>CM031237.1:31825941-32175273 GCA_018340775.1 Taxus wallichiana var. yunnanensis
TTTTATTTTTGGTTGAAATGAGTGGAATGGCATCCACCCATTTAGTGTAATATTTGGTTGTTGTGATTATCCAATGGTGACGTTGCAAAGAGGGTGGGTGAATTTAACCAATAAGGTCTAAACCCATTGTGAGAAAGGCCAAAGATCTTGTGCGACTTATAGCGGATGGCTAGGAGTATGTTGAAGGTTGGCATGTTGTTGACACATAACACAACACTTAACATATTTGTAGCATCGTTATTAAGAGTAGGCCAATAATAGCCTAGGCGAAGGATCCATTTGGCCACGGCAAGGCCACTAAAATGTCCACCACAAATACCATCATGGACTTGTTAATGGTATAGGTGACCTCCGCACCGGTCGACATCGAAGGAGGATGTCATCAAAGCCACATTTATAGAGGAGTCCCCCATGATGACATAATGAGAAACACTTTTAAGAAAAGCATGTTTGTCATTACTAGTAAGATCGGGTGGGAGAATAGAGGTTGTAAGGTAGTCATGAAATTGGTGATACTGGGTATCCTGCGAATTAGCACACATTATTTATCATACAAACATCCAGGGCAAAGTAAGATGGGGCAAAGAGTTGTTGGACCAAGACAAATATGTCGAGTCGGTTGGTGAGGTAGGAATTTGTGAGGCTAAGCAAACCATAGTATCCGCAAATTTGTTAGTGGAGCGGGAATGGTTTGGATAGAATAATGAGTAAATAATGTCAAAAGTGAATTCACATAATGTTTGTACTTTTGAAGTTCCACATTTTTACATTGGTAGATGCCCATAACTTGATTGACTACCAATTGAGAGTTGCCCAAAAATATTAATAGATTTGACACCTAAGTGTAACACAACCTGGAGACCCAAAACAAGGGCCTCATATTCCACTGTATTATTAGTGCAGGGAAATCAAGCCGAAATGAAAGAGGCATGGGCTCAAAGGTGTCAAGAGGAATGAGAAAAAATGCCGACCCTCCACCACGCTAGAATTTAGATCCATCGAAGAAGAGGGTCATTGGATACGACTCCTCACTGAGTGAAAGAGTGGCGATGAGTTCGTCAGGGAAATTAAAATTGGTAAATTGCTCCCCAGGTAAAGGGGCTTCCACGAGTTGGTCTGCAATAGTTTGTCCTTTGATTGATTTATAGTGTACAAATTCAAGGTCGAGGTCAGCAAGGAGCATAAGCCATCGGGCGATGCGTTGGTTTAGATGAGGTTTGGCATACATATAATGGATGGGGTTCGTGTTGGTGATGACAAAATTTTTGTGATTCAGGAGGTAATGTCGGAGTTTGGTGGCCACGAATGATAGGGCTAGGCACAACTTTTCTACATGTTTATACCTAGTCTCATAATCCACCAGAGTAAAACATATATAATAAATGGCTTGTTCTCGATGCTCGGAGTCATGATGTGCGAGCATGGCTCCTACACCATGGTCGGTGGTAGAAAGTTAAAGGTAGAAAGGGTGATCGTCTCGAGGTGGGATAAGCACTTTGGTGGCTGCAAGAGATAGGCTTTAAGAACTTCAAAGGCTTGGTGGCACTCTTTGCTCCATTGGAAGATAATATCATTTTTAAGGATATGATGGAAAGGTTGACATCGATCCGAGAGTTGCAGATGAAATGCCGATAGATTGGAGTTTACCTGTAAACTACACAATTGTTTGAGGTTAGTAGGTGGGGGCATCTCTAGGATAGCTTGGACTTTAGCTGGGTCAACCTCAATGCCACGCAAAGAGACAATAAAACCAAGGATTTTTCCCGAAAGGACACCAAAGACACATTTCTTTGGTTGAAGACGAACATAATATTGTAACAGGTGATCGAAAATAATTGTTAAAACATCGAGATGTTCACTGCGATGTTTAGATTTTCCAAGAAGATCATCGACATAATCCTCAAGGATAGTGTGCATAATTTCATGAAAAATGTAAGTCATAGCCCGCTGATAGATCACACCAGCATTCTTAAGGCCAAATGGCATGACACAATAGCAGAATGTTCCCCAAGGAGTTATGAAGGTGGTTTTATGTTGATCGGCCGGGGCTACCAAAATTTGATTGTATCCCGAGAAGCCATCCATGAGAGAAAGCATCTCATGACCTGCAGTGAGATCAACTAGTTGATCAATACTTGGGAGGGGGAATTCATCCTTCAGGCAAGTGAGGTTAAGGTCCCAGAAATCCATACATATCTGAAGTCCCCCATTGCTTTAGTAACAGGTACGATGTTAGAGATCCATTGAGGATAGTCAATAGGTAAGATGAAGGAAATAGAAAGGAGTCATTGAAGCTCTTCTTTGACCAAGAGGGCAATGCGTGGATGCATTTTTCTTAGTTTCTATTTAACTGGTTTGGCCTCGGGTTTTAGGGTAATGTTATGGACAGCAATGTCAGGATCAATTCCTGGCATGTCAGCGTAGGACCAAGCAAAAGCTTGGTTGCGGGCACGGAGGAAGGTAGTGAAGGCAGTTTGTTCTGATGCGGTAAGAGATTGTCCGATCTTCACAATGTGAGGATCATCCTCGGTGTGGATGTTGATTTCTATAGTCGAATCATTCAACATGGTTTGAGTGTCAGATGGTAAGGCATGTTGAATATAAGAATTATCCGCACTAAGGTAAGTGAGGATGGAGTCATCATCTTGGCACTCAACAACATTAATTGAATTCATTCCTCTTCGATCATGTCTGGATACGTAAGGGAAGAGAATATGGGTCTTCATTATCATGTTGATAAGTGAGAGGACCCAAGAAGATAGTGTTTATGAAAAAAATAAGTTAGGAGGGATAGATTCAGGGTCTATCGACTTTGTGGGTGACAATGGCAAAATGGGTGATGATGGTTCAGAAGGGGTGACTTCATCGTCATCCTGGATACAATGAACATGTGGTGTTTTCGGTGCAGGTGGTTCAGAGAATCCAAGACCATGACAATCCTTGTGTTTGTGTGTAGTAATGGGAATGATCGTATGTCGGCCTTGTTCATAAAGACCGAAACCGAAGCCCTTCCAAGCACAAAAAGCATCGAAGGTGAGAGAAAAATGATGATTGGTTAGATATTGAAAATCAGATTGAAAGGGAACCACACCAAGAGGAGGTTCAAGGGTGACAGAGGATGTATCGACACCCCCATACGTTAGGTTGGTGTGGAAATTAGGTGGTCTGTAGGAGATTACTTCCCCCACACGATAGTTATAGGTAGGATGCGCATGTAACTGTCCATATTCCTGTGGGGTATGGAAAGTACTAATGTTATATAGGCAATACTCCCCCAGCGTAAGGCATAGAAAAACATCAACTAAGGGATCTGAGGTCGGGATGTTGTCCGTGGGAAAGGAAGTGGAATTGGTGGAGGCAGTTTCATTGGTTGAAGGTGTAGGTGTGGTTGAGATGGATGGTTGAGGTGTGGTTGAAGTGGATGGTTGGGTTGGATGAATGGGTGTCTTGACTGGTACAAGTACATCATTAGGGTGATATAATATATTACATGTTTTGAAGGGGGGAGCATCAGCTTTTACGGTGTAGGACTTCCCCTCATACTTGAATTTTATGCATCTATGTAGGGTGGAGGGAACGCATCCCATAGCCCGATCCAAGGGCGGCCTAACAACATGTTGTATTGAAATTCTCCTTAAAGGACATAGAAGATTTCGGGTAAGGTACGTGGCCCTACATGAATATTAAGGATCACGGTGCCTAAACTGGAGGTAATAACATCATTGAATGAATGCAACATGGTGGGGTTGGCACACATGCAGCTAGAAGGGATATTCATCTATTGGAAGGCTTTGGAAGAGATGATGTTTAGGCTAGCACCCCCGTCAATCATAACACGACGCACTCGGATGTCCCAGATGTAAGCTAAAATGAAAAGAGCAGATTTGGATCTTCTACCCCAAAGTCGACAATTTCATCTTCAGAGAAACTGACAGCAGTGGCTTGTGTACAGGGACAAAAGTTTGTTGGGGAGGTAGGTTGTTTGGTGAGAGAAGTAATGTGATTGGGTGTTAAAATGGAGAATGGGTAAAGTTTCGTTAGGTAGACCTCTCCTTGAAGGATCTCAATGAGAGCTTGTTGATGAGATTCAGAGGTTTGAATGAGATCATACAGTGTCATTTTTACAGGTGATTGGTGAAGCTGTTTGATCATGGTACGGTGGGAAACTCCATTAGAGACGGTAGGTAGGTCCATGAATAACCACTTTAGGTGGTGGTGCGATTAGGATGGTGGATGAAAGAGAGGCCGCAGGTATGCTTTCTTTAGCTTTCTCATTGTTTTTCTGCCCTCGAGTAGCAACACTAATCATGTTGATCTCGTGAACACGAGAGGAGGAAGATGGTAGGGATAAGTCATGGTCTTCGAGAGGTGGGGTTGTAATAATGATAGATCTTGGTGAGGCGGGGACAAGTGGTATAGGAGAGGAGATTGAAGCTAAAGGTTTTTCCCTTCGTAAGTTATCTTGCTTAGCCTTTCTATCCGAGAGAGGTGACTGATGAAGTATGGCTTTCAAAGCTTTGCATCCCTCTACATCATGTCCTGGTGTGTGGTGGTAAGCGTATATTTTAGACTCATCATAACCTATAGGTCGAGGTTTAGATGGATCATAGGGTCTAAGTGGGGGTAGGGAAATGGTCGCATTCTCCACCAACATATCAAGGATCTTGGCATAAGATCCTTTGAGTGGGTCAAAGTCAGAGGAAGATGAGGCTATTGATTGGGTGGGTTTTGGTAATGTTTGGGTATGGTTGGTTTGTATGGGTGGTGGTTTAGACAAGGGGTTTTGATAATTGGATTTAACTAAATGTGGCTTCTTCAGTGGCGTAGAAGTTATGTTTAGCTGGTTAGATGATGAGGCCACAGATGATGTGGTAGCAGGAAATAACCACGGAGAAAGAGGAGTGACGGAAAACAAATCCTTTGATGATGGAGTTTGTTTAGGGTTGATAGGTGGATAGGATCTCTGTATGGGTGTAGAAGGTGCAGGTCGTTTTAGAGAAAACGCAGGAGGTGTGATGTATTGAGGCAAGGTGGAGGGGTGAGGTCCCAATATGGAAGGTAAGTGTGACGGTGAGGGTTTTAGTTGTGACAGAGGTAGGGATTGGATTTGAGGAGATTGGATTTGTCTCCTAGGTGGATGGATGGATTTATTTTTGGATAAATCTAACCATTTAGGTGGGTGTGTTAAACTGGGTATTGGTGGAGTCCCAAGCATAGGGGAAGGTTTGGTTAGGTTAATAGAGGTGGATGAGGTATTCGGTAGAGATGAAGGGGGTGAAGATGAGGACATAGGCATTTTGAGTTTTTGTAAACACCGCGGGTATATGGTAGAGGTGTCTGGATCGGTCATCTGCATCTGAGTAGAGCATGGTGTACTCAAACGCTCCCATAGGACTCATCTATCTTCTGAGGGATGAAAATCTTCACGTGTGAATAGGAATTTTTGTATGGAAGAGAGGTGGGTTGTAATTCCGGTCCACTGTGGGTGTGATACAGGGGGTAAATGAGTCTCTGTATCAATGGGTGTTAAGAGGTCAACTGGTCACTGAAAAGATTTAGGTGATGAAGAACTAATAGGTAGAAGGGCATGTTTGAGGGGATCCGTCATGATTAAAGAATGTGGTGATGTTGGTTCGAGGGGTTTCTCTTCTAAGGATGATAGAAACAGTGGCGAGCCTTCCTCTTTTATAGCAAGAGTGACGGAAGGAGATGTTTGGGAAATAGATAAGCTAGATAACATCCGCTCAAAATCTTGCAGGGATGTGGTGTAAGAAGACTCATTCGTGGGAAGAGAATTCTGGGTGGTTAATTCCTTTATGGGTAAAGGAATAGCAAGGATTTCATTTTGTCTTGATGGTGGTGAAGGGGGTTCGGGTCCTGCGTTAGTGAAGAGGCTTGATTCAGAATTTTCTCAATGGAAACTTTTGGTTGGGAGTCGAAGACCACATGGATTTCATGGACACTCTCCTCGGCTAAGATATCTTTGTTTATGTTACTGTTAGATGAGTGGTTCGGGAATGGTTTGTTGAAGATTTTCAAATTTTGGTTAGCGGGGGCATTAGGATTATCGAGGGTTATATCCCCTGCATCAACCATTTCCTGCACTATATTTTTCAACATCTTATAGTTTTCGTGACTGTGTCCCTTCACGCGGTGGAAGTTACAGAAGTCATTTTCTTTGTACCAAGAAGGTATTGCATGGGTGGAATCAAACCCGGAGTGAGGTTTAACAGGAGGCAAGGTGATAGCTCCTGCTTTGAGCAATTTGTCCAAAATCACACCATAAGTTTCTCCCAAGGGAGTGTAGTTGATGGGCTCGGCTTTATACTTATAGGTGGTTTTTGGCGGGGTACTAGATGGTGCTTGGGATTTGACCATTACCGCATGTACAAATCCTTTTGATTTCGAAGTAGTCGATGCATGAGAATTGGTGGTGTTGGGTTTGTTGGTGGAGTCTTGGGTTCAGAAATTAGGGTTTTTGTTGCGCAACCGCAATTTCTCTTCCTCTAAGGCTCGAATTTCTAGTTTTTGAGCCATAGTAAAGGCCTCATCAAAGGTGTGGAAAGTTTGAATTTGGAGGGTAGGAGAAATGTGCTTAGCGCAGGCCCGCGTAAAGAGTTCAATGAGTTTGGCCTGAGGTAAGGCATAAGTAAGTTGGTTGATGAGGCCTCGCCATCGTCCAATGAAATCTGCGATAGATTCATCTTCAAATTGTCGGATGGCATAGAGGTCGTTGATAGATACTTTCTTAGCAATATTAATGGAGAAATGATCCAAGAAAGATTGGGCTAATTGGTTAAAAGAGAAGATTGAGTGTTGGGTTAAAGCATTGTACCACTCCAAGGTAGGTCCTGATAAAGACATGGGAAAGGTGCGGAGTAGTAAGGCATTGTCATGAGAAATCAGATAGCAGGCATGTCTAAATGATCGCAAGTGTTGTTGAGGATCCTCCTTACTATTAAAATGAGTGAATTTTGGTAATTCCCATTGAGGAGGATATGAATGAAGGGGGATAGAAGGATGAATAGGCTCCCAAAACTTGCTCATATGTCAGGGTGCTACGGCTTCCTGAAACAAAAGCCTCTAGATTTTGCATCTTGTCCATCATTTGTTTGATGAAATCAGTGGTTGGATGAGATGATGGTGCGGTTGTTGTAAAAGGTGGAGGATTGGGCCAAGGGCCTCCACTAGACAATGGTGGGGTTAAATGTTGATAAGGTATTGAGGATGAATATGTTGAGGTGGCCGAATAGGGATGTCCTATATAAGGTGTTGAAGCCACCGGATAAGTGTGTGGAAATGAAAAGGTGGGCGGAGCTTGAGAAGGAAAGCTCATGTGGATAGGTGGCAGAGAGCAAGTTATGAAAGGGGAAGTTTGCGAGAGAGACGAGGTAGGAGCAGTCGGTGGTAATGATATGTGGGGCCCCAAATTAACCAAAGGAAAGCCAATCTGTGCCGTATGAACCTCTGAAGCCACTGAGTTGGGAGACGGGGCTAAGGATGAAGAAGGTAAGGCGGAGTTATTAGGTGGAGAGGGAGCTAAATGAGCAGCTATACTAATAGGCATACCAACAAGGAGCTGACCATCGGGTGTACGGTCAGGGGTATGAGACAAATAGTACTGTATATTACTAGTATTAGCATCCAAAAATTTCACAAATTCCTTATCTCCTACAGGGATTTTGGGAACCTCACTGGTGTCCGTAGGATTCCCCATAGAATGTGAAGGGAGTGATTCAGGGAAAGGTATAGAGCAAGCATGTGAAACCATGGTTGTGAATTGTTTCAGAGTGATAACAACCATGGACAAGAGTACACAGTAGGGATTTTATCTATCAGGAAAAGAAACAACCACAAAATGTTGGAATTGGTAGGCTGTTGGTTTGTCGGGAACTGTGAAAGACAGTAACCGATATCGGTCTAATAACCGATGTCGGTTAGACTATAGCCGGCATCGGTCATTTAACCGATGTTGGTATAATAGGACCGGTGTAAGAAGCTATAAGGAGCTATTGATTTGGGGTTAACAACGCTTAGTATACCTACCAAATTGTTCTGAAGTGATCACTGAAACATCGTATGACAGAGAAACAGAACTAAAAACAAGCAAGATGCACAAGCAAATTAACAGACTAACCCTAGGATTAGTTTTAATTATTGTGGGCTTATACCTTAGACTCAAGATGATGTCAATCCTAAACAAAAGACTTAGGGGAAATGTCAAGTTTGTTTTAGCTTATAAGGTTACCTCAATCGGGTGGAGGAATACCGTGGAAAAGGGGGGATGTTTGAGCTGTTGTGTTGATTATGACGTGATTTGGTATGTGTTGTGCAGTGAAAGTAAGATTAATTTCTTGTCAATACCATGGATATCACCCCCATGTGTATGACTCGTTACTTAATCTATGTTCACTAGAATTGAAAACAACAAGCAAGAATGTGATGCACGTTTTTAAACCCAAATCAAAAATGATATTCGATGAAGCAAAGGAGATGACTTTCACTAATGCAAATATGAAAGAGAGACAAATTCTTTTACCAAAATGATAAAATATTTTTTTAATACTTAGCGAAACAAATAACAAGTATGCTCCCTATATGAATGTAAGCAAGAATCAAAGAAACCCGAAATGGGTCCCACCGCGTGCCAAAATGTTTCGCACAGAATGTTTCCATTCTTGGAATAGAGTTGCTTCTATCCTTTCATTCTCTTGAGAAACAGATAAGGGTTAGGGCTAGGAGGAATACCTATTGAATGCTGGGAGGGTGTGCATGTACCGTAGAGAGAGATCAGATCGATTACAAAGAACTCCTTTTTGTCTGGGAAGGACTACCTGTGAATAAGAATGCAAGACCACCAGATTATAGTTAGACAATAAATGAGGGAACTGCCTTGGGCCCAGGAAATATTAAACTTCCTTTTGAAGGTGGTTAGTTCCCCTGCTAATATGAATTAACACAAATTATTACAAAATTACAATTTAATTACCTCGTTAAAACAATAGAGGAAAGGCTGGTTTTGGTTTTGAATCATCGGTACCAGTTGTTGATAACCGATATCGGTGGGGGGAAGTGGTTTAGGGGCTTTTAGTGAAGGTTGGCTATAAGGTGTCTATGGTGTTTATAAGGCTGGTAAATGATTGGGGATAGGTAATGGGGTGATGGAGAAGACTCAGAGAGTATGGGGGCTTTCCTTGGGACAATGTACGGGTAGAGGAATGACAGTTAGATGTAGTGTGTTACCGGGTAGTAGATCTAGGAATAGACTTATAATTGTTGTGCTTCAGAAGTTCAAGAAATGTTATTAAAAGAACATACAAGATACTACTTACTAGTTCCTGATGAAGATACAGGCCCGAGGACTGTGATGACGAAGGCAGGACTCAGGTAGGATGATCTGACAATCAAAGATGAGCTATCTTCTCTCCCAATGCTTGGATGAGTGTCACCGGGCTTTGGTTACTTAGTTGTATTCTTGGGCTTGATGTCCTTCTCTGTAAACTCTTTTCTTTCCTTCACTTGTCTCTGCTTGGCCAAGTGAATTCCTGATCTTTTTAATGAATTTTTCCAGGTCCCCGATCTTTCCAATGAATTTTTCTAGATCCCTTGTTTTTGGTTGGGGAGGTCATTTACAGGGAACCGATGGCGGTTACGTAACCGACAGCGGTCGAGTAGGAACCGATATCGGTTAAGTCAAAGGGGGCTATTTTTAGTAAAATAGCCAACTTTCCCTCCTTTTCTCCCAAGGAATTAGTTTTGGGCTTGGTTAAGTCATTATTAGGTTGATTTTGGTGTGGGTGAGGAGTAATTAGTCATGGGTGTGGATGTAGACCAAGTTATAGGTCTTAATTAGGTTAGTTTAGGATTAGGGCTAGGTCATGATGAGGTGGCAAAATGAGGTGGCAGGTTTGGAGATGTGGATTTATTAATTATAAGGTAATTAATAAATAATTGTGTAAGGTTTAGGTGATGAGGTTAGGTTGTGAAATGAGATACGGGGCACAGGGGGTTGTAAGACACAAATTTTGTGTCTATAACATCACTGACACCTCACCTTGCCAGCTCACCTTGAGCTCACCTAGGAGCTCACTGAGTAGATCTACTTGAGCTCACCTAGGAGCTCATCAAGTAGCTCACCCAAAAACTCACATGGGAGCTCACCGATAGCTCACATAGAAACTCGTATGGGATCTCACCTTGCGAGCTTACCTTGAGCTCACTGAGGAGCTTACCTTACTAACTCACCTTGAGCTCATCTTGTAGCTCACCTCAATATTTTTCAAGAATCTCTTTAAGTAGCTCACTTAGGAGCTCACCTAATAGATCACCAAGTAGCTCACTGAGTAGGTTGACTTGAGCTCAATTGTGAGCTCACCGGGGACCTCTCTTGGGAGCTCACCTAGGAGGTCATTGAGTAGCTCCCCAGAGCTCATTGAATAGCTCTACAAGTAGCTCACTTGTGAGCTCTTCTTGGAGCTTTCTAATCAACTCAAGTTGACCTCACCTTAGAGCTCATCTAGTAACTATCCTGGGAACTCATCTAGGAGCTCACCTAATAGCTCACCTTGGTAACTCACCTTGAGGTCGCCTTGCAACTCACCTTGAGCTTGCCTTGCCAACTCACCTTGAGCTCACCTTGCCAACTCACCTTGAGCTCATCTGGTAGCTCACATATAAGCTCACCTCAGAGATTTCCAACACAATTCCCTTTGAGGTCACTCCGGAGATCACCGAGCAGCTCACCAGAGGAGCTCGTTGGGATCTCAAGCAAGAAGCTTGACTAGGAGCTCATCAAGAAGCTCAAATTGAGCTTGTTTGGAAACTCACTAGGAGGTCATCTGAGAAGTCACCATGATACTCACCCGAACAACTCGACCTGACCTCGCTAGGAGTTCATCAAGCAACTTACTTTGCTAGCTCACCTTGAGCTCACTGAGGAGCTCACCTTGAGCTCATTTGGTAACTCACATTAGAGTTTCATCAAGCTTCTTCCAAGTACTTCACCTAGGAGCTCAACGAGAAGCTCGCCGAGTAGGTTAACTTGAGCTCACTTGTGAGCTCACCGACCAGCTCGTTAGATACCTCACTTGGGAGCTCACCAAGTAGCTCACTTGGGAGCTCACCTAGTAGCTCACCTATGAGCTTACCAAGAAGTTCATCCGGGGCTTGCCGAACAGCTCACTATGTAGCTCACCTAGGAGCTCTCTAGGAGCTTTTTGATCAACTCAAGTTGAGATCACCTAGGAGCTCCTCGAGTAACTCACATCGGAACTCACCAAGGAGATCACTTGACAACTCACCTTTCCAACTCACCTTGAGCTCATCTGGTAGCTGACATGTAAGATCACCTAAGAGATTGCTCACAAGCTCACCTTTAAGCTTTCTTGGGAGCTCACTAAGTATCTCACCTAGGAGTTCAGCTAGAATCTTAGCAAGCAGCTTGCATAAGAGCTCATCTAGTAGCTTGACTTGAGCTTGCCTAAAAACTCACCTGGGATCTCACCTAACAACTTGCCTTGCCAACTTTCCTTGAACTTGCCTAGGAGCAACTCAATTTGAGATAGCCCAGGAGCTCGTAATGCAGCTCACCTAAAAGCTCACATGGGATCTCACCTAACAACACACCCAAAAACTTAAATAGGAGCTCACCTTACCAACTCACCTTGAGCTCACTAAGGATCTCACCTTTCCAACTTGCCTTGAACTCATCTAGGAGTTCACCGATCAGCTCAATTTGAGCTTAACTAAGAGCTCGTCGAGTAACCCGCCTGGTAACTAACATAGGAGCTCACTTGACAGCTCACCTTGCTAACTCACCTTGAGCTCACCTTGCTAAGTCACCTTAAGCTCAAATAGTAGCTCGAATGTAAGATCACCTTAGAGATTACCAATAAGTTTTCCTTTGACCTCACCTGGGAGCTCACTTAGTAGCTCACCTAGGTACTCTACTGGGAGCTTGGTAAGTAGCTCAACTTGAGACTTTCCTAGAAACTTACCTAGGAGCTCACCTTACCATCTCACCTTGAGCTCACCCAAGATCTAATTGAACAGCTCAACTTGAGCTCGCTCAGGTGCTCGTCAAGTACCTCACTTGAAAACTCACATGGGAGCTCACCTGAAAGCTCACCCAGAAACTCACATAGGAGATTTCCTATCAGCTTACCTTGCCAGCTCACCTTGAGCTCGCTGAGGAGCTCACCTTGCCAACTCACCTTGAGCTCATCTAGTTTCTTGCCTCAAAGTTCATCAAGCATCTCACCAAGTAACTCACCTAGGATCTCTACCTAATAGCTCACCTAATAGCTCACCGAGTAGCTTGCCGATTAGGTTGACTTGAGCTTACTTGTGAGCTTAGCACCGAGCAGATGTCAAGGACATCTCCTGGGAGCTCACCAAGTAGCTCACTTTGGAGCTCACCTAGGAACTTTCGTAGGAGCTCACCAAGTAGCTCACCTTGGATATATTTTGGATCTCACCGATTAGCTTAGTTGAGATCACCTAAGAGCTCATCAAGTAACTCACCTGGGAGCTCACCTAACAGCCTTTCGCCTTACCAACTCACCTTGAGCTCACCTTGAGCTTTCCTTGCCAACTCACCTTGAGCACATCAGGTATCTCACATGTAATCTCACCTCAGAGATTTCCAACAAGCTCACATAGTCGCTCACCGACCAACTCATCTAGGATCTTGGTGGGAGCTTTGAAAGTAGCTCACCTAGGAGCTCATCGAGTAGCTTGACTTAAGCTTGTCTAAAAACTCACATGGGAGCTCACATGATAGATCACCTTGCCAGCTCACCTTGAGCTCACTCAGAGCTCTCCGAGTAGCTCTAATTGATCTTACCCGAGATCTCATCAAGTATCTCACCTAAAAACTCACATGGGAGCTTACCTTACATCTCACCTTGCCAACTCACATGGGAGCTCACCTTGAGCTCGCTGAGAAGATAACCTTGCTAACTCACCTTGAGCTCATCTAGTAGCATACCATAGAGTTCATCCAGTAGCTCACCGAGTAGGTTGACTTTAGCTCACTTGTGAGCTCAGCAGGGACTTTTCCTGGGAGGTCACCAAATAGCTCCCTTAGGGAGCTCAGCTCACCTAGAAGCTTACTTTGGACAACTCACCAAGTAAGTCACCCGGGAGCTCTTAGGGGCTCACTAATCAAATTGAGTTGAGCTTTCCTGGGAGCTCGTCAAGTAACTCAAGTGGGAACTCACTTGGGAGCTCACCTGACATCTCACCTTGCCAACTCACCTTGAGTTCACCTTTATAATTCGACTTGAGCTCACCTTGCCAATTCACATTGATCTCATCTTATAGCTCACATGTAAGCTCACGTAAGAGATTGCTGACAATGTCACCTTTGAACTCATGTGGGAGCTCATTGAGTAGCTCACCTAGGAGCTCGATTTGAGAGCTCGATAAGCATCTTACCTAGGAGTGTGTCAAGCAGCTCAACTATAGCTTGCTTAGAAATTCACCTGGGATCTCACCTAACAACATGCCTTGCCATTTTTCCTTCACTTCACCACGATCTCACCAAGTAGCTTGACTTGAGATCATCCGGGAGCTTGTTAAGTAGCTCACTAGAAAACTTTCATGGGAGCTCACTTGACAACTCACCCAGAATCTTGCATGGGAGCTCACCTATTAGCTCACCTTTCCAGCTCACCTTGAGCTCATTAAGGATCTCACCTTAGTAAATCACCTTGAGCTCATCTAGTAACTCACCTCAAAGTTCATTGAGTAGCTCACAAAGTAGCTTGCCTGGGAGCTCACCTAATAGCTTGCCTGGGAGTTCACCGAGTACCTCACTAAGTAGGTTGACTTGAGCTCGCTTGTGAGCTCACCGAGCAGCTTACCAAGGACCTCACCCGGGAGCTTACCAAGTAGTTCACTTTGGAGCTTTCTAGAAAATTTCTTGGGAGCTCACTGAATAGTTCACCAAGTAGCTCACCTAGGAAATCTTCTGGGAGCTCGCCGATCAGGTCAAGTTGAGCTCGCTCAAGAACTCATCAAGTAACTCACCTAAAAACTCACCTAGGAGCTCTCCTGATAGCTCACCTTGCCAACTCACCTTGAGCTCACCTTGCTAACTCACCTTGAGCTCATCTGGTAGCTCACATGTAAGCTCACCTCAGAGATTACCAACAAGCTCACCTTTGAGCTTCATGATAGCCCACTCAGTAGCTCACCTAGGAGCTCAATAAGTAGCTCACCTAGGAGCTCATCGAGTAGCTCGACTTGAGCTTACCTAGAAACTCACATGTGAGCTCACCTTGAGCTCACCCGAGCTCTTGAGCATCTCGACTTGAGCTCACCCGGGAGCTCGTCAAGTCACTCACCTAAAAACTCACATGGGAGCTCACCTTATATCTCAACTTGCTAACTCACATAGGAGCTCACCTATTAGCTCGCTGAGGAGATCACCTTGCTAACTCACCTTAAGCTTATCTGGTAGCTCACCTCATGAGTTCATCAAGAAACTCACCAAGTAGCTCACCTGGGAGCTCACCTAACAGCTCACCTGGGAGTTCACCTAACATCTCACTAGGGAACTCACCGAGTAGCTCACCAAGTAGGTTGACTTGAGCTCACTTGTGAGGTCACCAAATAGCTCACCGGGGACCTCATCTAGAAGCTTGCCAAGTATCTCCTTTGGGAGCTCACCTAGTAGTTTTCCTAGGAGCTTACTGAATAGCTCACCAAGTAGGTCACATGGGAGCTCTTCTGGGAGCTCACCGATCAACTCAAGTTGAGCTCACCCAGGAGCTCATCTAGTAACTCACCTAGGAACTCACTAAGAGCTCACTTGATAGCTTGCCTTGCCAACTCACCTTGATCTCACCTTGCTAACTTTCCTTGAGCTCACCTTGCCAACTCACCTTTAGCTCATCTAGTAGCTTGCATGTAAGGTCACCTTATAGATTGCTGACAAGCTCACCTTTGAGCTCACGTGGGAGCTCACCGAGTAGTGCACCTAAGAGATTAGTTAGGAACTCACTAAGTTATCTCACCTAAGAGGTCATTTAGCAACTTGACTTGAGATTTCCTAGAAAATCACTTGGGATCTTGACTTGAGCTCACTTGGGAGCTTTTGAAGCAGCTCGCCAAAAACTCGCATGGGAGTTCACCCGACATCTCACCTAGAAATTCACATGGGAGCTCATCTATCAACTCACCTTGATCTTGATGAGGAGCTCACCTTGCCACCTCACCTTGAGCTCATGTGGTAGCTCACCTTGGAGTTCTTCAAGAAGCTCACTAAGTAGCTCACCTGGGAGCTTGCCTAATAGCTCACCTTTGATCTCACCAAGCAGCTCACTGAGTAGGTTGTCTTGATCTTTTTTATGAGCTCACCGAGTAGCTCACTGGGGACCTTGCATGGGATCTCACCAAGTAGCTCACTTGGGATCTCACCTAGTAGCTTACCTAGGAGCTCACCAAATAGCTCACAAATTAGCTCACCTTTGAGCTCTTCTGGGAGCTCACCGATCAGCTCGAGTTGAGCTCACCTAGGAGGTCATCGAGTAACTCACTTGAGAACTCACCTGGGATCTTGCCTTTCCTTATCAAACATTCCTTAAGCTTGCCTTGCTAACTCACCTTGAGCTCATCTAGTAGCTCACATGTAAGCTCACATAAGAGATTGTTAACAAGCTAACCTTTGAGCTCACCTAAGATCCCACCAAGTAGCTCACCTATGACCTCAACTAGGGATCTCGGATAGAAGTTTGCGTAGGATCTCGTCTAGTAGCTCAACTTGAGATTGCCCAAAAACTTGCCAACTCACCTTGAGCTCACCTAGGAGCTCACCGAGTAGCTCAACTTGAGCTCACATGGGAGCTTGTCAAGCAGCTCACCCGAAAACTCACATGGGAGCTCACCTAACATCTCACCTTGCCAACTTACATCGGACCTCACCTATCAACTCACCTTGAGCTCATTGAGGAGCTCACCTTGCCAACTCACCTTGAGCTCATCTGGTAGCTCATGTCAGAGTTTTTCGAGTAGCTCGCCAGGGAGCTCGCCTGATAGCTCACCTGGGAGCTCACCTAAGAGCTCACCAAGAAACTCTCTGAGTAGTTTGACTTGAGTCACTTATGATCTCATTGAGCATCATGATGGACCTTTCTTGGAAGCTCAAAAGTAGCTCACAAAATAGCTCGCAAAGTAGCTTGCCTAGGAACTCTTTTGGGAGCTCACTGATATGCTCAAGTTGAGATCTCCTGGGAGTTCATGGAGTAACTCGACTGAGAACTTGCCTGGAAGCTTGCTTGATAGCTTGCCTTGTAAACTCACCTTAAGCTCACCTTACCAACTCACCTTGAGCTTGCCTTGCTAAATCACCCTTAGCTCATTTGGTAGCTCACATGTAAGCTCACCTCAAAAATTACTAACAAGCTCACCTTTGATCTAACCTAGGAGCTCACCGAGTAGCTCACCTAGGAGCTCAGCTTGGAGCTCGGCAAGCAACTCACCCCCAAGAGCTTGTTGAGTAGATTGACTTGAGATTTCCTAGAAAATTACCTAGTTCACTTGAAATCTCACCTTATTAGCTCACCTTGAGCTCACCTAGAGCTCGCCAAGTAGCTCAACTTGAGCTCACTTAGGAGCTTATCAAGTAGCTCACCCAAGAACTCACATGGGGGCTCACTTTACTATTAGCCTTGCTAACTTGGATGGGAGCTTGCCTATCAACTTACCTTGCTAGCTCACCTTAAGCTCGCTAAGGAGCTTACCTTACCAACTCACCTTGAGCTTTTCTGGTAGCTTGCCTTAGAGTTCATTAAGTAGCTCACCAAGTAGCTCACCTAGAAGCTCACTAAATAGCTCATTTGGGAGCTCACCAAGCATCTTATCGAGTAGGTTGACTTGATCTTGCTTATGAGCTCACCAAGTAGTTCACTTGGGAGCTCGCCTAATAGCTCACCCGGGAGCTTGTTTATAGCTCACCAAGTAGCTCACCTAGGAGCTCTTCTGGGAGCTCACGGATCAACTTGAGTTGAGCTCACCAAAGAGCTCATTAAGTAACTCACCTGAGAACTCACTCCGAGAGCTCACCCGAGCTCACCTTACCAACTCACCTTAACCTCATCTAGTACCTTCCATGTAAGCTCACCTCAAAAATTTCCAACAAGCTCACCTTTAAGCTCACACGAAGTCACCGAGTAGCTCACCTAGGATCCCAGATGGGACCTTGGTAAGGATCTCACCTAGAAGCTACTTGAGCAACTCAACTTGAGCTTGCCTAAAAACATGGCTCGAGCTCACCTAATAGATCACTTGAAACGCATCGACTTGAGCTTTCCCAAAAACATTCCTAGGAGCTCATTAAGCAACACGCCTAAAACTCACATGGGAACTCACCGACAGACTCACCTAGAAACTCACATGGGAGCTCACCTATCAACTTACCTTGCTATCTCACCTTGAGCTCGCTAAGGAGCTCACCCTTCTAACTCACCTTGAGTTTGTCTGGTAACTCACCTTGGATTTCATCGAGTAGCTTTCCAAGTAGATCACTTTGGAGCTCACCAAATAGCTCACTTGGAATCTCACTAAGTAGCTCATTGTGTAGGTTGACTTGAGCTCACTTGTGAGCTCACAGAGAACCTCCCTTGGGAGCTTGCCAAGTATCTCTCTTGGGAGCTCACCTAGCACCTCTCTTGGGAGCTCACCAAACATCTTGCCAAGTAGGAGCACTTTTGGGAGCTCATCGATCAGCTCAAGTTGAGCTCACTCGGGAGCTTGTTGAGTAACTCACCTTGGAACTCACCTAGGAGCTCACCTGACAACTCATCTTACTAACTCACCTTGAGCTCATCTGGTATATCACATGTAAGCTCAGCTCAGAGATTTCTGATAAGCTCACCTTTGCACTCACCTGGGAGCTCACCGATCAGCTCACATAGGATCTTAGACAGGAGCTCAGCAAGCAGCTCACTAAGGAACTCATCGATCAACTCAACTTGAGCTTACCCATAAAATCACTTGGGAGCTCTCCTGATAGCTCACCTTGTCAACTCACGTTGAGCTCACCCAGGAGCTCACCGAGTAACTCAAATTAAGCTTTCCTAGGAGCTCATCAAGTAGCTCACCTAAAAACTCACATGGGAACTCACGAGATAGATCATCTTCTAGGTCACCTTGAGCTCGCCGAGGAGCTCACGTTACTAACTCTCCTTGACCTCATCTAGTAGCTTACCTCGAGTTCATCAAGTAGCTTCCCAAGTAGCTTGCCTACTCAGCTAGCTTCTTGACCGAGTAGGTTAATTTGATCTAGCTTGTGAGCTCACCGAGTAGCTCACTAGGGACCTTACCTGTGAGCTTGCAAAGTAGCTCCCTTGGGAGATCTCCTAGTAGCTCATCGAATAGCTCACCTAGGAGTTCTTTTGGGAGTGCACCGATCAGATCACGTTGAGCTCACCCAGGAGCTCATCGAGTAACTCACCTGGGAGCTCACCTAACATCTCACCTTGCCAACTCACCTTGAGCTTGCCTTATCAACTCACCTTGAGCTCATCTAGTAGCTCACGTGTAAGCTCACCTAAGAGCTCAAAGCAAACAGCTCACCCAAGAGCTCATCAAGTAGTCTTAAATTGAGCTTACATGGAAACTCACCTTATAGCTCACCTGACAGCTTTCCTTGAGATTTCCCAGGAGCTCACGGAGTAGTTCAAATTTAGCTCTCCTAGGAGCTCATCAAGAAGCTCATCCAAAAACTCACATGCAAGCTCACATAACAGCTCGCCCAAAAACTCACATGGGAGCTCACAAATCAGCTCACCTTCTTAGCTCATATTGAGCTCACTATGGAGCTCACCTTACAAACTCAACTTGAGCTCATCTCATAGCTCACCTAAGAGTTAATCGAGTAGCTTTCCAAGTAGCTCACCTAGGAGCTCACCTAATAGCTTACTGGGATCTCACCAAGAAACTTGTCGAGTAGGTTGACTTGAGCTCATTTTCGAGGCTCACTTGTGAGATCACCGAGTAGCTCACCGAGGACCTCACTTGGGAGCTCACCAAGTAGGTCAGTTAGGAGCTCACCAAATAGCTCACCGAGTAGGTTGACTTGAGCTCACTCGTGAGATCACTTGTGAGCTCACCAAGTAGCTCACTAGGGACCTCACCTAGGAGCTCACTCGGGAGCTCACCTAGCAGCTAACTTGGGGGAGCTTGCCAAATAGCTTGTAAATTAGCTCACCTAGGAGTTCTTCTTGGAGGTCACCAATTAGATCAAGTTGAGCTCACCTTACTAACTTGCCTTGGGATCACCTTGCTACTTTCCTTGAGCTCACCTTACTTTACCTTGAGCTCATCTCGGTAGCTCACATTTAATCTCACCTCCAAGATTGCCAACAAGCTCACCTTTGAGCTCACCCCGGAGCTCACCGAGTAGATAACCTAGGAGCTTGGCTGGGAGCTCGGCAAGTAACTCACCTAGGAGCTCATTGACTAATAAAATATTGTTTGCATAGAAACTCACCTAGGATCTTTCCTGATAGCTCACCTTGATCTCATTTAGGAGCTCACCGAGCAGCTCGATTTGAGCTCACTTGGAGCTTGTCAAGCAGCTCACCTGAAAACTTGCATAGGTGCTCACCTTACAGTTCACCTTACTAACTTTCATGGAAGATTGCCTATCACCTCACCTTTCCAACTTAACTAGAGCTCACTGAAAAGCTCACCATGTAAACTCACCTTGAGCTCATCTAGTACCTCACCTATGAGTTCGTCAAGAAGCTTGCAAAGTAGCTCACCTGGGAGCTCACTTGTGAGCTCACCGAGTAGCTCTCTTTTGAGCTCACTTGTGAGCTCACCGAGTAGCTCGCAGGGAACCTCACCTGGGAGCTCAACAATTATCTCACTTGGGAGCTCACCTAGTAGCTAGTCTCGGAGCTCACCTAGTAGCTCATCTAGGAGCTCATTGAATAGCTCACCAAGTAGCTCACCTGGGAGATATTTGAGGAGCTTTCTGATCCACTCGAGTTGAGCTCACTGAGAGCTCATCAAGTAACTTACCTAGGATCTCTCCTTGAATCTCACCTAATAGCTCACCTTACCAACTCACCTTGAGCGTACCTTGTCAACTCACATTGAGCTCACCTTTTCAACTCGCCTTGAGTTCATCTGGTAGCTCACATGTAAACTCACCTCGGAGATTACCCACAAGCTCTCCTTTGAGCTCTCTTGAGAGCTCACCGAGAAGTTCACCTAGGATCACATCTAGGAGCTCGACAAGTAGCTTTCCTAGGAGCTTGTCAAGTAGCTCGACTTGAGCTTGCTCATAAAATTACCTGGGAGCTCACCCGACACCTAACCTTGCTAGCTCATCTTGAGCTCACCTAGGATCTCATCGACCAGCTTGACTTGAGGTAGCCTAGGAGCTTATAATTCAGCTCACCCAGAAAATTATATGGGATTCACCTAACAACACGCCCAAAAACTCAAATGGGAGCTTGCCTTGCCAGCTCACCTTGAGCTCGTTGAGTGGCTCACCTTTTCAACTCACCTTGTGCTTGTCTCGTAACTCACCTAAGTGTTTATCAAGTAGCTCACCAAGTATCTCACCTAGGAGCTCACCTAATAGTTCACCTATTAGCTCACCTATTAGCTCAGTAGGTTGACTTGAGCTTTCTTGTGAGCTCACCGAAGACCTCACTTGGGAGCTCACAAAGTATCTCACTAAGTAGCTCTTCTTGGAGCTCACTAAGTAGCTCACCTAGAGGCTCTTCTTAGATCTCTTCGATTAACCCACTTGGGAACTCACATGGGAACCTTGACCTCTCTTGATAGCTCACCTGATAGCTCACCTTGCAAACTTACATTGAGCTCACCTTGCCATCTAACATTGAGCTCATCTAGTAGCTCGCATGTAAGCTCACCTCAGAGATTACCTATAAGCTCACCTTTGACCTTTCTTGGGAGCTCACCTAGGAGCTCTCTGGGAGCTCTATAAGTAACTCAACTTGAGCTTGTCTGGAAACTCACTTGGGAGATTGTTTGACAGTTCACCTTACTAGCTTGACTTGAGCTCACCTAGTATCTCACTAAGTAACTCAACTTGAGCTCGCTCAGGAGCTCGTCAGCATCTCACCTTGAAAATCACATGGGAGCTTTCCTGACAACTCACCCAGAAACTCACAAGGGAGATTACCTATCAACTCACCTTACTAGCTCAGCTTGAGCTTACTGAGGAGCTCACCTTGCCAACTCACCTTAAGTTTGTCTGGTAGCTCATCTTAGAGTTCATTGAGTAGCTCACCAAGTAGCTCACCTAAGAGCTCACCTAATATCTCACCTGGGAGCTCACCAGTAGGTTGACTTGAGCTCACTTGTGAGTTTGCTTTGAGTAGATTACTAGGGACCTTACACGGAGCTCACCAAGTAGCTCCTTTGGAGGTTGCATAGCAACTTTCCTGGGAGCTTGCCAAATAGATCACCAAGTAGCTCACCTGGGAGATCTTCTAGGATCTCACCAATCAGCTCAAGTTGAGCTCCCCCAAGATCTTGTCAAGTAACTCACCTAGGAGCTCACCTGACAGCTCACCTTGCCAACTCACCTTGAGCTCATTGCCAACTCACCTTGAGCTCACAGCTCATAAGCTCACCTCGAGATTCCCGATAAGCTTGCATGGGAGCTCACCAAGTAGATCACCTAAGAGCTTGACTTGGAGCTCAAGCAAGTAGCTCACCTAGGAGCTCATCAAGCAACTCAACTTGAGCTTACCTAGAAACTTGCATGGGAGCTCGCCTGGCATCTCACCTTGCTAGCTTGCCTTGAGCTCACCTAGCAGCTTGGCAAGAAGCTCCAATTAAAGTTACCCAGATTTCATCAAGCATCTCACCTAAAAACTCACATTGGAGCTCACCTTACAGCTCACCTTGCCAACTCACATGGGAGTTCACCTTGAGCTCGATGAGAACATAACCTTGCTAACTCACCTTGAGCTCATTTGGTATCTCACCTCACAGTTCATCGAGTAGCTCACCTAGGAGCTCACCTAATAGCTCACTTGGGATCTCACCTAACAAGTCACCTAGGAGATCACCAAGCACTTCACCAAGTAGGTTGACTTGACCTCACTTATGAGCTTGGCAGGGACCTTACCTGGGAGCTCACCTAACATTTCACCTGGGAGATCGTTGAACAACATGCTAAGTTGGTCGATAGGGAGCTATTATTTGGGCTCACTATTAGGTGTAGTTGAGCTTGTCTAGGAGGTCGTCAGTAACTCACCTTGAACTCACTTGGGAGCTCACCTAAAACTCACCTTACCAACTCACCTTGAACTCGACTTGCTAACTTGCCTTGAGCTTGTCTTTCCAACTCACCTTGAGCTCACCTTGCCAACTCACCTTAAACTCACCTTGCCAACCTGCCTTGAGCTCATCTTGGTAGCTTGCATGTAAGCTCACCTCAGAGATTTCCAACAAGCTCACCTTTGAGCTCACCTAGGAGCTCATCGAGTATCTCATCTAGGAGCTTGGTTGGGAGATCACCTCACTCACCTAGGAGCTTGGTTGGGAGATCACCTTGACTCACCTAGAAACTTGCTTGGGAGCTTTTCTATTAGCTCACCTTTACTGACTCTCCTTGAGTTCTTTAAGGAGCTCACCTTGCTAACTCACCTTTAGCTCATCTTGTAGCTTACCTCGGAGTTCATCAAGCTACTCACCAAGTAGCTCACCTAGGAGCTCAACTAATAGCTCACTTGGGAGCTCACCGAGTAGCTCGCCTAGTAGGTTGACTTGAGCTCACTTGTGATCTCATCGAGCATCTTATCGGGGACCTCACCCAGATCTTTCCAAGTAGCTCACTTTAGAGCTCACCTAGAAACTTTCCTCGAAGCTCACTAAAAGCTCACCAAGTAGCTCACCTTGGAAATCTTCTGGGAGCTCACCAATCAGATCGAGTTGAGCTCACATGGGAGCTCATCAAGTAACTCACCTTGCTAATGTACCTTGAGATTATCTAGTAGCTCACCTAATATTTTTTAAGTAGCTCACCAAGTAGCTTAACTGAGAGCTTTCCTAATAGCTCACCTAAGAGCTCACTGAGCAGGTTAACTTGAGCTCACTTGTGAGCTCACTAAGCAGCTCACTAAGACCTCACCTGGGATCTCACCAAGTATCTCACTTGGGAGTTTACCTAGAAGCTCACCTAGGAGCTTTCTAAACAGATCACTAATTAGCTCCACTAGGAGCTCTTCTAAGAGCTCACTGATCAGCTTGAGTTGAGCTCGACCAAGAGCTCGTCGAGTAACCACCTAGGAAGTCACTCGGGAGCTAGCCTTATAGCTCACCTTACCAACTCACCTTGAGCTCACCTTGCTAACTCACCTTGAGCTCATTTAGTAGCTCACATGTAAGCTCATTTAGAAATTTCGACAAGGTCACCTTTGAGCTCGCATGTGAGCTCACCGAGAAACTCACCTAGGAGCTTGGCTAGTAGCACGGAAAACAACTTGCCTAGGATCTTGTCAAGTAGCTCGACTTGAAATTTCCTAGAAACTTGCATGGGAGCTCACCTTACCAGCTCACCTTGAGCTCACCTAGGAGCTTGCCGAGAAGCTCGACTTGAGCTCACCTAGTAGCTCATCAAGTAGCTCACCTAAAAACTCACATGGAAACTCACCTTATAGCTATCCTTGCCAAATCACATGGGAGCTCACCTTAAGCTCATTGAGGAGATCACCTTCCCAAATCACCTTGAGCTTGTGTTGTAGCTCACCTTGTATTTTGTTGAGTAGCTCACTAAGTAGCTCACCTAGGAGCTCTCCTAATAGCTAGCCTAGGAGCTCACCTAACATCTCACATGGGAGCTCACCGAGTAGCTTGCCAAGTAGGTTGACTTGACCTCACTTGTGAGGTCACCAAGTAGCTCACAGGGGACCTCACCTGGCATCTCACGAAGTAGCTCCCTTGGGAACTCACCTAGCAGCTCACCTAGGAGCTAACCAAAAAGCTTGCCAAGTAGGTCACTTGGGAGCTCTTTTGGGAGCTCACCGATCAGCTCAAGTTGAGCTCACCTAGAACCGACCTGGGAGCTCACCTTGCCAACTCACCTTGAGATCACCTTACTAACTCTCCTTGAGCTCAAGTTTCCAACTCTCCTTTAGCTCATATGGTAGCTCACATGTAATCTCACCTTAGAGATTGCTGACAATCTCACCTTTGAGCTCACTCCTTGGGAGCTCACCGAGTAGCTCACCTAAGAACTCAATCCTTGGTAAGTAGCTCACCCAGAGCTCATTGGTAGCTCACATGTAATCTCACCTTAGAGATTACTGACAATCTCACCTTTGAGCTCACCTGGGAGCTCACTAAGTAGCTCACCTAAGAACTCAATTGGGAGCTTGGTAAGTAGCTCACCCAGGAGCTCATTGAGTAGCTCAACTTGACCTTTCCTAGAAACTCACTTGGGAGCTTGAATTGAGCTCACCCAAAGTAGCTCATCAAGTAGCTCCCCCAAAACTCACATGGAAGCTCACCTCACACTCACCTTGAAACTCACATGGGAGCTCATCTATCAGTTCACCTTACCAGCTCACCTTGAGCTCACCTTGCCAACTCACCTTGAGCTTGTGTGGTATCTCACCTCGAGTTCATCGAGAATCTCGCTAAGTAGCTTGCCTGGGAGCTCTCCTAACAGCTCACCTGGGAGCTCATCGAGCAGCTCACTAAGTAGGTTATCTTGAGCTCGATTGTGAGATTACCGAGTAGCTTACTGGGGACCTCACCTAGGAGCTCACCAAGTAGCTTACTTGGGAACTCACTTAGTAGCTCACCTGGGAGCTCACCGAATAGCTTGTAAAGTATCTCACATTTGAGCTCTTCGGGAGCTCACCGATCAGCTTGAGTTGAGTTTTCCCGAGAGCTCATTGAGTAACTCACTTGAGAACTCACATGGGATCTCACCTTACCTTGCTAACTCACCTTGAGCTTTCCTTACTAATTCACCAGGAGCTCATCTAGTAGCTCGCATGTAAGCTCAATTAAGAGGTTACCTACAAGCTCACCTTTGAGCTCACTTGGGAACCCAATGAGAAACTCACCTAAGAGCTCAACTTGACCTTGCCCAGAAACTCACAAGGAGCTCACCTGATAGATCACCTTGCCATCTCACCTTGAGCTAACCTAGGAGCTAACTGAGTAGCTTGAATTTAGCTCACCTAGGAGCTTGTCAAGCAGCTCACCTGAAAACTCACATGGGATCCCACTTTGATAGCTCACCTTGACAACTTACATGGGAGCTCATCGATAAGCTCACCTTGAACTCATTGAGGATATCACCTTGCTAACTCACCTTGAGCTCATCTGGTATCTCCCCTCAGAGTTTCATCGAGTAGCTCATAAATTAGCTCTCCTGGGAGCTTAACTAACAACTCACTTGGGAGCTCGCTGAGGAGATCACCTTTCCAACTCACCTTGAGCTTGTCTGGTATCTCACCTTAGAGATTTTTAAGCATCTCACCAAGTATCTAAATTAGAATCTCACCTAACAGCTCACCTAAGAGCTTACTGAGTAGCTCACCGAGTAGTTCTACTTAAGCTCACTTGTGAGCTCACCGAGAAGCTCACAGAAGACCTTTCCCGGGAGATCACCAAGTATGTCACTTGGGAGCTTACCTAGTAGATTTCCTAGGAGCTCGCTGAATAGGTTGCTAAGTAGCTTACCTTTGAGGTCTTCTAGGAGCTCACCGATCAGCTCGAGTTGAGCTCGACCAATAGCTCATCAAGTAACTTGCCAGGGAACTCACCTGGGAGCTTTTAACAGCTCACCTTATTAAACTCACCTTGATCTCACCTTGCTAACTCACCTTGAGCTCATCTGGTAGCTCACATGTAAGCTCACCTCAAATATTTCTGACAAGGTCACCTTTGAGCTCACATGGGAGTTCACCGAGAAGCTCACCTAGGAGCTTGGCTAGTAGCTCGGCAAGCATCTCACCTAGGAGCTCATCGAGCATCTCGACTTGAGATTTCCTATAAACTAACATGAGAGCTTGCATTGTCATCTCCCCTTGAGCTCACCCAGGAGCTTGCTTAGCATCTCAACTTGAGCTCACTTGAGAGCTCTTCAAG
The DNA here is from genome assembly GCA_018340775.1 of Taxus wallichiana var. yunnanensis. NCBI lineage: Eukaryota > Viridiplantae > Streptophyta > Pinopsida > Cupressales > Taxaceae > Taxus > Taxus wallichiana. The sequence goes on from CM031237.1 coordinate 31,852,039, forward strand.
TAGCTTGCATGAAAACTCACATGGGAGCTCAACTTATAGCTCGCCTTACCAACTCGCATGAGATCTCACCTATTAGCTCACCTTAAGCTCGTTGAGGAGATCACCTTGGAAAATCACCTTAGCTCATATGGTAGCTCACCTCGAGTTCATCGAGTAGTTTTCCAAGTATCTCACCTTGGAGCTCACCCAACAGCTCACCTAGGAGCTCACCTAATAGCTCACATGGGAGCTCACCGAGTAGCTCGCCAAGTAGGTTGACTTGAGCTCACTTGTGAGGTCACCAAGTAACTCACTAAGGCCATCACCTAGGAGCTCGCCAAGTAGCTCCCTGGGACCTCACCTAGCAGCTCACCTAGGAGGTCACCGAACAGCTCACCTAGGAGGTCACCGACGCTCACCAAGTAGGTCACTTGGGAGCACTTCGAGCTTGCCCGATCAGCTCAAGTTGAGCTCATCTGAGATCTCGTCAAGTAACTCACCTAGGAACACACCTGGGAGCTCACTTGAGAGCTCACCTTACCAACTCCCCTTGAGCTCACCTTAGTAACTCTAGTTGAGCTCACGTTGCCAACTTGCCTTTAGCTCATCTAGTAGCTTAGAAGTAAGCTCACCTTAGAGATTTCCGACAAGCTCACCTTTGAGCTCACCTAGGAGCTCACCTAAGAACTCAGCTAGGAGCTTGATAAATAGCTCACCCAGGAGCTCGTTGATTAGCTCAACTTGAGCTTGCCAGAAACTCACTTAGCAAATCGAAATGAGCTCACCTGAAAACTTTCATGGAAGCTCACTAACAACTCACCTAGAAACTCACATAGGAACTTTTCTATCATCTCGTCTTGCCAACTCACCTTGAGCTTGCTGAGGAGCTCACCTTGCTAACAAACCTTGAGGTCATGTGGTATCTCACCTCAGAGTTCATCGAGAAGCTCACTAAGTAGCTCACCTAAGAGATTTCCTAACAGCTTACTTGGGAGCTCATTGAGCAGCTCACCAAGTAGGTTGTCTTGAGTTCACTTGTGAGCTTACCGAGTAGCTTACTAGGGACCTCACCTAGGAGCTCACCAAGTAGATCACTTGGGAGCTCACCTAATAGCTCACCTAGGAGCTCACCGAATAGCTCACAAAGTAGCTCACCTTTGAGATCTTCTAGAGCTCGCCAATCAACACGAGTTGAGCTCATTTGGGAACTTGTCAAGTAACTTTCTTGAGAACTTGACTTGCCTTACTAACTCACCTTGAGCTTACCTTAATAACTCACCTTGAGCTCATATGGTAGCTCACATGTAAGCTCACCTTAGAGGTTTCCAAAAGATCCCTTTCGAGCTCACCTAGGAACCCACAGAGAAACTCACCTAAGAGCTCAATTGGGAGCTTAGTATGTAGCTTGTGTAGGAGCTCATATAGTAGCTCCACTTGAGCTTACCAGAAACTCTCCTGGGAGCTCACCTAAAATATCACCTTGCCAGCTCACCTTGAGCTAACCCAGGAGCTTTCCGAGTAGCTTGACTTGAGCTCACCTAGGAGCTTGTCAAGAAGCTCACCAGAAAACTCACATGGGAGCTCACCTGACAGCTCACCTTGCCAACTCACATGGGATCTCACCTATAAGCTTGGCTTGAGCTCATTAAGGAGCTCACCTTGCTAACTCACCTTAAGCTCATCTAGTATCTTCCCTTAGAGTTTGTCAAACCACTCATAAAGAAGCTCACCTAGAATCTCACCTAACAGTTCACCTGGGAGCTTGTATAAGATCTCACCAAGTAGGTTAACTTGAGTCACTTGTTAGCTCACCGAGTAGCATGACAGGGACCTCACTTAGGAGCTCTCCAAGTAGCTCACCTAGGAGCTCACCAAACAATTCACAAAGTAGCTCACCTAGGAATTCTTTTGGGAGTTTGTTGATATGCTCAAGTTGAGATCCCTAGGAGCTTGTGGAGTAAATTGACTGGGAATTCACCTAGAAGCTCTCCTAATAGCTCACCTTACCAACTCACCTTGAGCTTTCCTTGCCAACTCAGCTTGAGCTTTCCTTGCCAACTCACCCTTAACTCATCTGGTATCTCACATGTAAGCTCACCTCAGAGATTACCAATAAGCTCACATTTGATCTCACCTTAAGCTCATCTCGGTAGCTTGACTCATAGTTTGTCGAGAATCTCTCCAAGTAGCTCACCCAGGAGCTCACCAAGTAGCTCGATGAGTAGGTTGACTTCAGCTTACATGTGAGTTCAATAGGGAGCTCACCTAGGGAGCTCGCTGAGCATATCACTCTGGAGCTCACCAAAAGCTCTCTAAGTAGCTCACCTGGGAGCTCTTCTAGGAGCTCGTCGATCAGCTCGAGTTGAGCTCATCCAGGAGCTCATCTAGTAACTCACCTAGGAACTTACCTAGGAGCTCACCTGACAGCTCACCTTGGAAACTCACCTTGAGCTTGCCTTGTCAACTCGCCTTGAGCTCACCTTGCCAACTCACCTTGAGCTCATCTAGTAGCTCACATGTAAGCTCACCTCAGAGATTACCAACTAGATTTCCTTTGAGCTCACCTAAGAGCTCACCAAGAAGCTCACTAAGGTGCTCGGTTGGGAGCTTGGTAAGAAGCTTTCCCAAGAGCTCATCGAGAAGCTCACCTGACAGCTCACCTTGAGCTCACCTGAGTAGCTCAACTTGAGCTCACTTGGGAAGTCGTCAAGTAGCTCACCTGAAAACTCACATGGGATATCACCTAATAGCTTACCTTGCCAACTCACATGGGAACTTACCTTTCTAGCTCACCTTGAGATCACTAAGGATCTCACCTTGAGCTCATATGGTAGCTTTCCTAATGTTTATCGAGCAGCTTGCCAAGTAGCTCACCTTGGATCTCACCTAGGAGATCAACAAGAAGCTCACTGAGTAGGTTAACTTGAGCTTGCTTGTGAGCTCTCCGAGTAGCTCGATGGGGACCTCACCTGGGAGCTCACTAAATAGCTCACCAAGTAACTTACTTGGGAGCTCTTCTAGGAGCTCACCATCAGCTCGAGTTGAGCTCACTCGGGAGCTCATTGAGTAACTCACATGGGAACTCACCTAGGAGCTCACCTTGCTAACTCACCTTGATCTCACCTCTCCAACTCACCTTGAGCTCATCTTTCCAACTCACCTTGAGCTCATCTGGTAGCTCACATGTAAGATCACCTAAGAGATTTTGACAAGCTCACCTTTGAGCTTGCATGGGAGCTCACCGAGTAGCTCACCTAGGAGCTCGGCAAGTAGCTCACGTGGGAGCTCGTCAGTAGCTCGACTTGAGCTTTCCCAGAAACTCACCTATGAGCTCACCTAATAGCTCACCTTACGAGCTCACCTTAAGTTCACATAGGAGCTCTTCAAGTAGTTAAACTTGAGCTAGCCCAAGAGCTCTACCAAAAACTCTCATGGGAGCATGCCTAACAACATGGCAAAAAAATCAAATGGGAGCTCACCTTGCTAGCATGCCTTGAGCTTGTCTGGTAGCTCACCTTAGAGTTTTTGAGTAGCTCACCAAGTAGCTAACATGGGATCTCACCAAGTGGCCCACCAAGTAGGTTGACTTGAGCTCATTTTTGAGCTCACTTATGACCTCACTGAGTAGCTTTCCAGGGACATCACCTGGGAGATCACCAAGAATCTCACTTGGGAGCTTGCCTAGTAGCTTTCCTGGGAGCTCTCCAAATAGCTCACTAAGTAGCTCACCTAGGAGCTCTTCTATGAGCTCATCAATCATCTTGAGTGTAGCTAGACCAAGAGCTCATCGAGTAACCCACCCAGGAACTCACCTGGGAGCTCACTTGATAGATTTCCTTGGTAACTCACCTTGAGTTCATCTCATACCTCACATGTAAGCTCACCTCAGAGATTACCAATAAGCTCACCTTTGAGCTCTCTTGGAAGCTCACTAAGTAGCTCACATAGGAGCTTGGGTGGGAGCTTATCAAGTAGCTCAACTTGAGCTTACTCAGAAACTCACCTGGGAGGTTGCTTGATAGCTTACCTTACCACCTCACCTTGAGCTCACCTAGGATCTTACTAAGTAGCTCAACTTGACCTCATTTTAGATCCTATCAAGTAGCTCACCTGTAAACTCACATAAGAGCTTGCCTGATAGCTCACCCAGAAACTCGTATGGGAGCTCGCCTTGCCAACTCGCCTTGAGCTCGCTAAGGAGCTCACCTTGCCAACTCACCTTGAGCTCATCTGGTAGCTCAGCTCAGAGTTCTTCGAGTAGCTCACTAAGTAGCTCACCTAGGAGCTCACCTAATAGCTCATCTGGGAGCTCACCGAGTAGCTTGCTGAGTAGGTTGACTTGAGGTCACTTGTGAGTTCACTAGTAGCTTGTCGGGGACCTCACCTAGGAGCTTGCCAAGTAGCTCACTTCAGAGCTTACCTAGTAACTTTCCCCGGATCTCACCGAACAACTTTCCAAGTAGCTCACAGGAGATCTTCTCGAGAGCTCACCAATCAGCTCGAGTTGAGCTCACCCGGAGCTCGTCAAGTAACTCACCTAGGAGCTCACCTTGTCAACTCACCTTGAGCTCACCATGTAAACTTGCCTTGAGCTCATCTGGTACCTTACATGTAAGCTCACCTTAGAGATTTTTGATAAGCTCATATGGTATCTCACCAAGTAGCTCACCTAGGAGATCGGCTGGGAGCTCAGCAAGCAACTCACCTAGGAGTTGATTGAGTAACTCAACTTGAGCTTACCTGAAACTCAGCATTAGCTCACTAGAAACTCACATTGGAGCTCATTAAGAGCTCACCAAGTAGGTTAGCTCACCTGGGAGCTCTTAAGGAGCTCACTCATCAGTTCCATTTGAGCTCTTCTCCGGGAGTTCTCACTGATCAGCTCGAGCTTACCTAGAGCTCATCGAGTAACTCACTCCGGGAAGTCACCTTATAGCTCACCTTGCCAACTTGCCTTGAGCTCACCTTGTTAACTTGCCTTGAGCTCACCTTGCCAACTTTCCTTTAGCTCATCTAGTAGCTTGCATGTAATCTCACCTTAGAGATATCCGACAACCTCGCATGTAATCTCACCTTAGAGGAGCTCACCGAGTAGCTCACCTAAGAGCTCGAGATGGGAGCTCGCCAACAGCTCACCCAGGAGATTGTTAAGAAGCTCAAATTGAGATTTCCCCAAAACTCACTTGGGAGCTAGACTTGAGCTCACGTAGGAGCTCGTTAAGCAACTCACCCAAAAACTCACATAGGAGCTCGCTTGACAGCTCACCTAGAAACTCACATGGGAGATTGTCTATCAGCTCACCTTAAGCTTACTGAGGAGCTCACCTTGCTAACTCACCTCGAGCTCATGTGGTAGCTCACCTCGTATTTCATCAAGAAGCTCACTAAGTAGCTCACCTAGGAGCTTTCCTAACATCTCACCTGGGAGCTCACCAGTAGCTCACCAAGTAGGTTATCTTGAGCTCACTTGTGAGCTCACCAAGTAGCTTTACTTGGGGATGTCACCTGGAGCTTGCCAAGTAGCTTACTTGGGATCTCACCTAGCACCTCACTTAGGAGGTCACTTAATAGCTCACAAAGTAGCTCACCTTTGAGCTCTTCTGGGATCTCTCCTATCAACTTGAGTTGATCTCACCTAGGAGCTCATCGAGTAACTCACCTAGGAGCTCACGTAACATATCACCTTACCAACTCACCTTTAGTTTACTTGCCAGCTCACCTTGAGCTTGCCTTGCCAACTCACCTTGAGCTCATCTGGTAGCTCACATGTAAGCTCACCTAGGAGCTTGGCAAGTAGCTTGCCTAGGAGTTTATAGAGCAGCTCAACTTGATCTCACCTTGGAGCTCATCAAGTAGCTCACCCAAAACTCACATGCAAGCTCGCATAACAGCTCACCTAGAAACTTGCATGGGAGCTCACCTATCAGCTCACCTTGCCAGCTCACCTTGAGCTCACTGTGGAGCTCACCTTGCTAACTCACCTTGAGCTCATCTGGTATCTCACCTCGAGTTCATCAAGTAGCTCACCAAGTAGCGTGCCTGGGAGCTCACCTAATAGCTCACCTGGGAACTTGCCTAATAGCTTGCCTAGGAGCTCCCAAAATAGCTCAATGAGTAGGTTGACTTGAGCTCACTTGTGAGCTCACCACATACTCACCAAGGACCTCACTTGGGAGCTCACCAAGTAGCTCACTTGGGACCTCACCAAAAACTCATTGAGTAGGTTGACTTGAGCTCAATTGTGAGCTCACTAAGCAAACTCAATAGGGACCTCACCTTGGACCTCACCAAGTAGCTCACTTGGGAGCTTGCCTACTAGCTCACTTGGGAGCTCACCAAATAGCTTGCAAAGTAGCTCACCTGGGAGTTCTTCTTGAAGCTCACCAATTAGATCAAGTTGAGCTCACCTTACTAACTCACCTTGAACTCACCTTAGAGATTTACGACAATCTCACCTTTGAGCTTTCCTAGGAGCTCACCGAGTAGCTCACCTAGAGCTCAGCTCGGGAGCTCAGCAAGCACTCGAGCCCAGAGCTCATCGAGCAACTAAACTTGAGTTTCCTAGAAACTCACTCGGGAGCTCACCTTGTTAGCTCACCTTTATCTCACCCAGTAGCTCGACTTGAGCTCACCCGGGAGCTCATCAAACAACTTGCCCAAAAACTCACATAGGAGCTCACCTTATAGCTCACCTTGCTAACTCAGCATGGAAGCTTGCCTATCACCTCACCAGATGATCTCAAGGCAAGTTAGCAAGGTGAGCTCCTCAATGAACTCATGGCGAGCTGGTAAGGTAAGCTGGAAAGGTGAGTTTTTGGGTGAGCTATAAGGTGAGCACCCATGTAAGTTTTTAGGTAATCTACTTGATGAGTTCCCATGCAAGCTCATGTTGAGCTACTTGGTGAGCTACTGGGTGAGCTCAAGTTGAGCTATCAGGTGAGATCCCATGTGATTTTTGAGTTTCAAGGAAACCTCAAGTCATGTTGCTCTATAGGATCTTCTATGAGTTACTTGTTGAGCTCCTAGCTAGCTCCTAGGTGAGCTTCTAGGTGAGCTCAAAGTTGAGCTTATTGGAAATCTCTGAGGTGAGCTTACATGTGAGCTACTAGATGAGCTCAAGGTGAGTTAGAAAGGCGAGCTCAAGGAAGTTGGTAAGGTGAACAATCGGGCAAGTTTCTAGGTGAGTTCCAAGGTGAGTTACTCGATGAGCTCCCAAGTAAGCTCAACTTGAGCTGATCGGTGAGCTCCTAAAGAGCTCCTAGGTGAGCTACTTGGCAAGCTATTCAGAGAGCTCCTTGGTGAGCTACTAGGAAAGCTCCTAGGAAATCTACCCGGTGAGTTCCCATGTGAGGTCCCCTACTTGGTTAGCTCCTAAGTAAGCTATTAGGTGAGCTCTCGGTGAGTCATTAGGTGAGCTCCCAGTGAGCTACTTGGCAAGCTTCTCGACAAACTCCAAGGTGGGATATAAGACAAGCTCAAGGTGATTTGGTAAGGTGAGCTCCTCAGTGAGATCAAGGTGAGTAGACAAGGTCAGCTAATAGGTGAGCTCCCATGTGAGTTGGCAAGGTGAGCTATTAGGCAAGCTCCCATGTGAGTTTTCAGTAAGCTACTTGATGAGCTCCTAGGTGAGCTCAAGAAAACTACTTACTGAGCTCTGGGTTAGCTCAAGGCAAGCTGGCAAGGTGAGCCATTAGGCAAGCTCCTAGGTGAGTTTCCAGGAAAGCTCAACTCGAGCTGCTCGATGAGCTCTTGGGCAAGCTATTTCCTGAGCTCCCACCCGTGCTCCTAGGTGAGCTACTTTATTAGCTCCTAGGTGATCTCAAAGCTGATCTTGTCAGTAATATCTGATGTGAGCTTATATGCTAGCTACATGATGAGCTCAAGACAAGTTGGCAAGGTGAACTCAAGGTGAGTTAGCAAGGTGAGCTCAAGGTGAGTTGGTAAGGGGAGCTATTAGGTGAGCTCCTAGGTGAATTCCCAGGTGAGTTACTTGATGAGCTCCTAGGTAAGCTCAACTCAAGCTAATTGGTAAGCTTCGAGAAGAGTTCCCAGGTGAGCTACCTAGCAAGCTATTCGGTGAGCTGTCGTGAGTTGCTAGGTGAGCTTATAGGTGAGCTACTTAGCAAGCCCCTGGGCAACATCTCTAGTGAGATACTCAACAAGCTCACAAGTGAGCTCAAGTCAACATACTCGGTGAGCTACTCGGTGAGCTTCCATGTGAGCTGTTTGGAGAGCTACTTGGTGAGCTACTCGATGAACTCTGAGGTGAGCTACTAGATGAGCTCAAGGAAAGTTAGTAAGGTGAGATCCTTAGCAAGCTCAAGGTGAGATAGCAAGGTGAGCTAATAGGTGAGCTCCCATGTGAGTTCCCGAGGGAGCTACTTGATGAGCTCCTAGGTGAGCTCAAGTTGAGCTACTCGGTGAGATCCTAGAAGAGCTTCTAGGTGAGCTACTTGGTGAGCTGTTTGGTGAGCTTCTAGGTGAGCTACTAGGTGATATCCCAAGTGAGCTACTTGGTGAGCTCTCAAGCGAGGTCCTTGGTGATCTACTTGGTGAGCTCACAATCGAGCTCAAGTCAACCTACTTAGTGAGCTACTCGGTGAGCTCCCAGGCAAGCTATTAGGTGAGCTCCCACCCAGCTACCCAAAAATTTGAGGCAAGCTACTAAACGAGATCAAGGTGAGTTGGTAAGGTGAGATCCTAAATGAACTCAAGGTGAGATAGCAAGTCAGCTGATAGGTGAGCTCCCATACAAGTTTTCAGTGAGCTAACTAATGAGCTCCCGTGTGAGTTCAAGTTGAGTTACTCGGTGAGCTCCTAGGTGAGCTCCTAGGTGAGCTATAGGCGAGATGAAAATTCAAGCTATCGGAAAGATCCCAAGTGATTTTTTGGGAAAGCTCAAGTTGAGCTACTTGATGAGCTCTTAGGTGAGCTACTTGCCAAGCTCCAAGCTGATCTCCTAGGTGAGATGCTGTATGAGCTCCCATGTGAGCTCAAAGGTGAGCTTGTTGGTAATCTCTGAGGTGATCTTACATGCGAGCTACTAGATGAGCTCAATGTGAGTTAGCAAGGTGAGCTCAATGTGAGTTGGCAAGGTGAGCTCAAGGTGAGTTGGCAAGGTAAGCTATCAGGTGAGATCCCAGGTGAGTTCCCAGGATAGTTACTCGATGAGCTCCTGGGTGAACTCAACTCGAGCTGATTAGCAAAGCTCCCAAAAGAGCTCCACAGTGAGATACTTAGTGATTTGTTTGATGAGATCCTAGGTGAGCTATTTGGTGAGATCCCAGGTAAGGTCCTCGGTGAGCTGCTCGATGATCTCCTAGGTGAGCTACTTACTGCTACTTACCAAGCTCCCATGTGAACCCAAAGGTGAGCTTGTTGGTAATCTCTCAGGTGATCTTACATGTGAGCTACAAGATGAGCTCAAGGTAAGCTGGTAAGGTGAGCTCAAGACTAGTTGGCAAGGTTAGTTGAATGTGAATTAGTAAGGCAAGTTGTTAGGTGAGCTCCCAAGTGAGTTCCTAGGTGAGTTACTTGATGAGCTCCTAGGTGAGCTCAACTCGAGCTAATCGGTAAGCTCCTAGAAGAGCTCTTAAGTGAGCTACTTAGTGAGCTGTTTGGTGAGCTCCCAAGTGAGTTAATAGGTGAGCTCCCAAGTGAGCTACTTGGCGAGCTCCCAGGTGAGGTCCCCAGTGAGCTGATCGGTGAGCTCAAAAGTAAGCTCAAGTCAACCTACTCGGTGAGATGCTCAGTGAGCTCCTAGGTGAGCTCCTAGGTGAGCTCCCGGAGCTCCCAGGTGAGCTCCCAGGTGAGCTGTTAGGTGAGCTCCCAGGTGAACTACTTAGTGAGTTGCTCAATGAACTCTAAGGTGAGAAACTAGAAGAGCTCAAGGTGAGTTGGCAAGGTGAGCTCCTCAGCAAGCTCAAGGTGAGCTGATAGGAGAGATCTAATACGAGTTGGTAAGGTGAGCTGTCAGGTGAGCTCTCGTGTGAGTTTTCAGGTGAGCCTTGATGAGCTCCTAGGTGAGCTCAAGTTGAGTTACCTCGCGAGCTCTAGACAAGCTAAAGGTGAGCTTTTGGGAAAGCTCCCGTGAGTTTCCATGTAATTTCAAGTCAATTTGCTTGATGAGCTCCCAGCTGAGCTACTTACCAAGCTCCTAGCCAAACTCCTAGGTGATCTGCTCGGTGGGCTCCTAGGTGAGCTCAAAGGTGATCATGTTAGTAATTTCTAAGGTGAGCTTACATTTGAGCTACTAGATGAGCTCAAGATGAGTTGGTAAGGCAAGCTCAAGGTGAGTTGGTAAGGTGAGCTCAAGGTGAGTTGGTAAGGTGAGCTCCCAAGTGATTTCCCAAATGAGTTAATCGATGAGCTCCCGAGTGAGCTCAACTCATGTTGATTGGTGAGCTCCTAGAAGAGCTCCCAGGTGAGCTACTTGGCAAGCTATTCGGTGAGCTCCTAGGTGAGCTACTAGGTGAGCTCCTAGGTAAGCTACTTGGTGAGCTCCCAGGTGAGGTCTTCGGTGAGCTACTCAACAAGCTCACAAGTGAGCTCAAGTCAACCTACTCGGTGAACTACTCGGTGAGTTCCTAGGTGAGCTCAAAGGTGAGCTACTTTGTGAGCTACTCGATGAAGTCTGAGGCAAGCTACTAGATGAGTTACTTGATGAGCTCCTAGGAAAGCTCAAGTTGAGCTACTCAAAAGCTCCTAGGTGAGCTCAAGGTGAGTTGGCAAGTTGAGTTGTCAAGTGAGCACCTAGGTAAGTTTCTGGGCAAGCTCAAGTTAAGCTTCTCGACGAGCTACTAGGTGAGTTGCTTACTGAGCTCCTAGCTGAGCTACTCAGTGAGCTCCTAGAAGAGCTCAAAGGTAAGCTTGTCAGTAATCTCTAAGGTGAGATTACATGTGAGCTACTAGATGAGCACAAGGTGAGTTGGCAAGGCAAGCTCAAGGTGATTTTGCAAGGTGAGCTCACGGTGAGCTGGTAAGACAAGTTGCCAAGTGAGATCCTACATGAGTTCCCAGGTGGGTTAATCAATGAGCTCTCAGGAAAGCTCAACTTGAGCTGATTGGTGAGCTCCAAGAAGAGATCTTAGGTGAGCTACTTGGTGAGCCATTTAGTGAGCTACTAGGCAAGCTTTGAGGTGAGCTACTTAGCGAGCTCCTAGGAGAGGTCCTGGTGAGCTGCTCAGTGAGCTCAAGTCAACCTATTGGATGAGCTTCTCGGTTATCTCCCAAGTGAGCTATCAAGTGAACTCCCAAGTGAGCTACTTGGAGAACTATATGATGAACTCCGAGGTGAACTACTAGACGAGCTCAACGTGAGTTAGCAAGGCAAGCTCCCACATGAGTTAGCAAGGTGAGCTGTCAGGCGAGATCCCATGTGAGTTTTCAGGTGAGCTGCTTGACGAGCTCCTGGGAGATCTCAAGTCAAGCTACTCAGTGAGCTCTTGGGTGAGGTCAAGGTAAGCTAGCAAGGTGAACTATCAGGTGAGCTCCCAGGTGAGTTTTAGGGTGAGCTGTTTGCCGAGATCCCAACTGAACTCCTAGGTGAGCTACTCAGTGAGCTCCAAGGTTAGGTCAAAGGTAAGCTTGTCGACAATCTCTGAAGTGAGCTTACATGTGAAGCTACTAGATGAGCTCAAGGTGAGTTGGTAAGGCAAGCTCAATATGAGTTAGAAAGGTGAACTATCAGGTGAGCTCCCAGGCAAGTTCCCAGGTGAGTTACTCGATGAGCTCCCAAGCAAGCTCAACTCGAGCTAATCGGAGAGCTCCCAGAAGATCTCCCAGTTGAGATACTTAGCTAGCTATATGGTGAGATACTAGGTGAGCTCCCAAGTGAGCCACTTGGTGACCTCCCAAGTGAGGTCCATGGTGAGCTACTCGGTGAGCTCAAGTCAACCTACTCGGTGAGCTACTTAGTGAGTTCCCAGGTGAGTTGTTAGGAAAGCTCCTAGGTGAGCTACTTGGTAAGCTCCTTGATGAAATCCAAGGCAAGATACCAGATGAGCTCAAGGTGAGTTGGTAAGGTGAACTCCTAAGCAAGCTCAGGGTCGAGCTGGTAAGGTGAGCTGATAGGTGAGCTCCCATGTGAGTTGGCAAGGTGAGCTATCAGGTGAGCTCCCATGTGAGTTTTTAGGTGAGCTGCTTCATGAGATCCTAAATGTACTCAAGTCAAGCTACTTGGTGAGCTCCTAGGAGAGCTCAAGGTGAGCTCCTACGTGAGTTTCTAGGAAAGCTAAAGTCAAACTACTCGATGAGCTCCTAGGCAAGTTGCTTGCTAAGCTCTTAGTCGATCTCCTAGGTGAGCTACTCGGTGAGCTCCAAAGTGAGCTCAAATGCATGTTCTTCAGTAATCCTTGAGGTGAGCTTAGATGCAGCTACCATATGAGCTTAAGGTGAGTTGGCAAGGTAAGCTCAAGGTAATTTGATAAGGAAAAGTCAAGGTGAGTTGGTAAGGCAAGCTGTCATGTGAGCTCCCAGGTGAGTTCTCAGGTGAGTTACTTGATGAGCTCCTTGGTGAAATCAACTCAAGATGATCAGAAAGCTCCTAGAAGAGATCCAAAGTGAGCTACTTGGTGAGCTATTTGGTGAGATCCCAGGCAAGCTGCTAGGTGAGCTCCCGAGTGAGCTACTTGGCGAGCTCCCAGGAAAGGTCCCCGGTGATCTACTCAGTGAGATCACAAGTGAGCTCAAGTCAACCTACTTGGTGAGCTCCTAGGTGAGTTATAATGTGGGCTCCTGAGAGATCTACTTGGCAAGCTACTTTATGAACTCTGAGGGGAGCTACCAGACGAGCTCAAGGTGATTTGTGAAGGTGAGATCCTTAGCGAGATCAAGGTGAGCTGGCAAGGAGAGATGGCTACGTGACCATATAGGTGAGCTCCCATGCAAGTTTCTGGGTGAGTTATCGGTGAGCTCCCATGCGAGTTTCTAGGTGAGATGCTTAACAAGCTCCTAGGTGAGATCAAGTCAAGCTTCTCGGCAAGTTCTTGGGTGAGCTCAAGATGAGCTGGCAAGGTGAGCTATCACGTGATCTCCCAGGTGAGTATTCAAGCAAGCTCAAGTCAAGCTACATGTTTAGCTCCTAGCCGAGCTCCTAGGTGAGCTACTCGGTGAGCTCCTAGGTGATCTCAAAGGTGAGCTTTTCATTAATCTCTAAGGTGATCTTACATGCAAGCTACCAGATGAGCTCAAGGTGAGTTGGTAAGGTGCGCTCAATGTGAGTTAGCAAGATGAGCTGTTAGGCGAGCTCCCAGGTGAGTTACTCGATGATCTCCTAGGTGTGTTTCAACTCGAACTAATTAGTGAGCTCCCAAAAGAGCTCCCAGGTAAGCTACAATGTGAGCTCCTAGGTGAGCTACTCTGTGAGTTTCTAGGTGAGTTACTCAATGATCTCCAGGGTGATCTCAACTCAAGCTGATCGTAAAGCTCCTAGAAGAGCTCCTAGGTGAGCTACTTGGCGAGTTGTTCGAGAGAGCTCCTAGGCGAGCTACTAGGTGAGCTCACAAGTGAGCTACTTGGTGAGCTCCCAAGCGAGTGAGTTGGTGAGTTCTTAGGTGACATCCCTAGATAGCTACTTGGAAAGCTCACAAGTGAGCTCAAGTCAACCTACTCGGTGAGCTACTCAGTGAGCTCCCATCTGAGCTACTCTACGAGTGGCTTGATGAACTCTGAGGTGAGCTACTAGATGAGCTTAGAGTGAGTTGGCAAGGTGAACTCCTCAGTGAGCTCAAGGTGAGCTCCTATGAGAGTTGGCAAAGTGAGCTATCAGGTGAGCTCTCATGTGAGTTTTAGGGTGAGCTACTTGATGAGCTCTTGGGTGAGCTCAAGTTGAGCTACTCGGTAAGCTTCTAGGTGAGCTCAAGGCAAGATGGCATGGTGAGTTATCAGGTGAGCTCCCAGGGAAGGTTTCGGGTAAGCTCAAGTTGAGCTACTCGATGAGCTCATGGGTGACCTACTTTCTGAGCTCCCAACCAAGCTCCTAGAGGAGCTGGTCGGTGAGCTCCCAGGCGAGCTCAAAGGTGAGCTTATCGGTAATCTCTGAGATGAGTTTACATGTGAGCTACAAGATGAGCTCAAGGTGAGTTGGTTAGGTGAGCTCAAGGTGAGTTGGCAAGGTGAGCTAAAGGTGAGTTGGCAAGGCAAGCTGTTAGACGAGCTCTTAGGTGAGTTCCTAGGTGAGTTACTTGACGAGCTCCCATGCGAGCTCAACTCGAGCTAACTAGTGAGCTCCGAGAAGAACTCCTAGGTGAGCTACTTGGTGAGCTATTCGGTGAGGTCCCAGGTGAGTTTCTAGGTGAGCTCCCAAGTGAGCTACTTGGTGAGCTCCCAGGTGAGGTCCCCGGTGAGCTGTTTAGTGAGTTCACAAGTGAGCTCAATTCAACCTACTAAGCGAGCTGCTTGGTGAGCTCCCAAGTGAGTTGTTAGGTGAGCTCCAAGGTGAGCTCCCAAGTGAGCTATTAGGTGAGCTCCCATGCAAGATACTTGGTGAACTACTTGATGAACTCTTATGGGAGCTAAAAGATGAGCTCAAGGTCAGTTGGTAAGGTGAGCTCCTTAGTGAGCTTAATGTGAGCCGATAGGTGAGCTCCAATACAAGTTGACAAGGCAAGTTTTTCAGTGAGCTCTTGTGTAAGTTTTCAAGTGAGCTATTTCATGAGCTCCCAGGTTAGCTCAAGTCGAGATGCTCACCGAGCTCCCGGGTGAGCTAAAAGGTGAGCTAAAGGTGAGCTCCCAGGTGAGTTTCTAGGCAAGATCAATTTGAGCTACTTGATGAGCTCCTGGGTGAGCTACTTTCCAAGCTCCCAGCCAAGCTCCTAGGTGAGCTACTTGGTGAGCTCCTAGACAAGCTCAAAGGTGAGCATGTCAGGAATCTCTAAGGTGAGCTTACATGTGAGCTACCAGATGAGTTCAAGACGAGTTGGCAAGGCAAGCTCAAGGGGAGTTGGTAAGGTGAGATCAAGGTGATTTGGTAATACGAGCTATCAGGTGAGCTCCTAGGTGAGTTCCCAGGAAAGTTAATCAAAAAGCTCTTGGGTGAGCTCAACTCGAGCTGATCGGTGAGCTCCTAGAAGAGCTTCCAGTGAGCTACATGGTGAGCTATTCATCAAGCTCCCAAGTGAGATACTAGGTGAGCTCTTAGGCAAGGTCTCCAGTGAGCTACTCAATGAGCTCATAAGTGAGGTCAAGTCAACCTACTTAGTGAGCTACTCACTGAGTTCCTAGGTGAGCTCTTAGGTGAGCTCCCAAGGTGAGATACTTGGTGAGCTCTCGACGAACTCCAAGGTGAGCTCGAGTGAGCTCAAGGTAAATTGGCAAGATGAGTTCCTCAAAGGTGAGCTCAAGACAAGATGGTAAGGGGAGATGATAGGTGAGCTCCCATGTGAGTTGGTAAGGTGATCTGTCAGGTGAGCTCCCATGTGAGTTTTCAGGTGAGCTGCTTGATGAGCTCTTAGGTGATCTCAAATTGATCTACTCAGCAAGCTCTTAGGTGAGCTCAAGGTGAGCTGGCAAGGCGAGCTATCAAGAAAGCTCCCAGGTGAGTTTTAGGATAAGCTCAAGTTGAGATGCTCGATGAGCTCTGGGTGACTACTTTGCCAGAGCTCCTAATCAAGCTCCAAGGTGAGGTGCTCGGTGAGCTCCCAGGAGACCTCAAAGGTGAGATTGTTGACAATCTCTAAAGTGAGCTTACATGCGAGCTACCATATGAGCACAAGGTGAGTTAGCAAGGTGAGTTATCAGGTGAGCTCCCACATGAGTTCCTCGGTGAGTTACTCAATGAGCTTCTAGGTGAGCTACATGGTGAGGCATTCGATGAGCTACTAGGTGAGCTCTGAAGTGAGCTACTTGGTGAGATCCTAGGATAGGTCCTAGGTGAGTAGCTCGGTGAGCTCACAAGTGAGCTCAAGTCAACCTACTCGATGAGCTACTCGGTGAGCTCCCAGGTGAGTTCTTAGGTGAGCTCCTAGGTGAGCTACTCTGCAAGATACATGATGAACTCTAAGGAAAACTACCAAAGGAGCTAAAGGTGAGTTGGCAAGGTGAGCTCCTCAACGTGACCTCCAAGCAAGCTTGAAAGGTAAGATGATAAGTGAGCTCTAATACGAGTTATCAAGGTGAGCTATTAGGTGAGCTCCCATGTGAGTTTTGGGGTGAAATACTTGATGATCTCCTGGGCCAGCTCAAGTCAAGCTACTCAGTGAGCTCTTGGGTGAGCTCAAGGTGAGCTATCAGGTGAGGTCCCATGCGAGTTTTGGGCAAGCTAAAGTTGAGCTACTCGATGAGCTCCTAAGTGAGCTACTTGTTGAGATCCCAGCCGAGCTCCTAGGTGAGCTTCTCGGTGAGCTCCCTGGAAAGGTCAAAGGTAAGCTTATTGGCAATCTCTTAGGTGAGCTTAAATGTGAGCTAACAGATGAGCTTAAGGTGAGTTGGTAAGGCGAGCTCAATGTGAGTTGGTAAGGTGAGCTATCAGGTGAGCTCCCAGGTGAGTTCCCAGGTGAGTTACTTGATGAGCTCCCGAGTAAGCTCAACTCAAGATGATTAGTGAGCTCCTAGGTGAGCTACTTGGTGAGCTATTTGGTGAGGCTTGTAGGTGATCTCCCAAGTGAGCTACTTGGTGACCTCTTAGGTGAGGTCCTTGTGAGTTGCTCGGTGAGCTCAAGTCAACCTTCTCGTGAGCTTCTCGGTGAGCTCCTAGGTGAGCTATTAGGTGAGCTCCCAGGTGAGCTACTTAGTGAGCTCCTTGATGAACTCCAAGGTGAGCTACCAGATGATCTCAACATGAGTTGGCAAGGTGAGCTCCTCAGCGAGCTAGTAAGGTGAGATGATAGGTGAGCTCCCATGCGAGTTGGTAAGGTGAGTTGTCATGTGAGCTTCCATGTGAGTTTTCAGGTGAGCTACTTCACAAGCTCCTGGGTGAAGTCAAGTTGAGCTGCTCATCAAGCTCCTGGGTGAGCTCAAGGTGAGCTGGCAAGGTGAACTATCAGGTGAGCTCCCAGGTGAGTTTCTGGGTAAGCTCAAGTCAAACTACACAATGAGCTCCTAGGTGAGCTACTTGCTGAGCTCCTAGCCGAGCTCCTAGGTGAGCTACTCGGTGAGCTCCCAAGTGAGCTCAAAGGTGAGATTATCGATAAGGCGAGCTCAAGGTAGGTTGGCAAGGTGAGCTCAAGGTGACTTGGCAAGGTAAAATCAATTCAAGCTAATCAGCAAGCTCCAAGAATAGATCCCAAGTGAGCTACTTGGTGAGCTATTTAGTGAGATCCCAAGTGAACTACTAGGTGAGCTCCCAAATGAGGTACTTGGTGAGCTCCCATGTGAGGTCTCCGGTGAGTTGCTCGGTGAGAGAAAAATCAAGTTCAAGTCAACCTACTCGACCAGTTGTTCAGTGAGCTCCCAGGCAAGCTGCTAGGTGGGATCCCAGGTGAGCTACTTGGTGAGCTAGTTGAAAAAATCTGAATCGAGCTACCATACAAGCTCAAGGTGAGTTCTCAAGGTGAGCTCCTCAATGAAATCAAGGTGACTGACAAGGTGAGCTACCATACGAGCTCCCATGCAAGTTTCTGGGTGAGTTGTCATATGAGTTTTTAGACAAGCTGCTTGATGAGCTCCTGGGTGAGATCAAGTTGAGCTACTCGATGAGCTCTTGGGTGAGCTCAAGGTGAGCTAGCAAGGTGAGATGTCAGGTGAGCTCCTAGGCAAGTTTTTGGGCAAACTCTAGTTGAGATGCTCAATGATCTCCTGGGTGAGCTACATATCGAGCTCCCAACCGAGTGCCTAGGTGAGCTACTCGGTGAGCTCCCAGGAAAGCTCAAAGGTGAGCTTGTCGGTAATCTCTGAGGTGAGCTTACATGTAAGCTACAAGATGAGCTCAAGATGAGTTAGTAAGGTGATCTCAAGGTGAGTTGGCAAGATGAGCTGTCAGGTGAGTTACTCGATGATCTCCCAGGTGAGCTATCAAGCAAGCTACTTGGTGAGCTCCCAGGCAAGGTCCCTGGTGAGCTACTCGATGAGCTCAAGTTAACCTCCTTAGTGAGATACTCAAAAACTCGAGGTGAGCTACTAGATGAGCTTAAGGAGAGTTAGCAAGGTCTGCTCCTCAGCGCGCTCAAGGAAAGCTAATAGGTAAGCTCCCATGAGATTTGGCAAAGCTAGCTATTAGGTAAGCTCCTATTTAAGTTTTCAGGTGAGCTATTTTATGAGCTCCTGGTGAGCTCATGTCAAACTTCTCGGTAAGCTCCTAGGTGAGCTCAAGGTGAGCTGAGGTGAGCTCCCGTGAGTTTCTGGAAAGCACAAGTTGAGCTACTTGATGAGCTCCTAGCAAGCTACTTGCCAAGCTCCCAACCGAGATCCAAGGTGAGCTTCTTGGTTAGCTCCCAAGCTAGGTCAAAGGTGAGCTTGTTGGAAATCTCTGTGAGCTTCCATGTGAGCTACTAGATGAGCTCAAGGAAAGTTGGCAATGTGAGCTCAAGGTGAGATGGCAAGGTGAGCTCAATGTGAGTTGGCAAGGTGAGTTGTCAGGTGAGCTCCCAGTGAGTTCCCAAGTGAGTTACTCGATGAGCTCTCGAGTGAGCTCAACTTGAGCTATTCGGTGAGCTCCCAAGAAAGCTACTAGGTGAGCTCCCAAGTGAGCTACTTTGTGAGCTCCCAGGTGCGGTGCCCAGTGAACTACTTGGTGAGGTCACAAGAAAACTCAAGTCAACCTACTCACTGAGCTACTTGGTGAGCTCCTAGGTGAGCTATTAGGTGAGCTCCCAAGTGACCTACTTAGCGAGCTACTCGATGAACTCCAAGGTGAGAAATAAGATGAGTGCAAAGTGAGTTGGCAAGGTGAACTCCCTAGTAAGCTCAAGGTGAGCTAGAAAGGTGAGCTAATAGGTGAGCTCCCATGCGAGTTGGTAGGGTGACCTATCAGGTGAGCTCCCATGTAAATTTTTAGGTGAGCTACTTGATAAGTTCCTAGGTGAGCTCAAGTCGAGTAGTTCGGTGAGCTCCTGGGTAAGATCAAGGTGAGATGGCAAGGCGAGCTCTCAGCTGAGCTCCCAGGAGAGTTTCTAGGAAATCTCAAGTCGAGTTTCTCTATGAGATAATGGGTGAGCTGACTTGATGAGCTCCTAACAAAGCTCCTATGTGAGCTTCTTGTTGAGCTCCCAAGCAAGCTCAAAGGTGAGCTTGTCAGTAATCTCTGAGTTGAGCTTACATGTGAGCTACTAGATGAGCTCAAGGTAATCTGCCAAGCTGAGCTCCCAAGAAAGTTGGCAAGCTGAGCTCCTCAGTGAGCTTAAGGTGATGTTGAAAAGGTGAGCTGATAGGTAACCTATCATGTGAGTTTGTAAGGTGAGCTCCCATGTAATTTTTTGAGTGAGCTTCTTGATGAGCTCCCAGGTGAGCTCAAGCCAAGCTACTCAGCAAGCTTCTAGGTGAGGTCAAGGTGAGTTGACAAGGTGAGTTGTCAGGTGAGCTCCTAGGTGAGTTCCATGTAAGCTCAAGTTGAGCTACTCAACAAGCTCCTTGGCTAGCTGTTTTCGAGCTCCCAGCTGAGCTCCTAGGTGAGATGCTTGAGAAGGTCCTAGAAAAGCTACTTATCGAGCTCCCGCGAGCTCCTAGGTGAGCTTCTTGGTGAGATCCCAAGTGAGCTCAAAGGTGAGCTTGTCAGCAATCTCTTAGGTGAGCTTACATGTGAGCTACCAGATGAGCACAAGGTGAGTTGGTAAGGTGAGCGTAAGTGAAGTTGGCAAGGTGATCTCAAGGTGAGTTGGCAAGGTGAACTCAAGGAAAGTTAGCAAGATGAGCTATCAGTAAAGATCCCAGGTGAGTTCCTAGGTGAGTTACTCAATGATCTTCTAGGTGAGCTCAACTCGATCTGATCGGTGAGCTCCTAAAAGAATGCCTAGGTGAGCTAGTTTGCGAGCTGTTTGGCAAGCTCCCATGTGAGCTACTAGGCAAAGCTCCCAAGAGAGCTACTTTGCAAGCTACTCGGTGAGCTCCCAGGTGAGCTATAAAGTGAGCTACTTGATGAACTCTAAGGCAAGCTACTAGACAAGCTAAGGGTAATTTGACAAGGTGATATCCTCAACGAGCTCAAGGTAAGATGATAGTTGAGCTCCCATGAGATTGTCTAAAGTGAGTTGTCAGCTGCACTCCCATGTGAGTTTTTGGGTGAGTTACTTGATGAGATCCTAGGTGAGCCCAAGTTGAGCTACTTGGAAAGCTCCTAGGGGAGGTCAATGCAAGATGGCAAGGTGAGCTTCTAGGTTAGTTTCTCGTAAGCTCAAGTTAAGCTACTTGACAAGCTCCTGGGTGAGCTACTTTCGAGCTCCCATGCAAGTTTTTGAGTGAGCTACTTGATGAGCTCCAGAGTGAGCTCAAGTCAAGCTACTTGGTGACATCTTGGGTGAGCTCAAGGTGAGTTGGCAAGGTGAGCTGTCAAGTGAGCTCCTAGGTGAGTATCTGGGCAAGCTCAAGTTGAGCTGCTCGATGAGCTCCTGGGTGAGCTCCTTTTTGAGCTCCCAGTCAAGCTCTTAGGTGAGCTCCCAAGTGAGCTCAAAGGTGAGATTTTCAATAATCTCTGAGGTGAGCTTACATGTGAGCTACTAGATGAGCTCAAGGGAAGTTGGCAAGGTGATATGTGAGCTCCCAGGCTAGGTCCCCGGTGAGCTCATAAGTGAGCTCAAGTCAACCTACTCAGTGAGCTGCTGAAAAAATCTTAGGTGAGCTACTAGATGAGCTTAAGGAAAGTTGGAAGCAAGGTGAGCTCCTTAGTGAGCTTAAGCCAAGATGATAGGTAATCTCCTATGAGAGTTGGCAAAGCAAGTTGTTAAGTGAGCTCCCATACAAGTTTTTAGGTGAGCTACTTGAAAAGCTCTCCCGATTGAGATGAATTTAAGATGATCGAAAGATCCTAGGAGAGCTCAAGTGAGCCTCCAAGGAAAGCTCCCAAGCAATTTTTTGGGCAAGCTCAAGTTGAGCTACTCGACGAGCTTCTGGGTAAGCTACTTGCTGAGTTCCTAGCTGAGCTCCTAGGTGAGCTACTTAGTGAGCTCCCGTGTGAGCTC
The DNA here is from genome assembly GCA_018340775.1 of Taxus wallichiana var. yunnanensis. Lineage (NCBI taxonomy): Eukaryota > Viridiplantae > Streptophyta > Pinopsida > Cupressales > Taxaceae > Taxus > Taxus wallichiana. The sequence continues at coordinate 31,873,065 of CM031237.1, forward strand.
AAGGTGAGTTGGTAAGGTGAGCTCAAGGCGAGTTGCAAGGTGAGCTTAAGGTGAGGTTATAAGGAAATCTTTCGGGTGAGTCGAGGTGAGTTACTTGATGAGCTCTCGGGCGAGTTCAACTCAAGATGATCAGCAAGCTCCTAGAAGAGCTCCCAGGCAAGCTACTTAGTGAGCTATTCGGTGAGCTCCCATGCAAGCTACTAGGTGAGCTCCCAAGCAAGCTATTTGGTGAGCTTATAGGCGAGGTCCCTAGTGAGCTACTTGGTAAGCTCACAAGCAAATTCAATTCAACCTACTCGGTGAGTTACTCGGTGAGATCCTAGATGAGCTATTAGGCCAGGTCCTAGGTGAGGTACTTGGAAAGTTACTCAATGAACTATGAGGTGAGATACAAGATGAGCTCAATGCAAGCTGGTAAGGTGAGCTCCTCAATAAGCTCAAGATGAGCAAACAAGGTGAGGTGATAGGTGACGCTCCCAATTGAGTTGGCAAAGGTGAGCTTGTCGGGTGAGCTCCCATGTGAGTTTTGGGTAGCTACTTGATGAGCTCTTGGGTGCGCTCAAGTCGATCTACTCCGTAGAGCTCCTAGGTGAGTTCAAGGTGAGATGACAAGGCAAGCTCTTAGGTTATCTCCCAGGTGAGTTTCTAAGAAAGCTCATGTCAAGCTACTTGACAAGCTCCTAGCTAAGGTCTTAGGTCAGCTACTCGGTGACCTCCTAAGTGAGCTCAAAGGTGAACTTATTAGAAATCTCTGAGGTGAGCTTATATGCAATCTCAAGGTGAGTTGGCAAGATGAGTCATCGTCAATGTGAGCTCCCAGGAAAGTTCCTAGGTGAGTTACTCGATGAGCTCCCGGGTGAGCTCAACTCAACCTCGATAGGTGAGCTCTAGAAGATATCCCGGGTGAGCTACTTGGTGAGTTCCCGTGTGAGATCAAAGGTTAACTTTTTGCAATCTCGAGGTGATCTTACATGTGAGATACCTCATGAGCACAAGGTGTGTTGACAAGGTGAGCTCAAGGAAAGTTAGTAAGCAAGCTCAAGGTGATTTGGTTGGTGAACTCCCAAAAGAGCTCCCGAGTGAGCTACTTTGCGAGCCATTCGGTGAGCTCCCATGTGAACTACTAGGTGAGCTCAGAATCGAGCTACTTGGTGAGCTCCCATTTGAGGTCCTTGATGAGCCGTATGGTAAGCTCACAAGTGAGTTCAAGTCAACCTACTCGGAGAGCTACTCACCTCCTGGGTAAGTTGTTAGGTAAGCTCCCACATGAGCTTTGAAGTGAACTACTTGGAAATTTCCTTTGTAAGCTCTTTGCCAGGTGAGCTCCCAAGTGAGCTAATTTGTGAGCTCCCAAGCGAGCTCCCTGGTGAGCTACTCATCAAGCTTACGAGTGAGCTCAAGTCAACCTACTCATAGAGCTACTTGGTGAGCTCCCAGGTGAGTTGTTAGGCAAAATACTCGATAAAATTTGAGGAAAACTACCGAGATGACCTCAAGGTGAGTTGGTAAGGTGAGCTCCTCAGCAAGCTCAAGGTGAGCTAGCAAGGCAAGCTAATAGGTGAGCACCCATGCGAGTTAGCAAGGTGAGCTATTAGGTGAGCTCCCATGTGAGTTTTCTAGTGAGCTGCTTGAAAAGATCCTAGGTGAGCTTAACTGCAGCTACTCGAGTGAGCTCTAGGTGAGCTCAAGGTGAGCTTGTAAGGTTAGCTATCAGTGAGCTCTTAGGTGTTTTTCTTGGCAAGCTCAATTTAAGCTACTCAACAAACTCCTGGGTGAGCTGCTTGTTGAGCTCCCAGTTAAGCTCCTAGGTGAGGTGCTTGGTGAGCTCCTAGGTGAGATCAAAGGTGAGCTTCTCATTAATCTCTGAGGTGAGCTTACATGTGAGCTACCATATGAGCTCAAGGTGAGTTGGGAAAGTGAGCTCAAGGTGAGTTAGCAAGGCGAGCTCAAGGTGAGTTGGCAAGGTGAGATGTAATGTGAACTCCCAGAAAAATTCACATGAGAGCTTGCTTGACCAACTCGACATGAGGTCACCTTGGATCTCGTCAAATATCTCACCTAAAAAATCACATGGGAGCTCACCTGACAGCTCACCTTGTCAACTCCCATGCAAGCTCTAATATCATCTCAACTTGCCAGCTCACCTTGAGCTCACTGAAGAGCTAACCTTGGCAACTTTCCTTGAGCTCATCTTGTAGCTCACCTCAGAGTTCATCGAGTATCTCACCAAGTAGCTCACCTAAGAGCTTGCCTAACAACTCACCGGGGACCTCACCTAGGAGCTTCCCAAGTAGCTCACTTTGGAGCAAACCTAGGAGCTCACCTGGGAGCTCACCGAAAATCTTTCCAAGTAGCTCACCTAGGAGCTTGTCAAGTAACTCACCTAGAAACTCACCTGGGAGCTTACCTAACAACTCACCTTGCTAACTCACCTTACCAAATCACCTTGAGCTCATCTGTAGCTCACATGTAAGCTCACCTAAGAGATTACCGATAAGCTCACCTTTGAGCTCACATGGGATCTCACTGAGTAGCTCACCTAGGAGCTTAGCTGCACTGGAGCTCGGGTAAGAAACTCACCTAGGAGCTTGTAGAGTAGGTCAACTTGAGAATTCTCTGAAACTCACTTGGGATCTCACGTGATAGCTTGCCTTGTTATCTCACCTTGAGCTCACCCAGGAGATTTCCGAGCAGCTCAACTTGAGCTCCCTTGAGAGCTCATCAAGTAGCTCACCTTAAAAATCACATGGGAGCTCACCTGACAGCTCACCTTACCAACTCCCATGGGAGCTCACCTATAGATCATCATGCTAGCTCACTGAGGAGATCACCTTGCTAACTCACATTGAGCTCGTCTGGTAGCTCACCTCAGATTTTGTCAAGAAACTCACCAAGTAGCTCACCTAGGAGCTCACCTAACAGCTCACCTGAGAGCTCACCTAATAGCTCACTAGGAGCTCATTGAGCACCTCGCAAAGTACGTTGACTTGAGGTCACTTATGACCTCACCAAGCAGCTCACCGAGGACCTCACCTGTGAGCTCACCAAGTAGCTCGCATGGGAGCTCCCCTAGTAGCTCACCTGGGAACTCGCTAAATAACTCACCAAGTAGCTCCTCTAGGATCTCTTATGGGAGCTCACCGATTAGCTCGAGTTGATCTCACTAGGGAGCTTGTTAGTAACTCTCCCGAGAACTCACATGGGACCTCCCCGATAGCTCACCTTGCCAAATCACCTTGAGCTTCACCTTGCCATCTCCTTGAGCTCACCTTACAAAATTACCTTGAGCTCACCTTGCCAACTCTCCTTGAGCTCATCTTGTATCTCGGATGTAAGCTCACCTCAGAAATTGCCAACAAGTTTGCCTTTGAACTCACATAGGAACTCATCGATAAGATCACCTAGGAGCTCACTGGGAGCTCGGAAGTAGTTCACCCAGGAGCTCATCGAGTAGCTCAACTTGAGTTTTCTTGAAAACTCACCTGCGAGCTCACCTGACAGGTCACCTTGCTAGCTCACCTTAAGTTCACCTTGGAGCTTTCCAAGCAGCTCTACTTGAGCTCACCTAGGAGCTCATCAAGCATTTCACCTAAACAATCAATTGGGATCTTTCCTGATAGCTCACCTTGCCAACTCTCATTGGAGCTCACCTATTAGCTCACCTTGACCTCTCTGAGGAGCTCATCTTGTAGCTCACCTTAGAGTTTGTCGAGTAGCTCACCATGTAGCTCACCTGGGAGCTCACCAAGAAGCTCCACGAGTAGGTTGACTTGAGCTCACTTGTGAGCTAACTTGTAAGCTCACTAGGGACCTTGCCTGGGAGCTCACCAAGTAGCTCTCTTGGGAACTCACATAGCAGCTCACCTAAGAGCTCACCATACAGTTCACCAAGTAGCTCACCTGGGAGCTCTTCTAAGATTTCACCGATCAGCTCGAGTTGAGCTCGCCTTGGATCTCATCAAGTAACTCACCTGGGAACACACCTGGGAGCTCAATTGACAACTCGCCTTGCCAACTCACCTTAAGCTCAAATTTAAGCTCACCTCAGAGATTGTGGACAAGCTCATCTTTGAGCTCACTTGGGAGCTCACTGAGAAGCTCACCTAGGAGCTCGATTAGTAGCTCGGCAAGCATCTCACCCAGGAGATCATCGAGTAGCTCAACTTGAGCATACCCAAAAACTCACTTGGGAGCTCACCTGACACCTCACCTTGCCACTCACCTTGAGCTCACCTAGGAGCTCACCGAGCAGATCTCGCTTGAGCTTTCCTAGGAGCTCATCAAGAAGCTCACCCAAAACTCACATGGGAGCTCACCATGATACTCGTATAAAAATCACATGGGAGCTCACCTTGCAAGCTTGCCTTGAGCTCACTGAGAAGCTTAGCTTACCAACTCACCTTGATCTCATCTGGTAGCTTGCCTCAAAGTTTTTCAAGAAGCTCTTTAAGTATCTCACCTAGGAGCTCATCGAACATCTCACCTAGGAGCTCACCAAGTAGCTCACTGAGTAGGTTGACTTGAGACCAATTGTGAGCTCACCGGGGACCTCTCCTGGGAGCTCACCTAGGAGGTCACCGAGTAGCTCCCCCGGGAGCTCACTATATAGCTCTATAAGTAGCTATCCTAGGAGATCTTCTAGAGCTTGCTTATCAGCTCAAGTTGACCTCACCTAGGAGCTCATCTAGTAACTAGCCTAGGAACTCACCTAGGAGCTCAACTTACAGCTCAACTTAGAGATTTCTGACATAATTTCCTCTTTGAGCTCACATGGGAGCTCACCGAGTGGCTCACCAAGTAGCTCGGTTGGGAGCTCAGCAAGAAGCTTGCCCATGAGCTCATCAAGAATCTCAAATTGAGCTTTCTCAAAAACTTGGCTAGGATCTCATCTAAGAACTCACTGTGAGCTCACCCGAGCAGCTCAAATTGACCTCACTCACAGGAGTTTGTCAAGTAGCTTGCCTTACCATCTCACCTTTAGCTCATTAACAAGCTCACCTTGAGCTTATCTAGTAGCTAAGATTAGAGTTCTTCGAGTAGCTTGCCAAGTAGCTTTCCTTGGAGCTCACCTGAGAGCTCAACGTGCAGCTCACCAAGTAGGTTAGCTTGAGCTCACCGAGCAGCTCTTGTCGAGACCTCACTTGGGAGCTCACCAAGTACCTTTCTTGGGAGCTCACCTAGCAGCTCACCTAAGATATTTCTGAGTAGTTTATTTGGGAGATTTCCGAATAGCTCACCAAGTAGCTCACCTGTGAGCTCTTTTAGGAGCTTTCCGATCAACTTAAGTTGATCTCACCTAGGAGCTCGTCAAGTAACTCACATCGAACTCACCTAGGAGCTCACCTGATAGCTCACCTTGCCAACTCACCTTGAGCTCATCTAGTAGCTCACATGTAAGCTCACCTAAGAGATTTTTGACAAGCTCACCTTTAAACTTACCTGGGAGCTCACTAAGTAGCTCACCTAGGAGTTCAACTAGAAGCTTAGCAAGTCACTTGTGTAGGATCTCGTCAAGTAGCTCGATTTCAGCTTACCTAGAAACTCACTTAGGAGCTCACCTCACAACTCACCTTACCAGCTTGTGTTGAAATTTCATAGGAGAAACTCGACTTAAGCTATCCAAGAGAGCTCGTAATGTCGCATGGGAGCTCACCTAACAGCATGCCCAAAAACCTAATTGGGAGCTCACCTTGCCATCTCACCTTTAGCTCAGTAAGGAGCTCACCTTGCCAACTCACCTTGAGTTCACCTTACCAAGTCAACTTAAGCTCATCTGGTAGCTCAAATGTAAGCTCACCTTAGAGATTACTGATAAGTTTTCCTTTGACCTCACCTGAGCTCACTCAGTAGCTCACCTAGGTACTCTATTGGGAGCTCGGTAAGCATCTCGACTTGAGCTTGCCCAGAAACATGCCTGGGAGCTCACCTTACCATCTCACCTTGAGCTGACCCAAGATCTAATCAATAGCTTGACTTGAGCTCACTCGGGATCTCATCAAGCACCTCACTTGAAAACTCACATGGGAGCTCACCTGATAGATCACCCAAAAACTCACATGGGAGATAACCTATCAACTTACCTTGCCATCTCGCCTTGAGCTCACTAGGAGGTCACCTTACCAACTCACCTTGAGCTCATCTGGCTTGCTTGCCTTCAAATTCTTCAAGCATCTCACCAAGTAAATCACCTAGGAGCTTACCTAATAGCTCACCTAATAGCTCACCTGGGAGCTCACCAAGTAGCTTTCCGAGTAGGTTGACTTGAGATTTCTTGTGAGCTTACCGAGAAGCTTGTTAGGGACCTCACCTGGGAGCTCACCAAGTAGCTCAATTTGGAGATCACCAAGGAACTTTCCTGGGAGCTCCCAAGTAGCTTACCTGGGAGATCTTCTAGGATCTCACTAATCAGCTCGAGTTGAGCTCACCTGAGAGCTTGTCAAGTAACTCACCTGGGAGCTCACCTAATAGCTTGCCTTGCCAACTCACCTTGAGCACATCAGGTAGCTCACATGTAAGCTCACCTCAGAGATTTCTGACAAGCTCACATGGGAGCTCACTGAGCAGCTCATCTAGGAGCTTAACGGGATCTCAGCAAGTAGCTTGCCTAGGAGCTCATCGAGTAGCTTGACTTAAGCTTGTCTAGAAACTCACATGGGAGATCACCTAATAGATCACCTTACCATCTCACCTTGAGCTCACCCAAGAGCTCACCAAGTAGCTCTAATGGAGCTCACCCGAGAGCTCATCAAGTAGCTCACCTGAAAACTCGCATGGGAGCTCACCTTATAGCTCACCTTACAAACTCGCATGGGAGATCACCTTGAGCTCACTAAGAAGATAACCTTGCTAACTCACCTTGAGCTCATCTGGTATCTTACCTCAAAGTATGTCGAGTAGCTTGCCGTGTAGGTTGACTTTAGCTCACTTCGAGCTCAACAGGAATTTACAGGAGGTCACCAAATAGCTCCCTTGGGAGCTCACCTAGTAGCTCACCTAGGAGCTCACTCGACAACTCACCAAGTAGGTCACCCAGGAGCTCTTAGGGGTGCTCACTGATCAGCTTAACTTGATCTCACCTAGGAACTTGTCAAGTAACTCAACTGGGAACTCACTTGGGATCTCACCTAACAGGTTGCCTTGCCAACTCACCTTGAGCTCACCTTGCTAACTTAACTTGAGCTCACCTTGCCAATTCACATTAAGCTCATCTTGTAGCTCACATGTAATATCACCTAAGAGATTACTGATAATCTCATCTTTGAACTCACCTAGGAGCTCCCCGAGTAGCTTGCCTAGGATCTCGACTAAGAGCTTGACAAGCATCTTACCTGGGAGTGTGTCGAGCAGCTCAACTTCAGCTTGCCCAGAAACTCACCTAGGAGCTCTCCTGACAGCTCACCTTGCCATTTCATCTTGACTTCACCTAGGATCTCATAAAGCAGCTTGACTTGAGCTCACCCGGGAGCTTGTCAAGCAGCTCACTTGAAAACTTGCATAGGAGCTCACTTAACATCTCACCCAGAAACTCACATGGGAGCTAACCTATCACTCACCTTTCTAGCTCACCTTGAGCTCGCTAACAAGCTCACCTTTCTAACTCACCTTGAGCTCATCTGGTATCTCACCTCAGAGTTCTTCGAGTAGCTCACCAAGTATCTCACCTAGGAGGTCACCTAATAGCTCACCTGGGAGCTCACCGAGTAGCTCACTAAGTAGGTTGACTTGAGCTCACTTGTGAGCTTGCTGAGAAGCTTACAGGGACCTCACCTAAGAGCTTACCAAGTAGCTCACTTTGAGCTCATCTAGTAACTATCTTGGAAGCTCACCGAATAGTTCGCCAAGTAGCTCACCTTGGAAATATTCTGGGAGCTCACCGATCAGCTTGAGTTGAGCTCACTCAGGAGCTTGTCAAGTAACTCACTTGAGAACTCACCTAGGATCTCTCCCCGACAACTTGCCTTTCCAACTCACCTTGAGCTCACCTTGCTAACTTTCCTTAAGCTCATCTAGTAGCTCGCATGTAAGCTCACCTCAGAGATTACCGACAAGCTCACCTTTGAGCTCGCATGGTAGCTCATTGAGTAGCTCACCTAGGAGCTCAGCAAGTAGCTCACCTAAGAGCTCATTGAGCAGCTTGACTTGACCTTACCTATAAACTCACGTGGGAGCTCACCTTGAGCTTTAAAAAAATCTTACCGAGAAGCTTAAATTGAGCTCACCTAGGAGCTCATCAAGTAGCTACCCTTAAAACTCACATGGGAGCTCACCTTATATCTCACCTTGCTAACTCACATGGGATCTCACCTATCATCTCACCGAGGAGATCACCTTGATAACTCACCTTGAGCTCGTCTCGGTAGCTCACCTCGAGTTCGTCAAGTAGCTCACTAAGTAGCTCACCTAATAGCTTACCTAGGATTTCACCTAACATCTCACCTAGGAACTCACCGAGCATCTTGGCCGAGTAGGTTGAATTAAGCTCACTTGTGAGGTCACTGAGAAACTCACCGGGACCTCACCTTGGAGCTCACCAAGTAGTTCCCTTGGGAGCTCACCTACCAGCTTGCCTAGGAGCTTACAAAATAGCTCACTAAGTAGGTAACTTTGGAGCTCTTGGGGAGCTCACTAATTAGCTCGAGTTGAGCTCACCTCGGAGCTCATCTTGTAACTCACCTAGGAACTCACCTTGAGCATACCCGATAGCTTTCCTTGCTAACTCACCTTGAGCTTACCTTGCTAACTCACCTTGAGCTCACCTTGCCAACTCACCTTTAGCTCATCTGGTAACTTGCATGTAAGGTCACCTCAGAGATTGCCAACAATCTCACTTTTGAGTTCACTTGGGAGCTCACCGAGTAGCAAACCTAAGAGCTCATCTTGGATCTCAGTAAGCAGCTAACCCAAGAGATTGTTGAGAAACTTGACTTGAGCTTTCCCAGAAACTCACTTGGGAGCTATCAAGTAGCTTGCCTGAAAACTCACATGGGAGTTCACCTGACAGCTCACCTAGAAATTCACATGGGATTTCATCTATCAACTCACCTTGATCTTTTGAGGAGCTCACCTTGACATCTCACCTTGAGCTCATGTGGTAGCCCACCTTGGAGTTCGTCGAGAAGGTCGCTAAGTAGCTCACTTGGGAGCTCACCTAACATCTCACCTATGAGCTCACCGAGCATCTCACCGAATAGGTTGTCTTGAGATTTCTTATGAGCTCACCGAGTAGCTCACTAGGTACCTCACATGGGATCTCACTAACTAGCTCACTTGGATCTCACCTATGAGCTTACATGGGAGCTCACCGAATAGCTCAAAAGTAGCTCACCTTTGAGCACTTCTGGGAGCTCACCGATCAGCTTCGAGTTGAGCTCACCTGGGAGATCATCGAGTAACTCACTTGAGAACTCACCTAGGAGCTCACCTTACCTTGCCAACTTTCCTTGAGCTTGCCTTGCCAACTCACCTTGAGCTCATCTGGTAGCTCACATGTAAGCTCACCTAATAGATTGCCGACAAGCTCACCTTTGAGCTCATCTAAGAGCCCACCAATCAGCTCACCTATGAGCTTAGCTGGGAGCTCGGCAAAAGCTCACATAGGATCTCATCTAGTAGCTCAACTTGAGCTTGCCTAGAAACTTTCCAACTCACCTAAGAGCTCACCGAATAGCTCAACTTGAGGTGGCATGGGAGCTTGTCAAACAGCTCACTCAAAAACTCACATGGGAGCTCACCTGGCTGCTCACCTTGCCAACTCACATGGGATCTCATCTATCGATCACCTTGAGGTCGTTTAGGAGCTCACCTTGCCAACTCATCTTGAGCTCATCTAGTAGCTCATGTCGAGTTTTCAAGCAGCTTGCCAAGTAGCTCACCTCGGGAGCTCACCTAATAGCTCACCTGGGAGCTTGCCTGAGATCTCACTGAGAAACTCTCTAAGTAGGTTGACTTGAGTCACTTGTGAGCTCACTAAGCATCATGACAGTGACCTCACTTGGGAGCTCATGAAATAGCTCACTTGCGAGCTCACCTAGTAGCTCACACAGGAGCTCACCGAATAGCTTGCAAAGTAGCTCACCTAGGAACTCTTCTCGGTAGCTCCATGATATGCTCAAGTTGAGCTCACCTAGCTCATGGAGTAACTCATAGGAACTTGCCTGGAATCTTACTTAATAGCTTGCCTTGCAAACTCACCTTAAGCTCACCTTACTAACACACCTTCACTTGCATTACTAACTTGCCCTTAGCTCATTTGGTAGCTCACATGTAAGCTCACCTCGAGATTACCAACAAGCTCACCTTTGATCTCACCCGAGAACTCACCGAGTAGCTCACCCAGGAGCTTGGCTTAGAGCTTGAAAGTAGCTCACCCAAGAGCTTGTTGAGCAGATTGACTTGAGCTTGCCTAGAAAATTGCCTAGGAGTTCACTTGACATCTCACCTTATTATCTCACCTTTAGCTCACCTAGGAGCTCGCTAAGTAGCCTGAATTGAGCTCACCTGGGAGCTTGTCAAGCTGCTCACAAAAAAACTCACATGGCAGCTTTCCCGATCGCTAGCCTTGCTAAATTACATGGGAGCTTACCTATCAGCTCACCTTGCCATCTCACCTTGATATCGCTGAGGAGATTACCTTACCAACTCACCTTGAGCTCATCTGGTAGCTCACCTTGGAGTTCATTGCGTATCTCGCAAAGTAGCTCACCTAGAGCTCACTAAATAGCTCACCTGGGGAGCTCACCAAGAATCTCATCGATTAGGTTAACTTGATCTCACTTGTGAGCTCACCAAGTAGTTCACTTGGGAGCTCGCACCTAACACTCACCTAGGAGCTTATTTATAGCTCGCCAAGTAGTTCACCTAGGAGATCTTCTCGGGATCTCACCGATCAGCTCAAGTTTAGCTCACCCAGAGCTTGTTAAATAACGCACTGATAACTCACCAAATCTCACCCGATAGCTCACCTTGCTAAATTTCCTTAAACTCATCTAGTACCTTGCATGTAAGCTCACCTTAGATATTGCCAACAAGCTCACCTTTGAGCTCACCTAGGAGCTCACTGATTAGGTTACCTAGGATCCTAGATGGGAACTTGGTAAGGAGTTCACCTAGAGCTCCTCGCGCAGCTCAACTTGACCTTTCCTAGAAACAAAGCTCAGAGATCACCTGATAGCTCACCTAAAACATGCTTCGACTTGAGCTTTCCCAGAAACACGCCTAGGAGCTCATCAAGAATCACCACCAAGAACTCACATAGGAGCTTACGTAACAGCTCACCTAGAAACTCACATGGGATCTCACCTATCAGTTCACCTTGCCATCTCACCTTGAGCTCACTAAGGATCTCACCTTGCCAACTCACCTTGAGTTCATCTCATAACTCACCTCAGAGTTCGTCGAGTAGCTTGCCAAGTAGATCACCTTAGAGCTCACCTAATAGCTCACCTAGAAGCTCACTAAGTAGCTCACCATGTAGGTTGACTTGAGCTCACTTGTGAGCTCATGGAGGACCTCCCTTGGGATCTCGCCAAGTATCTCTCTTAGGATCTCACCTAGTACCTCACCTGGGGATCCACCAAACATCTTTCCAAGTAGCTCACTTAGGAGCTCTTATGCGAGCTCATCGATCAGCTCAAGTTGAGCTCACTTAGGAGCTTGTTGAGTAACTCACCTAGGAACTCACCTAGGAGCTCACCTGACAGCTCATCTTACTAACTCACCTTGAGCTCCTCTGGTAGCTCACATGTAAGCTCACCTCAGAGATTTCCAACAAGCTCACCTTTGACCTCACTCCCGAGCTCACCGAGCAGCTCACATAGGAGCTTGATGGGAGCTCAGCAAGCAACTCACCAAGGAACTCGTCGAGTAGCTCAACTTGAGCTTACCTAGAAACTCACTTGGGATATTTCCCGATAGCTCACCTTTTTAACTCATGTTGAACTCACCCGAGAGCTCACCGAGAAACTAAACTTGAGCTGCCCCAGGTGCTAGTCAAGTAGCTCACCTAAAAACTTACATGGGAGCTCACCTGACAAATCACCTTGAGCTCACTAAGGAGCTCACATTACCAAATCCCCTTGAGCTCATCTGGTAGCTCACCTCGTAGTTCATCGAGTAGCTTCCCAAGTAGCTCACCTAACATCTTGCCAAGTAGGTTGATATGATCTGGCTTGTGAGCTCACTGAGTAGCTCACTAGGGACCTTGCCTGTGAGCTCACCAAGTAGCTCCCTTGGGAGATCTCCTAAGCAGCTCACCGAATAGCTCATGAAGTAGCTCACCTAGGAGTTATTCGGGAGCTTACCAATCATCTTGAGTTGAGATCACCTAGGAGCTCATCCAATAACTCACCTGGGATCTCACTTAACATCTCACCTTACCAAGTCACCTTGAGCTCTTCGTGCTACCTCACCTTGAGCTTTCCTTGTTAACTCACCTTGAGCTCATTTGGTAGCTCACATGTAAGCTCACTTAGGAGCTCAGAAAATAGCTCACCCTCATCGAGCATCTTGACTTGAACTTACATGGAAACTCACCTTGAGCTCACCTAACAGCTTTCCTTACCATATTGCCTTGAGCTTTCCCAGGAGCTCACCGAGAAGCTCAAATTGAGCTCACCTAGGAGCTCATCAAGTAGCTCATCTAAAATTTACATGCAAGCTCACATAACATCTCACCCAAAAACTCGCATGGGATCTCACAAATCAGCTCACCTTATCAACTCGCATTGAGCTCATTGTGGACCTCACCTTACTAACTCACCTTGAGTTCATCTCATAGCTCACCTCAGAGTTCATCAAGTAGCTTGCCAAGTAGCTCACTTAGGATCTCACCTAACAGCTCACCTGGGAGTTCACCAAGTAGCTTTCCAAGTAGGTTAACTTGAGATCACTTATGAGCTCACTGAGCAGTTCATCGGGGAACTCACCTGGGAGCTCACTAAGTAGGTATTTTGGGAGCTCACCAAATAGCTCACCAAGTAGGTTGACTTGAGCTCACTTGTGAGCTCACCGAGTAGCTCACTAGGGACCTCACCTAGGAGCTCACTTGGGATCTTGCCTAGTAGCTCACCTGGGAGTACGCCAAACAACTTGTAAATTAGCTCACCTGGGAGTTCTTCTTTGAGTTCACCAATCGAATCAAGTTGAACTCACCTTACTAACTTGCCTTAAGGTCACCTTGCCAACTTTCCTTGAGCTCACCTTACCAACTTGCCTTGAGATCATCTGGTAGCTCACATATAAGCTCACCTCTGAGATTACCGACAAGCTCACCTTTGAGCTCACTTGGGAGCTCACCGAGAAGCTAACCTAGGAGCTCAGCTGGGAGCTTTGCAAGTAGCTCACCAATTAGCTCATCAAGCAGCTAAACTTGAGTTTTCCTAGAAAATCACCTGGGAGCTCGCCTGATAGCTCACCTTGAGCTCACTCAGGAGCTCACCGAGTAGCTCGATTTGAGCTCACCCGGGATCTTGTCAAGTAGTTCACCTAAAACTCACATAGGATCTCACCTTACAGCTAGCCTTGCTAACTTGCATGGAATCTTGCATATGAACTCACCTTTCCAGCTTAACTGGAGCTCACCGAAAAGATCACCATGTAAACTCACCTTGAGCTCATCTGGTAGCTCACCTTAGAGTTCATCAAGTAGCTCGCAAAGTAGCTCACCTGGGAGCTCACTTGTGATCTCACCGAGTAGCTCTCTTTTTGCTCACTTGTGAGCTCGTCAAGTAGCTCACATGGGACCTCACCTAGGAGCTCATCAATTAGCTCACTTGGGAGCTCACCTAGCAGCTAGTCTTGGAGCTCACCTAGCAACTCGTCTAGGAGCTCGCTTAATAGCTCACTAAGTAGCTCACCTGGGAGCTCTTCGAGGAGCTTTCCAATCCACTCGAGTTGAGCTCACCCGAGAGCTCATCAAGTAAATCACCTGGGAACTCTCCTTGGAGCTCACCTAATACCTCACCTTAAGAATTCACCTTAAGCTTACCTTGCTAACTCACCTTGAGCTCACCTTTTCAACTCTCATTGAGCTCATCTGTATCTCACATGTAAGCTCACCTTTGAGATCACTTGAGATATAACTGAGAAGCTCACCTAGGATCTCATCTAGGAGCTCGAAAAGTAGCTTTCCTAGGAGCTTGTCGAGCATCTCGACTTGAGATTTCCCAGAAACTTGCTTGGGAGCTCACCTAATAGCTCACCTTGCCATCTTATCTTGAGCTCACCTAGGAGGTCACCGAGTAGCTTGACTTGAGCTAGCCCAGATCTCATAGTATGGACTCACCCAAAACTTGCATGGGACTCACCTCGACAAAGACACCCAAAAGCTCAAATGGGAGCTTACCTTGTTAGCTCACCTTGAGCTCACTAAGGCACTCACCTTGTCAACTCACCTTGTGCTCGTCTCGTAAATCACCTCGGTGTTTATCGAGTAGCTCGCCAAGTAGCTCACCTAGGAGCTCACCTAAGAGCTCACCAAGTAGGTTGACTTGAGCTCACTTGTGAGCTCACTGAAGACCTCACCTGGGAGCTCGCCAAGTATCTCACTTGGGAGCTTGCTTAGTAGCTCGCTAAACAACTCACTAAGTAGCTCACCTTGAGGCTCTTCTTGGAGCTTACCGATCAGTTTGAGTTGATCTCAATGAAGATCTCATCAAGTAACCCACTTGGGAACTCACCTGGGAGCTCACCTAACAACTCACCTTGCAAACTCACCTTGATCTCGCCTTGCCATCTCACCTTGAACTCATCTGGTAGCTCACATGTAAGCTCACCTCGATATTACTTGATAAGCTCATCTTTGAGCTCACTTGGGAACTCACCTAGGAGCTCACCTGGGAGCTCACCGAGTAGCTCACTGAGTAGGTTGACTTGAACTCATTTGTGAGTTTGTTGAGTAGATTACTAGGACCTTACCTGGGAGCTCACCAAGTAGCTCACTTTGGAGCTTGCATAGCAACTTGCTTGGGAGCTTTCCAAATAGATCACCAAGTAACTCACTTGGGAACTTGCTTGACAGCTCACCTTACCAACTTGCTTTGAGCTCACCTTGACAAACTCACCTTGAGCTCATCTGGTAGCTCGCATATAAGGTCACCTTAGAGATTCTTGACAAGCTTGCATGGGAGCTCACTAAGTAGCTCACCTAGGAGCTTAGCTTGGAGCTCAGAAAGTGGCTCACCTAGGAGCTCATCAAGTAACTCGACTTGAGCTTGCCTAGAAACTTGTATGGGAGCTCACCTGACAGCTCACCTTCCCATCTTACCTTGAGCTCACCTAGGAGCTCGGCGAGCATCTCCAATTGAGGTCACCCAAGAGTTCGTCAAGCAGCTCACCTGAAAACTCACATTAGAGCTCACTTTATAGATCACCTTGGTAACTTGCATGGGAGTTCACCTTGAGCTCACTGAGAACATAACCTTGCTAACTCACCTTGAGCTCATTTGGTAGCTCACCTCAGATTTTGTCGAGTAGCTCACCAAGAAGCTCATCTAGGAGCTCGCCTAATAGCTCACATAGGATCTCACCTAATAGGTCACCTAGGAGCTCACCGAGCACTTCACCAAGTAGGTTGACTTGAGCTCACTTATGAACTCAGTAGGGACCTTTCCTGGGAGCTCACCTAGAAATTCACCTGGGAGCTCATTGAACAACATCCTAACTAGGTTGACTAGGAGCTGTTATGTGGGCTTGGTGATCAGCTGCAGTTGAGCTCATCTAGGAGGTAGTCGAGTAACTCACCTTCGAACTCACTTGAGAGCTCACCTGATAGCTCACCTTGCCAACTCACCTTGAGCTCACCTTGCTAACTCGCCTTGAGGTCACCTTTCCAACTCACCTTGAGCTCACCTTGCCAACTCACCTTAAGCTCACCGAGCTAACTTGCCTTGAACTCATAAGGTAGCTCGCATGTAAGCTCACCTCAGAGATTTCCAACAATATCACCTTTGAGCTCACCTAGGAGCTCATCAAGTAACTCATCTAGGAGCTCAACTGGGAGCTCACCTTACAGCTCACGTAGAAACTCACTTGGGAGCTCACCTATCAGCTCACCTTTCCAGCTTGCCTTGAGTTCGCTGAGGAGTTCACCTTGCTAAATTACCTTGAGCTCATCTGGTAGATTTCCTTGGAGTTCATCAAGATGCTCACCAAGTAGCTTGCTTAGGAGCTCACCTAATAGCTCACCCGGACCTCACCGAGTAGCTCACCTAGTAGGTTAACTTGAGCTTGCTTGTGATCTCGTCGATCATCTTATCATGGATGTCACCCGAGAGCTTTCCAAGTAGCTCACTTTGGAGCTTGCCTAGAAACTTTCCTCGAGCTCACCGAATAGCTTGCCAAGTAGCTCACCTTAGATATCTTCTAGGAGCTCACCTATCGGATGGAGTTGAGCTCAATTAGGAGCTCATCAAGTAACTCACCTTACTAACTCACCTTGAGCTTGTCTGGTAGCTCACCTCGGAGTTTGTCAAGCAAGTCACCAAGTAGCTCACCTGAGAGCTTTCCTAATAGCTCACCTAAGAGCTCACAGTGTAGGATGACTTGAGCTCACTTGTGAGCTCACCGAGTAGCTCACCGAAGACCTCATCTGCGAGCTTGCCAAGTATCTCGCTTGGGAGCTTACCTAGCAGCTCACCTTGGAGCTTGGCGAATAACTCGCTAAGTAGCTCCCCTAGGAGATCTTCTAAGAGCTCACCGATCAAATCGAGTTAAACTCGACCAAGAGCTCATCAAGTAACCCACTTGGGAACTCACTTGGGAGCTCACCTGACAGCTTGCCTTACAAACTTTCCTTGAGCTCGCCTTGCCAACTCACCTTGAGCTCATTTGCTAGCTCGCATGTAAGCTCACCTTAGAGATTTTTGACAAGGTCACCTTTGAGCTTGCATGTGAGCTCACTGAGCAGCTCACCTAGGAGCTTGGCTGGTAGCTCAGCAAGTAACTCACCAAGGATCTTGTCGAGAAGCTCGACTTGAGCTTTCCCAGAAACTTACATGGGAGCTCACCTTACCAGCTCATCTTCAGCTCACCTAGGAACTTGCTGAGAAGCTCGACTTAAGATCACTTGGGAACTCATCAATTAGCTCACCTGAAAACTCACATGGGAACTCACCTTATAGCTCACCTTACCAAATAGCATGGGAGCTCACCTTAAGCTCATTGAGGAGATCACCTTGCCAACTCACCTTGAGCTTGTCTCGTAGTTCACCTCGGAGTTCATCAAGTAGCTTGCCAAGTAGCTCAACTAGGAACTCACCTAACAGCTAGCCTAGGAGCTCACCTAATAGCTCATATGGGAGCTCACCGAGTAGCTAGCTGAGTAGGTTGAATTGAGCTCACTTATGTGGTCACCAAGCAGCTCACCAGGGGACCTCACGAAGTAGCTCCTTGGGAGCTCACCTAGCAGCTCACCTCGAAGCTAATCAATATCTTGCCAAGTAGGTCACTTGGGAGCTCTCTGGGAGCTCACAAATCAACTCAAGTTAAGCTCACTGAGAACTCACCTGGGAGCTCACCTGATAGCTCACCTCACCAACTCACCTTGAGCTCACCTTGCTAACTCTCCTTGAGCTCACGTTTCCAACTCTCCTTTAGCTCATATGGTAGCTCACATGTAAGCTCACCTTAGAGATTATTGAAAATTTTCCCCGAGCTCACCGATCAGCTCACCTAAGAACTCAGCTAGGAGCTCAGTAAGTAGCTCACCCAGGAGCTCGTTGAGTAGCTTGACTTGACCTTGCCCAGAAACTCACTTAGGAGCTTGACTTGAGCTCACTTGGTAGCTTGTCAAGCAGCTCACCCAAAAACTCACATGGAAGCTCACCTGATAGCTCACCTAGAAACTCACATGGGAGCTCATCTATTAGCTCACCTTGCCAACTTACATTGAGCTCACCTTACCAACTCACCTTGAGCTTGTGTGGTAGCTCACCTCAGAGTTCTTCGAGAAGATCACTAAGTAGATCACCTGGGAGCTCTCCTAACAGCTCACCTAGGAGCTCATCGTTATCTTGAGCTCACTTGTGAGCTTATCAAGTAGCTTACTGGGACCTCACCTAGGAGCTCACCAAGTAGCTTGCTTGGGAGCTCACCTAGTAGCTCACCTGGGAGCTCACCAAATAGTTCACAAAGTAGCTCACCTTTGAGCTCTTCTCGAGCTTTCCGATCAGCTCAAGTTGAGCTTTCCCGGGATCTTATTGAGTAAATTTCTTGAGAAATCACCTGGGAGCTCACCTTACCTTGCCAACTCACCTTGAGATTGCCTTTCCAACTCACCCTAAGCTCATTTGGTAGCTCGAATGTAAGTGTATTTAAGAGGTTACCGACAAGCTCACCTTTGAGCTCACTCTGAGAACCCACCGAGTAGCTCACCTAAGAGCTCGACTTGACCTTTTCTAGAAAATCATAGGGAGCCCACCTGATAGATCACCTTGCCAGCTCACCTTGAGCTAACCCAGGAGCTCATCGAGTAGCTAGATTTTAGCTCTCCTAGGATCTTGTCAATCGATCACCTAAAAACTCACATGGGATCCCACCTGACAGCTTGCCTTACCAACTCACATGGGAACTCACCGATAAGATCACCTTGAGCTTGTTGAGGAGTTTAACTTGCCAACTCACCTTGAGCTTATCTGGTAGCTCCCTCGAGTTCATTGAGTAACTCGTAAAGTAGCTCACCCGGGATCTTAGCTAACAGAGTCACCTAGGAGTTCACTAAGAGAGATCACCTTGTCAACTCACCTTGAGCTTGTCCGTAGCTCACCTCAGAGTTTATTGAGCATCTCACCAAGTAGCTCACCTAGGATCTCACCTAATAGCTCACCTATGACCTCATCGAGCATCTCACCAAATAGGTCTACTTGAGCTCGCTTGTGAGCCTTCTTGTGAGCTCCCCGAGCAGCTCATCGAAGACCTCACCTGGGAGTTTGCCAAGTATCTCACTTGGTAGCTTACCTAGTAGCTTGCAAAGGAGCTCAATGAATAGGTCACTAAGTATCTCACCTTGGAGCTCTTTTAGGAGCTCACTAATCAACTCGAGTTGAGCTCGACTAAGAGCACATCGAGTAACCCACCTGGGAAACCACACCGGGAGTTTTTGATAGCTCACCTTACCAACTCATCTTGAGCTCATCTAGTAGCTCACATGTAAGCTCACCTCAAAGGTTTCTGAGAAGGTCACCTTTGAGCTCACATGGGAGCTCACCGAGTAGCTCACCTAGGAGCTCAGCTTGTAGCTCTGCAAGCATCTCATCTAGGAGCTCATGGAGCAGCTCGACTCGACTGAGCTTTCCTGAAACTCACATAGGAGCTTACATTTCCAGCTCCCCTTGAGCTCACCCAAGAGCTTTCTGAGTAGCTCGACTTGAGCTCACCTGGGAGCTCATCAAGCAGCTTGCTTGAAAACTCACATAGGAGCTCACCTTATAGCTCACCTTACTAACTCACATGGGAGCTTACCTAATAGCTCACCTTAAGCTCGTTGAGGATATCACCTTGCCTAGTCACCTTTAGCTCATCTGACAGCTCACCTCAGAGTTCATCGAGAAGCTTGCCAAGTATCTCACCTTGGACCTCACCTAACAGCTCACCTAGGAGCTCACCTAACAGCTCACATGGGAGCTCACTGAGCAGCTTACCAAGTAGGTTGACTTGAGCTCATTTGTGAGGTCACCAAGTAGCTTACTAGGGACCTCACCTGGGAGCTCACCAAGTAGCTCCCTTGGGACCTCACCTAGCAGCTCACCTAGGAGCTCATCGAATAGCTCACCAAGTAAGTCACTTGGGAGCTCTTTTAGGAGCTCACCGATCAGCTCGAGTTGAGCTCACACGGGAGCTCGTCAAGTAACTCACCTAGGAACTCACCGAGGAGCTCACCTGATAGCTCGCCTTACCAACTCATGTTGCCAACTTTCCTTTAGCTCATCTAGTAGCTCATATGTAAGTTCACCTTAGAGATTGCCGACAAGCTCACCTTTGAGCTCACCTGGGAGCTCACCTAAGAACTCATCTAGGAGCTCGATAAATAGCTCACCCGGAGCTCGTTGACTATCTCAACTTGAGCTTGCTAGAAACTCACTTGGGAGCTTGACTTGAGCTTACCCAGGAGCTCATCAAATAGCTCACCTGAAAACTCACATTTAAGGTCACCTGACAGCTCACCAAGAAACTCACATAGGAGCTTGTCTATCAATTCACCTTGTTAGCTCACCTTGAGCTTATTGAAGAGCTCACCTTGCAAACTAACCTTTAGCTCATGTGGTAGCTCACCTCAGAGTTCGTCGAGAAGCTTGCTAAGTAGCTCACCTAGGAGCTCTCCTAACAGCTTGCCTGGGAGCTCATCGAGTAGCTCACCAAGTAGGTTATCTTGAGCTCACTTGTGAGCTTACCAAGTAGCTTACCGGGGACCTCGCCTAGGATCTCACCAAGTAGCTCTCTTGGGAGATCACCTAGTAGCTCACCTGGGAGATCACTAAATAGCTCACAAAGTAGCTTACCTTTGAGATCTTCTGAGATCTCACCAATTAGCTTGAGTTGAGCTCACCTAGAAGCTCATCGAGTAAATCACTTGAGAACTCACTTGGGAGCTTGCTTTTCCTTACCAACTCACCTTAAGCTTTCCTTTCCAATTGACCATGAGCTCATCTAGTAGCTTGCATGTAAGCTCACCTTAGAGGTTGTCGACAAGCTCCATTTTGACCTCACCTGGGAACCCATAGAGAAACTCACCTAAGAGCTCAGCTGGGAGCTTAGCATATAGCTCACCAGGAGCTCATATAGTAGCTCAACTTGAACTTACCCAGAACCTCACCTGGGAGGTCACCTAAAAAATCACCTTACCAGCTCACCTTGAGCTAACCCAGGATCTCACTAAGTAGCTCGACTTGAGCTCACCTGGGAGCTTGTCAAGAAGCTCACTCAAAAACTCACATGGGAGCTCACCTGATAGCTCACCTTACCAACTCACATGGGATCTCACCTATAAAATTTGCTTGAGCTTGTTGAGGAGATCACCTTGCTAACTTTCCTTGAGCTCATCCAGTAGCTCCCCTCAGTTCATCAAACATCTCATAAAGTAGCTCACCTGGGAGCTCACCTAATAGTTCATCTAGGAGCTCGCCTAAGAGCTCACTGAGCAGCTCACCGAGTAGGTTAACTTGAGTCACTTGTGAGCTCACCGAGCAGCATGACAGGGACCTCACCTAGGATCTCACTAAGCAGCATGATAGGGACCTCACCTGGGAGCTCGCCAAGTAGCTCACCTAGGAGCTCACCGAATATCTCACAAAGTAGCTTACCTAGGACTTCTTCTGGGAGTTCGCTGATATGCTCAAGTTGAGATCCCCTAGGAGCTCATGGAGTAAATTGACTAGGAATTCACCTAGAATCTCTCTTGATAGCTCACCTTACCAACTCACCTTGAGCTCACCTTGCCAACTCACCTTGAGATTTCCTTGCCAACTCACCCTTAGCTCATCTGGTAGCTCACATGTAAGCTCACCTTAGAGATTACCGATAAGCTCACATTTGATCTCACCTAGGAGCTCACTAGTAGCTCACCTAGGATCTCATCTTGGAGCTCAACAAGTAGCTCACCCAGGAGCTTGTCAACCAGATCGACTTGAGCTTTCCCGAAACTCACCTAGGAGTTTACTTGATAGCTCACCTTATCATCTCACCTTGAGCTCACCCAGGAGCTTGGCAAATAGCTCAACTTGAGCTCACTCGGAGCTCATCAAGTAGCTCACCCAAAAACTCACATGGGAGCTCACTTGACAGCTAGCCTTGCTAACTCACATGGGACCTCACCTTACCAGCTCACCTTGAGCTCACTGAGGACCTCACCTTGCCAACTCACCTCAAGCTCATGTAGTAGCTCACCTTGGAGTTCATTGAGTATCTCACCAAGTAGCTCACCTAGGATCTCACCTATTAGCTCTCCTAGGAGCTCACCGAGTAGCTCATTGAGTAGGATGACTTGATCTTGCTTGTGAGCTTGCCAAGTAGTTCACTTGGGAGTGCACCAAGTAACTTACCTGGGAGCTTGCTGAACAACTCACCAAGTAGCTCACCTGGGAGCTCTTCTAGGAGCTCACCGATCAGCTCTTGTTGAGCTTTCCTAGGAGCTCATCCAATAAATCACCTGGGAACTCACATGGGAGCTCACCTGACAGCTCACCTTGCTAACTCACCTTGACCTCATCTAGTAGATTGCATGTAAGAAAACTTAAAATTTTACCAACAAGCTCACCTTTGAGCTCACCTAGGAGATCACCAAGTAGCTCACATAGGAGCTCAGATGGGAGCTCTGTAAGGAGCTCTCCTAAGAGTTTGTCAAGCAGATTGACTTGAGCTTGCCCAAAAACACGCATTAGAGCTCACTTGATACCTCACCTTGCCAACATATTTTGAGCATGCCCAGGAATCTCACTGAGCAACTTGACTTGAGCTCACCTAGGAGCTCATCAAGTAACACTCCCAAAAATTTACATGGGAGCTCACATGATAGCTCACCTAGAAACTCGCATGGTAGCTCACCTTGCCATCTCACCTTGAGCTCGCTGAGGAGCTCACCTTGCCAACTCACCTTCATCTAGTCTATTAGTTCACCTTAGAGTTCATCAAGAATCTCGCTAAATAGCTCACCTTGGAGCTCACCTAGCTCACCTAATAGCACACCTGGGAGCTCACCAAGTATCTTTTTGAGTAGGTATACTTCAGCTAGCTTGTGAACTCACCGGGGACCTCACCTGGGAGCTCGCCTAGTAGCTCACTTGGGAGCTCACCTAGAACCTCACCTAAGAGCTCACCAAACTTCTCACCAATTAGCTCACTTGGGAGCTCTTATGGGAGCTCGTCAATTAGCCTAAATTTAGCTCACCCAGGATATTGTCTAGGAGCTAGAATTGAGATTGCCTGAGATCTCGTCAAACAGCTCACGCAAAAACTTGCATAGGAGCTCCGCTTTGATAGCTCACCTTGTTAACCAAAGATGGGAGCTCACCTATCAGCTCCCCTTGCTAGCTCACCTTTCCATCTCACCTTAAGCTTACTAAGGAGCTCATCTTACCAATTCTCCTTGAGCTCATTTGGTAGCTCACCTCAGATTTCATTGAGTAGCTCACTAAGTAGCTTTCCTAACAGCTCACCTGGGAGCTCACCTATAAGATTGCCTAAGAGCTCACCGAGTAGCTTGCCGCATAGGTTAACTTGATCTCACTTGTGAGCTCACTAAGCAGCTCACTGGGGACCTTTCTTGGGAGCTCACCAAGTAGCTTCCTTAGTATCTCTCATAGTAACTCACCTGGGAGCTCATCGAACAGCTGAGCAAGTAGCTCGTCTGGGAGCTCACCGATCAGCTCGAGTTGAGCTCACCTGGGAGCTCATTGAGTAACTCACATAGGAGCTCACCTAACATCTCACCTTGCCAACTCACCTTGATCTCACCTTGCCAACTCACCTTGAGCTCATCTGGTAGCTCATGTAAGCTCACCTACGATCTTAGCAAACAACTCACCCAAGAACTTGTGAGTAGCTTGACTTGAGCTTACCTAGAAACTCACCTTGGAGCTCACCTGATAGCTTGCCTTACCATCTTGGCTTAAGCTTGGCCAAGAGCTCACCAGAGCTCACCGAGCTATAAGGTGAGTGGCCATGAAAGTTTTTCGGTGAGCTACTTGACAAGCTCCTAAGTGAACTCATGTCGAGCTACTCAACGAGGTTTTGGGTGAGCTATTAAGGTGAGCTATCAGGTGAGCTCCCATGTGAGTTTTCAGGAAAGCACAAGTCGAGCTACTTGATAGGCTCCTATGTAAACTAATTACCGAGCTCCTAGGTGAGCTACTCGGTGAGCTTCTAGGTGAGCTCAAAGGTGAGCTTATTGGAAATCTCTTAGGTGAGCTTACATGCGAGCTACCAGATGATCTCAAGGAGAGTTGGCAAGGCAAGCTATCAGGTGAGCTTCCAGGTGAGTTCCCAAGTGAGTTACTCGATGAGCTCCCAAACAACCTCAAATCAAGCTGATCGGTGAGCTCCCAGAAGAGCTCCCAGGTGAGCTACTTGGCGAGATATTCGGTGAACTCCTAGGTGAGCTACTAGGAAAGTTCCCAGGTGAGCTACTTGGTGAGCTCCCATGTGAGGTCCCTAGCGAGCTACTCAGTAAGCTCATAAGAGATCTTAAGTCAACCTACTCGATGAGCTCCTAGGTGAGCTATTAGGTGAGCTCCAAGGTGAGTTGTTAGGTGAGGTCCTAAGTGAGTTGGCAAGGTGAGATCCTCAGTTAGCTCAAGTTGAACATGGCAAGGTGAGCTGATAGGCAAGCTCCCATGTGAGTTTCTAGGTGAGCTAATAGGTGAGATCCCATGTGAGTTTTCAGGTGACCTACTTGATGAGCTCCAGGGAAAGCTCAAGTTGAGATGCTCGGTGAGCTCCTGGGTGAGCTCAAGGTTAGCTGGTAAGGCAAGCTATTAGGTGAGCTCCCAGGAAATTTTCTAAGAAATCTCAATTCGAGCTACTTGATGAGCTTCTAGGTGACCTACTTGTCAAGCTCCTAGTCGAGATCCTAGGTGAGCTTCTCATTGAGCTCTCAGGTGAGCTTGTCGGTAATCTATGAGGTGAGCTTACATGAGATCTACCAGATGAGCTCAAGGTGAGTTGGCAAGGTGAGTTGTCAAGCAAGCTCCTAGGTGACTTACTCAATGAGCTCCTAGGTGAGCTCAACTCGAGCTAATCACTGAGATCCTAGAAGAGTTCCTAGGTGAACTACTTTACAAGTTGTTCGGTGAGCTCCCGTGGTGAGCTCGCGAGCTCCCAAGTAAGCTTCTTAGCGAGCTCCCATGTGAGGTCCCTGGCAAGCTGCTTATAAAGATCACAAGTGATCTCAAGTCAACCTACTATCCTTAAGCTTGTCTAGTAGCTCACCACAGAGTTCATCAAGTAGCTCACTTGGGAGCTCACTGAGAAGCTCACCGAGTAGGTTGAATTGAGCTCACTTGTGAGATAACTTGTAAGCTCACCGGGACCTCACCTAGGAGCTCACCAAGTAGCTCTCTTGGGAGCTCACCTAGCATCTCACCTCGAATCTTGGTGAAAACTTGCCAAATAGCTCACCTGGGAGCTCTTCTTGGAGGTCACCTATCAGCTTGAGTTGAGCTTTCCCCGGAGCTCATCAAGTGACTTGTTAAGGTGAAATCAACTTAATATAATCAATAAGCTCCCATAAGATCTACTAGGTGAGCTACTAGGTGAGATCCCAAATGAGCTACTTGGAAAGCTCCCAGGTGAGGTCCAAAGTGAGCTACTCAGTGAGCTCACAAGCAAGCTCAAGTCAACATACTCGCCGAGCTATTTGGTGAGCTCCCAGGTGAGCTATTAGGTGGGCTCCCAGTTGAGCTACTTGGTGAAATTCTTGATGAACTCCCAATTGAGCTACCATACAAGCTCAAGGTAAGTTGGCAAGGTGATCTCCTCAGTGAGCTCAAGGTCAACAGGAAAGGTGAGCCGATAGGTAAGCTCCCATGTAAGTTTCTAGGTGAGTCAGTCAGTGAGCTCCCATGCAAGTTTTCGGTAAGCTACTTGAAAGCTCCCAGGTGAGCTAAAGTCAAGCTACTCAGTGAGCTCCTGGGTGAGCTCAACGTGAGCTGGCAAGGAGAGCTATCAGGTGAGCTCCCAGGTGAGTTTGTGGGTAAGCTCAAGTTGACCTGCTTGATGAGATCCTGGGTGAGCTACTTTCTGAGCTCTCACCGCGCTCCTAGGTGAGTTCTCGGTGAGCTCCTATGTGAGCTCAAAGGCAAGCTTGTCGGAAATATTTGAGTTGATCTTACATGCAAGCTACAAGATGAGCTCAAAGCTAGTTGGCAAGATGAGCTATCAAGTGAGCTCCCATGTGAGTTCCTAGGTTAGTTACTTGATGATCTCTCGGAGAACTCAACTCAAGCTGATCGGTGAGCTCCCAGAAGAGCTCCCAGGTGAGCTACTTGGTGAGCTACTCGACAAATTCTGAGGTGAGATACCAGATGAGCTTAAGGTGAGTTGGCAAGGTGAGCTCCTCAGCGAGCTCAAGGTAAGCTGATAAGTGAGCTCCTATGAGAGTTGGAAAAGTGAGCTATTAGGTGAGGTCCCATACAAGTTTTTATGTGAGCTGCTTGACGAGGTCCCGAGCAAGCTCAAGTCAAACTACTTGGTAAGCTCCTAGGTGAGCTCAACATGAGCTGGCAACATGAGCTCCCAGGTGATTTTCCGAGCAAGCTCAAGTTAAGCTACTCGGCGAGCTCTTGGGAAAGCTACTTGCTAAGTTCCCAGCCTAAGGTCCTAGGTGAGCTTATTGATGAGCTCCTAGTGAGGTCAAAGGTGAGCTTATCGGTAATCTTTGAGGTGAGCTTACATATGAGCTACTAGATGAGCTCAAGGTGAATTGGCAAGGTAAGCTCAAGGTGAGTTGGAAAGGTAAGCTCAAGGTGAGTTGTCAAGGTGAGCT
This sequence comes from Taxus wallichiana var. yunnanensis, assembly GCA_018340775.1. Lineage (NCBI taxonomy): Eukaryota > Viridiplantae > Streptophyta > Pinopsida > Cupressales > Taxaceae > Taxus > Taxus wallichiana. The sequence continues at coordinate 31,899,535 of CM031237.1, forward strand.
ATCAGGTGATCTCCCTGGTAAGTTCCCAGGTGAGTTACCCAATGAGCTCCTAAGCGAGCTCAACTCGAGCTAATAGGCAAGCTCCCAGACAAACTACTTGGTGAGCTATTTGGTGAGCTCCCAAGCAAGCTACTAGGGGAGCTCCTAAGCAAGCTACGTGGTGAGCTCCTAGACGAGGTCCCAGGTGAGTTACATGGTGAGCTCACAAGAAAACTCAAGTGAACCTACTCACCAAGCTGCTTGGTGAGCTCCCGAAAAATCATTAGGCAAGCTCCTAGGTGAGCTACTTGGCGAGTTACTCGATGAACTCTGAAGTGAGCTATAAGAAGAGCTCAAGGTGAGTTGGTAAGGTGAGCTCAAGATGAGCTGGCAAGGTGAGTTGATAGGTGAGATCTCATGTGAGTTGGTAGGGAGAGCTGTCAGGTGAGCTCCCATGTAAGTTTTTCGGGAGAATTGAATGACGAGCTCCCAGGTGAGCTTAAGTTGAGATGGCAATGTGAGCTCTCAGGTGATCTCCTAGGTGAGTTTCCAGTAAGCTCAAGTAGAGCTACTCGATGAGATCATGGGTCAGCTACTTAATGAGCTCCCAGTGAGCTCCTAGGTGAGTTGCTCGATAAGCTCCCATGCAAGCTCAAAGGTGAGCTTACATGTAAAACTACTGATGAGCTCAAGGCAATATAGCAAGGCAAACTCCCAAGTGAGTTGGTAAGGTGAGCTCCTCAGTGAGTTGAAGGTTAGCTAAAAGGTGAGTGATAGGTGAGTTGTTATGTGAGTTGGTAAGGTGAGCTCCCATGTGATTTTTTGAGTGAGTTGATTAACGAGCTCCTGACAAGCTCAAGTAGAGATACTCGGTGAGCTCTGGGTGAGCTTAAGGTGAGCCGGCAAGGTGAGTCTGTCGGCAAGCTCCAAGGTGAGTTTCTGTGTAAGCTCAAGTCAAGTTGTTCAATGAGTTCTTGGGTGAGCTACTTTCTGAGCTACCACCAAGATCCTAGGTGAGTCTGCTCGGTGAGCTCCCAGTGAGCTTGTCAGAAATCTCTAAGGTGAGCTTACATGTGAGCTACCAAATGAGCACAAGGTGAGTTGGTAAGGTGAGCTCAAGGCAAGTTGGCAATGTGAGCTCAAGGTGAGTTAGAAAGGTGAGCTGTTAGGTGAGCTCCTAGGTGAGTTACTTGATGAGCTCCTAGGTGAGCTCAACTCGATTTGATCAGCGAGCTCCCAGAAGAGCTCCTAGGTGAGCTACTTGGTGAGCCATTCAGTGAGCTCCTAGGTGAGCTGCTAGGCAAGCTTAGAATCAAGCTACTTGGTGAGCTCCCAACTGAGGTCCCTAGTGAGCTGCTTGGCAAGCTCACAAGTGAGCTCAAGTTAACCTACTTAGAGATCTACTCAGTGAGCTCCTAGGTGAGTTGTTAAATGAGCTCCTAGGCAAGCTGCTAGGTGAGTTCCTAAGTGAACTACTTTTTGAGCTCCTAGGTGACGTCTACAGTGAGCTACTTAGCAAGCTCACAAGTGAGCTCAAGTCAACCTACTCGATGAGCTACTCAGTGAGCTCCCAGGTGAGCTATTAGGGGAGCTCCCAAGTGAGCTACCTGATGACCTACATGTCAAACTCTAATTCAAACTACCAAATGATATCAAGATGAGTTAGCAATGTGATCTCCTAGGTGAGCTCAAGGTGAGCTAGTAAGGCAAGATGATAGGTGAGAACCCCTGCGAGTTGGCAAGTCGAGCTATAACGTGAGCTCCCATGTGAGTTTTTTGGTGAGCTGCTTGACGAGCTCCTACGCAAGCTCAAGTCTAGCTTCTCAGTGAGCTCTTGGGTGAGCTCAAGGTGAGCTGGTAAGGTGAGCTATCAGGTGAACTCCTAGGTGATTTTTGGGAAAGCTCAAGTTGAGCTTCTCGAACGTACTCCTAGGTGAGTTGCTCACCGAGCTCCTAGGTGAGATGCTCGGTGAGATACTCTATTAGCTACTCAGTGAGCTTCTAGGTGAGCTCAAAGGTAAGGTTGGTGGTAATATATGAGGTGAGCTTACATACAAGCTACAAGATGAGCTTAAGGCAAGTTGGTAAGGTGAACTCCAGGTGAGTTAGCAAGGTGAGTTGTCAGGTGAAATCCTATGTGATTTCCAAGGAGAGATACTCGATGAGCTCTCAAGTGATCTCAGCTCGAGCTGATCGGTGAGCTCCTAGAAGAGCTCCCAGACAAGATACTTGGTGAGCTATTTGGTGAGTTCCTAGGTGAGCTGCTAGGAGAGCTCCCAAGTGAGAGACTTGGTGACCTTCCCGGTGAGGTCTTCGATGAGCTACTCGGTAAGCCCAAGTCAACCTACTTGGTGAGTTACTCAAAGGAGATCCTAGGAAATTTGTTAAGTGAGCTACTTGGAGAGCTCCTCGATAAACTATGAGGTGAGCTACTAGATGAGATCAATGATAGAAGAGCTCTCATGTGATTTTTGAGTGAGATGATTAACAAGCTCCCAGATGAGCTCAAGTTGAGCTACTCGGCGAGCTCTTGGGTGAGCTCAAGGTGAGATGACAAGGTAAGCTGTCAGGTGACCTCCCAGGTGAGTTTTCATGTAAGCTCAAGTTGAGCTGCTCAATGAGTTCCTAGGTGAGCTACTTGCTGAGTTCCCAGCCAAGGTCTTAGGTGAGCTGCTCGATGAGCTCCCAGGTGAGCTTGTCAGAAATCTCTAAGGTGATCTTACATGCGAGCTACTAGATGAGAATAAGGTGAGTTGGTAAGGAAAGCTCAAGGTAAGTTGGCAACATGAGCTCAAGGTGAGTTGGAAAGGCTAGTTGTTAGGTGAGCTCCCAGGAAAGTCACTTGACGAGCTTCTGGGTGAGCTCAACTCAAGTTTATCAGCGAGCTCCTAGAAGAGCTCCCAGGTGAGCTACTTAGTGAGCCTTTCAGTGAGCTCCCAAGTGAGTTGCTTGGCAAGCTCAGAATCAAGCTACTTGGTGAGCTCCCAATTGAGGTCCCTAGTAAGCTACTTGGCAAGCTCACACATGAGCTCAAGTCAACCTACTCAGAGATCTACACAGTGAGCTCCTAGACGAGCTATTAAATGAGCTCCTAGGAAAGCTGCTAGGTAAGTTCCCAAGTGAACTACTTTGTGAGCTCCAAGGTGACATCCCTGGTGAGCTGCTTAGTGAGATCACCTTGCTAACTCACCTTGAGCTCATCTGGTAGCTCCCCTCAGGGTTCATCAAGTAGCTCACAAAGTAGCTCACTTGGGAGCTCACCTGTGAGCCCACCGAGTAGGTTGACTTGAATCACTTGTGAGCTCACCGAGCAGCATGACAGGAACCTCACCTGGAGCTCACCAAGTAGCTTAGCTAGAAGCTCACCTAGGATATCACTGAAAACTCACAAAATAGTTTACCTAGGAATTCTTCTAGGAGTTTGCTGATATGCTCAAGTTGAGTTCCCCTAGGATCTCGTGGAGTAAATTTACTAGGAATTCACCTAGAAGCTCTCCTGATAGCTCACCTTACCAACTCACCTTGAGCTATCCTTGCCAACTAACCTTGAGCTTTCCTTGCTAACTCACGCTTAGCTAATCTGGTAGCTCACATGTAATCTCACCTCATAGATAGCTGATAATATCACATTTGATCTCACCTAGGAGCTCACCAAGTAGCTCACCTAGGAGCTCGGCTTGGAGCTCAACAAGTAACTCACCCAGAGAATGTCGACTAGATTGACTTGAGCTTTTTAAAACTCACCTAGGAGTTTTCTTGATAGCTCACCTTATCAGCTCACCTTGAGCTCACCCGAAAACTTACATGGGAGCTCACCGATAGCTAGTCTTGCTAACTCACATGGGAGCTCACTTTTCCAGCTCACCTTGAGCTCACTTAGGACCTCACCTTGCCAACTCACCTTGAGCTCTTCCGGTATCTTACCCCGAGTCTTTCGAGCTGCTCACCAAGTATCTCTCTTGAGATCTAACCTAATAGCTCACCTGGGAGCTCACTGAGTAGCTCACTGAGTAGGTTGACTTGAGCTTTCTTGTGAGCTCACCAAGTAGCTTACCGAGAACCTCACCTTAGAGTTTGCCAAGTAGCTGACTTCGGAGCTCACCTAGCAACTTGCCTGGGAGCTCACCGAATAGCTCACCAAGTAGCTCACCTAGGAGATCTTCTAGGAGCTTACCAATTAGCTCAAGTTCAGTTCACCTGGGATCTTGTCAAGTAACTAACCTAGAAAATTACCTGGGAGCTTGCCTAACAGCTCACCTTTCTAACTTCACTTTCCAACTCACCTTGAGCTCATAAAGTAGCTTACATGTAATCTCACCTCAAAGATTTACGACAAGCTCACCTTTGAGCTCGCATGGGAGCTCACCAAGTAGCTCACCTAGAAGTTTAACTAGGATCTTGATAAGTAGCTCACCTAGAAGCTCATCAAGTAGCTCAACTTGAGCTTGACCAGAAACTTGCATGGAAGCTCACCTTGCTAGCTCACCTTGAGGTCACCCAAGAGCTTGCTAAGTAGCTCTACTTGAGCTCACATGAGATCTCGTTAAGCAGCTCACCTGAAAACTTGCATATAAGCTCACCTATAGCTCACCTTGCTAACTCACATGGGAGCTTACCTTAAGCTCACTGAGGAGATCACCTGTCCAACTCACCTTGAGCTCATCTGGTAGCTCACCTTAGAGTTCATTGAGTAGCTCACCAAGTAACTCACTTGGGAGCTCACCTAACAGCTCGCATGGGAGCTCACCTAATAGCTCACATGGGAGCTCACCGAGTAACTCACCGAGTAGGTTGACTTGAGCTCACTTATGAGGTCACCAAGTAGCTCACCTAGGACCTTACCTGGGAGCTCGCCAAGTAGCTCCCTTTGGGAGCTCAACTGGCAACTCGCATGGGATCTCACCAAATAGCTCACCAAGTAGGGCACTTGGGAGCTTCATCAATCAGCTTAAGTTGAGCTCACCTGAGAGATTTTCGAGTAACTCACTTGAGAAATCACCCGGCGCTTACTCCGACATATCACCTTACCAACTCACCTTGAGCTCACCTTGCTAACTCACCTTGATCTCACCTTTAGCTCATTTTTTAACTCACATGTAAGCTCACCTTAGAGATTTTTGACTAGCTCACCTTTGAGCTCACCTAGAAGCTCATTGAGTAGCTCACCTAAGATCTCAACTTGGAGCTCTATAAGAAGCCCACCCGGGAGCTCGTTAAATATCTCACCCGAAACTTACATGGGAGCTTGCTTGATAGCTCACCCAGACACTCACATGGGAGCTCATCTATCATCTCACCTTGAGCTCACTGAGGAGCTCACCTTGACAACTCACCTTGAGCTCAAGTGGTAGCTCACCTCAGAGTTTGTTGAGAAGCTCACTAAGTAGCTCACCTAGTTGCTCACGTAATAACTCACCTAGGAGCTCACCGAGAAGCTCACCGAGTAGGTTACCTTGAGCTCACTTGTGAGCTCACTAAGTAGCTTTCCAGGACCTCACTTGGGAGCTCACCAAGTAGCTCTCTTGGGAGCTTTCCTAGCAACTTGCTGAGTAGGTTGAGTTGAGCTGATTTATGAGCTCATCGAGCAGCTCATCAGGGACCTCACCTGGGGGCTCACCAAGTAGCTCACTTTGGAGCTCACTTAGTAGCTCACTTGAGATCTTGCCGAGAAGCTCACTTAAGTAGTTCATCTCACTAAGGGAGCTCTCATAGGAGTTCTTCGATCAGCTAGAGTTGAGATTTCCTGGGAGCTCATCAAGTAACTCACATGAGAACTCACCTAGGAGCTCACCTAATAGCTCACCTTGCTAACTCACCTTGATCTCACCTCTCCAACTCAGCTTGAGCTCACCTTACCAACTCACCTTGAGCTCATCTGGTAGCTCACATGTAAGCTCACCTAAGATATTACCAAAAATCTCACCTTTGAGCTCACCTAGGAGCTCACCGAGTAGCTCACCTAGGAGCTTGGCAAGTAGCTTGCATAGGAGCTCATCGAGCAGCTCAACTTGAGCTTGCCCTGAAACTCAATTGGGAGCTTGATTGATAGCTCACCTTGCAAGCTCACATTGAGCTCTCTTAATAGCTTACCGAGCAACTTGACTTGAGCTGGTCCAGGAGCTCGTAATGTAGCTCACCCAAAAACTCACATGGGAGCTCACCTGACAAAATGCTAAAAAACTCAAATGGGAGCTCACCTTATTAGCTCACCTTGAGCTCACCTTGCCAACTCACCTTCAGCTCGTCTGGTAGCTTGCCTTAGTGTTTATCAAGTAGCTCTCCAAGTAGTTCACCTATGAGCTCACCTAATAGCTCACCTGAGAGCTCACTGAGTATCTCACCGAGTATGTTGACTTAAGCTCACTTTTGAGCTCATCGAGTAGCTCACCGGGGACCTCACCTAGTAGCTCACCAATTATCTCACTTGGGAGATCACCTAGCAGCTCACCTCGAGCTCGCCTAGCCACTCACTCCGGGAGATCACCTCGAGAGCTCTTCTCAGAGCTCACCAATCAGCTCAAGTTGAGCTTCGCCTAAGATCTCGTTGAGTAACCTACCTGGAACTTTCCTGGGAGGTCGCATGACAGCTCACCTTGCAAAATCACCTCGATCTCACCTTAGAAACTTGCCTTGATCTCATTTGGTAGCTCACATGTAAGATCACCTCAGATATTACTAATAAGCTCACCTTTGAGCTCACCTGGGAGATCACCGAGTAGCTCACCTAGGAGCTTGGTTGGGTACTCAACAAGAAGCTCAACTTTGGCTTACCCAGAAACTCACCTAGAAGCTCACCTGATAGCTCACCTTACCAGTTCACATTGATCTCACCCATAATATCACTGAGTATCTTGACTTGAGCTCATACGAGAGCTAGTCAAGCATCTCACCCAAAAACTCGTATGGGAGCTCACCTGAAAACTCACCCAGAAACTCACATGGAAGATTACCTATCAACTCACCTTGCCAGCTCACTTTGAGCTCACTAAGGAGGTCACCTTGCCAACTCACCTTGAGCTTGTATGGTAGCTCACCTCTAAGTTCATCAAGTAGCTCACCAAGTAGCTCACCTAGGAGCTCGCCTAATAGCTCACTTGGGAGCTCACTAAGTAGCTTGCTAAGTAGGTTGACTTGAGGTCACTTGTGAGGTCACCGAGTAGCTCACTTGGGACCTCACCTGGGAGCTCACCAAGTAGCTCCTTGAAATCTCTTCTGAGGAGATTTTCAATAAGCTCAAGTTGAGCTCACCTGGGAGCTCGTCAAGTAACTTGCCTCGAACTCACCTGACATCTCTCCTTGCCAACTCACCTTAAGCTCACTTTGCTATCTCACCTTGAGCTCACCTTGCCAACTCACCTTTAGCTCATCTGGTAGCTCACATGTAAGGTCACCTCAGAGATCACTAACAAGCTCACCTTTGAGCTCGCCTAGGAGCTCTTTGAGAAGCTCACCTAAGAGCTCATCTGGGAGCTCGGTAAGCAGCTTTCCTAGGAGCTTTGTGAGCAGCTCAACTTGAGATTACCCAAAAACTCACTTGGGAGCTTGACTTGAGCTTTCTCAGGAGCTCGTCAAGTAGCTCTCCTGATAACTCAAATGGAAGCTTACCTGACAGCTCACCCAGAAACTCACATGGGAGCTCATCTATCAGCTTGCCTTGCTAGCACACCTTAAGCTCACTGATGATCTCACCTTGCCAACTTTCCTTGAGCTCATGTGGTAGCTCACCTCAGATTTCATCAAGAAGCTTGCTAAGTAGCTCACCTAACCTAATGTAGCTCACCTAGGAGATCAATGAGCAGCTTTCCAAGTAGGTTATCTTGAGCTCGCTTGTGAGCTCACCAAGCAAGCTCACCAGGGACCTTACTTGGGAGCTCACCAAGTAGCTCACTTGGGAGCTCACCAAATAGCTCACTGAGTAGGTTGACTTGAGCTCACTTATGAGCTCACTTGTGAGCTCACAGAGTAGCTCGCCAGGCCGACCTCGTCACCGGGATCTCGAAAACTAGTTGACTTGGGAGCTCACCTGGCGCTCACCTAGGAGCTCACTGAACAACTTGCAAAGTAGCTCACCTGGGAGTTCTTATTGGAGCTCGATGATTAGATCAAGTTGAGCTCACCTTACTAACTCACCTTGAGCTCACCTTGCCAACTTTCCTTGAGCTTGCCTTGCTAACTTACCTTGAGATCATTTGGTAGCTCGCATATAAGCTCACCTCAGAGATTTCTGACAAGCTCACATTTGAGCTCACTTGGGAGCTCACAAGGTAGCTCACCTAGGAGCTTGACTAGGAGCTCGGAAACAGCTCACCCATGAGCTCAACGAGAAGCTAAACTTGAGTTTACACAAAAACTCACCTGGGAGCTCACCAGATAGCTCACCTTGTCAACTCACCTTGAGATAACCTAGGAGTTTTTTGAGTAGCTTGAATTGAGCTCACCTAGGAGCTCATCAAGTAGCTCCCCTGAAAACTCACATAAGAGCTCACCTCATAGCTCACTTTACTAACTTGCATGTAAGCTTGCCTATCACCTCGCCTTGCCAGCTCAACTTGAGCTCACTTAAAAGCTCACCTTGAAAAATCACCTTGATCTCATCTAGTAGCTCACCTTAGATTTCGTTGATGAGCTGACCAAGTAGCTCACTTGGGAGCTCACTTAACAGCTCACTTGTGAGTTCACCGAGTAGCTCTCTTTTGAGCTCACTGAGTAGCTCGTAAGGGACCTCACCTGGGAGCTCACCAAGTAGCAAACTTGGGAGCTCACCTAGAAGCTCATCCGGGAGCTCGTTAAATAGCTCACCAAGTAGCTCCCTGGGATCTCTTTTGGGAGCTTGTTGATTCACTTTAGTTGAGCTCACTCGAGAGCTCGTCAAGTAACTTTCTTGGGAAATCTCCCGGGAGATCACCTTATAGCTCACCTTGCTAACTCACCTTGCCAACTCGGGAGATCACCTTATAGCTCACCTTGCTAACTCACCTTGCCAACTCACGTTGAGCTCATCTGGTAGCTTGCATGTAAGCTCACCTAAGATATTACTAACAAGCTTTCCTTTGAGCTCACTTGAGAGTTCATAAAGAAGCTCACCTAGAGCTCATCTAAGAGCTCAAAAGCATCTTACCCAGGAGCTCTTGAGTAGCTCAACTTGAGCTTGCCTATAAAATCACTTGAAAACTCTCCTTGCCAGTTCACCTTGAGCTCACCCAGGAGGTCACTTAGTAGCTCAACTTGAGCTCACCTAGGATTTTGTCAAGTAGCTCACCTAAACACTCACATGGGAGCTTACTTGACACATCACCCAAAAACTTACATGGGAGGTCGTTGAGAAGCTCACCAAGTAGCTCACTTGGGAGATCACCTAACAGCTCACACGGGAGGTCACCGATCAGCTTGATGAGTAGGTTGACTTGAGCTCACTTATGAGCTCGGTGAGAAGCTCACCGGGACCTCACCTAGGAGCTTGCCAATTATCTCCCTTGGGAGCTCACCTAGCAGCTTGCCTAGGAACTCGCCAAACAACTCACCAAGTAGCTCACCTAGGAGCTCTTCTAGGAGCTTACTAATTAGGTCTAGTTGAGCTCATCAAGTAACTCACCTGGAAGCTCTCCCTACCAACTTGCCTTAAACTCATGTTGCCATCGTGCCTTGAGCTTATCTAGTAGCTCACATGTAAGCTCACCTTAGAGATTACCGATAAGCTCACCTTGAGCTCACATGGGAACTCACCAAGGAGCTCACCTAGGAGCTTGGCTAGGAGCTCAGCAAATAGCTCACCTAGGAGCTCATCGAGTAGCTCAACTTGAGATTTCCTAGAAACTCACCTAACCTTGCCAGCTCACCTTGAGCTCACTAAGGAGTTCACTGAGTAGCTCGACTTGAGCTCACTCAGATCTCGCAAATAGCTCACCTAAAAAATCACATGGGAGCTCACATTATAGCTCATATGGTAGATCACCTTAGATTTCGTCAAGCAGCTCACCAAGTAGCTTGCCTAACAGCTCACTTGGGAGCTCACCTAATAACTCACTTGGGATCTCACCGAGCAGCTCGCCAAGTAGGTTGACTTGAGCTCACTTGTCAGCTCACTGAGTAGCTCGCTAGGGACCTCACCTAGGAGCTCACCAAGTAGCTCCCTTAGGAGCTCACCTAGGATCTTATTGAATATCTCACCTAGGAGATCTTCTGGGAGCTTGTTGATCAGCTCAAGTTGAACTCACTGGGGAGCTCATCGAGTAACTCACCTGAGAACTCACCCAGAAGCTCAACTGATAGCTCACCTTGCCAACTCACCTTGAGCTTGCCTTGTTAACTTTCCTTGAGCTCACTTTGAGCTCATCTAGTAGCTCACATATAATCTCACCTCAGATATTGTTGACAAGCTCACCTTTGAGCTTTCCTGGGAGCTCACTGAGTAGCTCACCTAAGAGCTTGGCTAGAAGCTCGGCAAGCATCTCACCCAAGAGCTCGTCAAGCATCTTGACTTGAGCTTTCCCATAAACTCACTTAGGAGCTCTCCTGACATCTTACCTTACTAGCTCACCTTGAGCTCACCAATTAGCTTGACTTGAGGTGAGGTCCCTGTGAGCCACTCGGTGAGCTCACAATCAAGCTCAAGTCTACCTACTCAGTGAGCTACTTGGTGAGCTCCTAGGGGAGCTTTTAGGTGAGCTCCAAGGTGAGCTATTAGGTGAGCTTCCAAATGAGCTACTTTCCAAGCTACTCAATGAACTCTGAGGTGAGCTCCCATATGAGCTCAAGGTGAGTTGGCAAGGTGAGCTGCTTGACGAGATCCAATGTGAGCTCAAGTCGAGCTATCGGTGAGCTCAAAGTGAGCTATCGGTGAGCTCCCGTGAGTTTCCTAGAAATCTCATGTTGAGCTTCTTGATAAGCTCCTGGGAAAGCTACTTGTTGTACTCATAGGTGAGCTACTCTATGAACTCCCAGGTGAGCTCAAAGGCAAGCTTGTCGGTAATCTCTAAGGTGAGCTTACATGTGAGCTACCAGATGAGCTCAAGGTGAGTTGGCAAGGTGATCTCAAGGTGAGTTGGTATGGTGAGCTCAATCTGAGTTGGTAAGGTGAGCTGTCAGGTAAGCTCCTGGTGAGTTCCCAGGTGAGTTACTCGATGAGTTCCCAGAACAGCTCCTAGGTGAGCTACTTGGTGAGTTGTTTGGTGAACTCCCATGTGAGCTGCTAGGTAAGATCCCAAGCAAGCTACTTGGTGAGCTCCTAAGTGAGGTCCCGGTTAAAGGCTTGGTAAGCTCAGAAGTGAGCTCAAGTTAACCTACTCGATGAGCTACTCAGTAAGATCCTAGGTGAACTATTAGGTGAGCTCCTAGGAAAGTTGTTAGGTGAGATTAGAGGTGAGCTACTTAGTAAGCTCCTCGATGAACTCTGAGGTGAGCTACAAGATGAGCTCAAGGTGAGTTGGCAAGGTGAGCTCCTTAGTGAGCTCAGTGAGTGAGCCGGTAAGGTGAGATTATAGGGGAACTCCCATATGAGTTGGAAAGGTAAGCTATCAGGTGAGTTCCCATGTGAGTTTTCAGATGAGCTACTTGACGAGCTCCCGGGTGAGCTCTAGTTGAGATACTCGGTGAGCTCCTGGGTGAGCTCATGGCAAGATGGCAAGGTGAGCTATCAGGTGAGCTCCCAAGCAAGTTTTTTGGAAAGGTCAAGTTGAGCTACTCAACGAGCTCCTGGGTGAGCTATTTGCTACGATCCCAGCTGAGCTCCTAGGTGAGCTACTCGGTGAGCTCCCAAGTGAGATAAAAGGTGAGCTTATCGAAAATATTTGAGGTGAGCTTCTAGGTGAGCTCCAAAATGACCTACTTGGTGAACTACTTGGTGAACTCCTAGGTAAGTTATTAGGTGAGCTCTAGGGAGATCACCTTGGTGAGTTTCTCGATGAACTCTAAGGTGAGCTACCATATGAGCTCAAAGCAAGTTGTCAAGGTGACCTCCTCAGTGAACTCATGGTGAGCAGGAAAGGTGAGTTGATAGGTGAGCTCCCATGTGAGTTTCTAGGTGAGTTATAAGGTGAGCGCCCATGTGAGTTTTTGAGTGAGCTCCTGGTGAGCTCATGTCGAGCTTCTCAGTGAGCTGTTTAGGTGAGTTATCAGGCAAGCTCCCATGTGAGTTTTTAGGCAAGCTCAAGTCAAGCTGCTTGATAGGATCCTATGTGAGCTACTTGTCAAGCTCCCAGCCGAGCTCCTAGGTGAGCTACTCGGTGAGCTACTCGGTGAGCTTCTAGGTGAGCTCAAAGGTGAGCTTATTGGAAATCTATGAGGTGAGCTTATATGTGAGCTACCAGATGAGCTCAAGGTGAGTTCGTAAGGAAAGCTCAAGGTGAGTTGGTAAGGTGAGCTATCAGAGAGCTTCCAAGTGAGTTCCAAGGTGAGTTACTCCATGAGCTCCTGGGTAAGCTCAACTCGAGCTGATCAGTGAACTCCTAGAAGAGCTCCCAAGTAAGCTACTTGGCAAGCTATTTGGTGATCTCCTAGGTGAGCTACTAGGCAAGCTCCTAGGTGAGCTACTTGGAGAGATCCCAAGTGAGGTCCCCAGAGAGGTACTCGGTGACCTCCTAGGTGAGCTGTTAAGCGAGCTCCAAGGTGAGTTGTTAGTCGAGCTCCCAGGTGAGCTATTTGGCGAGCTACTCGACGAAATCTGAGGTGAGCTACCAGAAGATCTCAAGGTGAGTTGGCAAGGTGAGCTCCTCAACAAGTTCGGTGAGGAGTAGGCAGGGTGAGCTCATAGGTAGTCTCCCATGGGAGTTTTTGGGTGAGCTGATAGGTGAGCTCCCATGTGAGTTTTTGGGCAACCTGCTTAATGAGCTCCCTAGTGAGCTCAAGTCAAGCTACTCAGTGAGCTTCTGGTCGAGCTCAAGGTGAGATGGCAAGGTGACCTATTAGGAAAGCTCCTAGGTGAGTTTCTAGAAAGCTCAAGTCAAGATGCTTGTTGAGATTTTGGGCAAGCTACTTGCCGAGCTCCCAGTCGACCTCCTAGGTGAGCTACTTAGTGAGCTCCTAAGTGAGCTTAAAGGTGAGCTTATCGGTAATGTCTGAGGTGAGCTTACATGCAAGCTACCAGATGAGCTCAAGGTGAGTTGGCAAGGTGAGCTATTAGGTGAGCTCCTAGGTGACTTACTCAACGAGCTCCTAGGTGAGCTCAACTTGAGCTGATCGCTAAGCTCCTAGAAGACCTCCTAGGTGAACTACTTGTTGAGTTCTTTGGCGAGCTCTCAGGTAAGATGTTAGGTGAGCTCCCAAGTGAGCTACTTGGCAAGCTCTCATGTGAGCTCCCTGGTGAGCTGCTCAGTGAGCTCACAAGTGAGCTCAATTCAACCTACTCTATGAGCTGCTTAGTGAGCTCCCTGGTGAGCTCCTAGGTAAGCTACTTGGTGAACTACTCGATGAACTCTAAGGTGAGCTACTAGACAATCTTAAGGTGAGTTGGGAAAGTGAGCTCCTCAGTGAGCTCAAGGCAAGTTGGAAATGCTAGTTTTTGGGTGAGTTGCCTAGGAGACTACCTAATAGCTCACCTGGGAGCTCGCTGAGAATCTCACCGAGTAGGTTGACTTGATCTCACTTGTGAGCAAACTTGTAAGCTTATCGGGGACCTTACCTGGGAGCTCACCAAGTAGCTCTCTTGGGAACGCACCTAGTAGCTCGACTGGGAGCTCGTTATATAGCTCACCAAGTATCTCACCTATGAGCTCTTCTGGGAGCTTGCACATCATCTTGAGTTGAGCTCACCCTAGAGCTTATCAAGTAACTCACCTAGGAACTCACCTGAGAGCTCACTTGATAGCTCTCCTTGCTAACTCACCTTGAGCTCACATTTAAGCTCACCTCAAAGATTGCAGAAAATCTCACCTTTGAGCACACCTTTGAGCTCACCTGGGAGCTCACCGAGTAGCTCACCTAGGATCTCAATTAGGATCTTGGCAAGAAGCTCACCCAGGAGATCATTGAGCAGCTCGACTTGAGCTTCCTCGAAACTCACCTGGTAGCTCACCTAACACCTTGCCTTGCTAGCTCACCTTGACCTCACCTAGGAGCTCACCGAGTAGATCTACTTGAGCTCACCCGGGAGCTCATTAAGTAGCTCACCTGAAAACTCACATGAGAGCTCACCTGAAAGCTTACCTAGAAACTCACATGATAGCTCACGTAGTAGCTCACCTTACCTTCTTACCTTGAGCTCATTGAGGATCTTAGCTTGCTAACTCACCATGAGCCCATCCGGTAGCTCGACTTAGAGTTTTTCGAGATGTAACATCCCCATTTTAAGATACCGAAACAAGGGAATTTTTTTTTTTTTTTGATAACGTTCTCATGAATTATAAATTCAAACACACGTTCAAGTTTTAATAATTGTTCTCTACCCAAACAACATAGTTTGGATCACACAATTTCTTTTTAAAACTAATGTTCCTTATTCACATATTTACAATATGGAACACACATTCAATGTCATTCAATCCTATAAAAGATTCTATATGCTTTGTATAAATGACTCGAGGAACTGCCGATCTTCCATTTTCATGGCTCGGAGTTTCAACGATCCTTCATTTCATGACTCGGCAACAACCGATCCTTCATGTTCGTTTATGCATAGTATATTATATATACCAGTTCTCTTAACCATTTCCGGTTATCGAAGTGATCCATTTAAGAAGCCTATCTGAATATCTGTTACTGATATTCATCTGACATCCTGCATCTTAAATTAAGTGATAAGGACAACGCAACCAGCACTTGCGATACTTTGGCCAAAGATTTTCACATGCTTTGCATGATCATATTCCTAGATGTGATACACATCAATGGAATATGTCCTTCACTTCACTTCACCTGTTATCTAGAATGGTCTTTCCTAGTTCCTACCAGTCCTCTCAGTTTAAGGTCAGATTTAAACTTTCAATTTCTAACTAGTAATATGAACGAATATAGGAAGGCACTCCTGGTAACTAAAGATACGTAGACATACGGTGTCATTCCCCATGACTCCGTGTGTCTAGTTATCTTTAGTATTTCGAGTCACTCCGTATACCAGATCATACTCCTATCCCCTGCCAAGAACTTCACATTCAGCCTATGTATTCTTGATGTTTTAATTCGGGAGGGCATTGCAATATGTCAGCTGCAACATTGTGTCGTCATGAAGACCCCGTCTTCATGAAGACACCTTGCTGTAGCTGGCGTATGCCAATGTCCTACGGAATCCTCCCATCGAGAATACACATCCTGCTCAAGTGATTTGGATATGATCTTAATAATTAAGAATCAACTTTCAGCAACCATGTTGATCCCTTTATCCTCGTTCCGTTACAGTTGTATATAGATAAGAGAGACTAAATATGTCCTTTAGCTTGCTATGCATCTTCTCCTTCATGTCAAATGGCTGCATTCCTCTACTTGGTTCTCTTCTTAATCATTGGATTAAGCAGTCCGTTACCGACAGACGTGATAAGTTTAACCTATTAAACTTAACCAAGATTTTCCCAAGCAGTAACTAAATTCAGAATTCTAGCTTATTAGACGTCATTTAAACGATGTCTAATTCCCAAAAAATGTATTCATTTGTTCTCCTTAACATTACATAGTTAAGGTCCATTAGTTATGGATATACTTATCCTATATCCTTTATTCTGAATTTAACATACGAGTTCATTAATGGAGTTCAAAAGTGAAGTTTGATTACTCCGAAGTTACTTGATATTCCTTAGCTTCCAAGATAATCCTGAATACCTATCAGTTATGGAATCATATTCTTCCTAATCCTTTTTAATGTCAATTAAAAATTCATCTTTACCCAAGTATGAACTAATTGCATATTTCAACTTAAAAGTTGCATTTAGGTAAGAATAGATATCAATTCCTTTTTATCATCCATCCAAGGACAATTAAATAAATCCAAATCGAGAAATAACATTATATTTCCAATTTAGTCAACAATATCAAACTGATATAATTATTAAAATATCACACTTGTATTTGTATTCATCAATTCGTTTCATAATCCATACATTTGCCAATCCAACTGAATGGACATTGTTTACATAAAAACATCATTACAACTCATAGATAGAAGAATATACTTTCTTCTTTTCACAATTCCTCGAAGAGGAATAAAAGTAAACAAATACAATTCATCTTCAACCAATCAAGAAGCATCAGAAAACAGCCATGTCCTCATTCTAATCAAATTCCATCTGCAAAATGATTTGCACGGGTCAGTTCAATGAACTGAGCATATTAAGCACTTATCATTAAAATGAGGTGCTTCAACTAACTGTCTCAATAAAAGAACCCTGCTTTTATGAAACGACAGTAAGACATCAATCAAGAAATAGGCACAAAGAAAGATCAGCATAACAACTGAACCATCAAAATATCATCACAATCAGCCAAAGAACTGTTGTCCCATTTTCCACATAACCTTTACAAGTCTCAAATTACAATATTTGTAAAGTTAGGAATACAAGTAGCATACTGCTGATATAACATACTGTTATCCTTTCCACACCTTTCATTAATAATAAATGCAAAGGGTAAAACGAACTGAAACGTAAATCCATTACTTTCCTTTCAGTTCATGCATCACATTAGATTCCAAGCAATCAAGCACAGACAAGAAAGTGAACAGCAATGCATATAGTTGCTCATATCTAAGCACTACAAAATTCGTTAATAATGATTACAAATTTTCAACTTAATGAAAGAAGAAAAGATCATTTTTCCAAGTCATTCATCCATATCCCTATTTCTTTCCACATGATTGTCCTAAAAATGGAATCCAAATGAGACACAAATCAAGGTAACTTGATTCGAGTGAAACTTACAAAATCCATTCAGAATTCACTTTCCGGCAGAAGAGTAATTTCATTCATAATCAGCTTTAAATTAAAACAAGGAAGAATTCATCGTCCTTATCATACTTCATTTAAATCAAGCTCATATGCATATCCAAGACAGGTTAGTATATCATTGTATTTATCATAGATCAATTAGTACAAGGATGCATACTATATATTTACCATACTAGAAGAAACCATAATTCTTTCACTGTATGGTAAACAGATAAATAGTTATACAATCATGCAATCAATTATTCGCATGATTTCCTAATTCTATGAACGCATTCCATTCAAATAAAATTTTATTCATTGCTGTTACCTACAGCAAGTCCAATCATAATGCACAAAAAAAATTGATGTTACTTTCAGAACTCGGATAGTTAAAGAGAAGAATTCATTCTTTAACTATACACATAAGAAAACAACCATTTTCTTCAACTCGCTAAGAATTATTCATGCCAATTTCAATTCTTCTAAATGACAAGCATCAAGATCAAAGACCACACGAAACAATTAAATATTACATTTGCACAAAAAGCACAAAGACTCGAAAAATAATCTAATTACACTTTGTCACTTTTGTCCAACAATCCGATCTTATAAGGTTCAATAAACTCAATTACTATCTCTTTCGAAATCTAAATAGTAGAGAAAGGAAGAACTAATTTCCCATAATTTCAAAAGAAAACAATCATTTGCTTAGAATGAAATAAAACATCCAAATCGTGCTCATCATTCACAACAAACATTTCTGCCGAAAATCCATTTTTCGAGTTCATGATAATATGCAGAACTTCAGAATGCAATAATCGCTTATCAATACCTCTTTGAAAGTAAACCCGTATAGGGTGTTAAATGCATAAGTCCTGCAGTATAGTCAAGATGACCCAAACAAACAAAAAGACAAAGTTCCCATGCATCTCTTCTTTTGCACAACAATCCAAAGTCAAGTTCGCATTCACAAGACAGTCCGAACTAGAGATCGAACAGTCATCAATAAAACACAACAAATCCTTCTACCCTCACAACAAGAAATCAACATAATTCATTTAATGTATAGAAATACAAGCTCAAGCTTTCATTTTCCGACTCTGTCCAAACTATGAGATAAATCGATTCCATAAAACACAAAAAATCAACCTTTCATCACAGAAAGAAGAATGTAATCATCTATAAGTGCAAAAGAAAAACAATTTCTTTTCCAGCTCCCACGAATACCCAAATCGTATTCGTATATTTCTTAAGCAAGAAAAAGGAACAACAAAAACGTATTACCATTTCTTCCTTCAAATCGAATTCATATGCTCATACAAAACCCAAATGCCATTTTCATCAAAATCCAAAATAGCAGAAGGAAAAAGGATCTTATTTCCTTTAAAAACTTCGGTAAAGAATACGACTTCAAACAACTCGCATAGCCTGTAAATATTTCATTCCATAAAATCATTTAAAAAGAATTATCCAATTCGAATTATTATTAACAACCATCTCAAAATTGATTTACTCTCACAAGTATTCATAAGCATAATTTATTATAGTTTCAAAGAAAGAACATCCTCAATTAAACATGTCAAACAAACTAACACAACACGACCGTATTTCAACTCATTTATACATGCAAAGACAGTTCCAAACACAACAGCAAGAAAATGATTTTACCCATCATTTCCAAAAATGACAGCAAGAGTCAACGAAATCCAAATCATATCAACACAATCAACAATCACATAAACCCAAAACCCAAGAGCAGGGTTGTTTTAATGAGACATTTAAACAAAGCAAGAATTTTTAAAGAGAAGGGCTTAACATGCCTGTGATCTCTTTTCCAAAACTTGAAGAAAACTGCGTTTGCCGAAGTTATTTCCTTCCACGGTGACAACAAGAACTTCCAAAAAAAATCCTTTCCTCTTCAGGCTCAGCAATAGCCTCAAAATCTCCCAAGAACAGTGATAAATCCAAAGAACTAGTTCGACTGAACCAAAAAAAAACCAAATGCAGAGCAACTTTGCAAGGTCCGAATCGACACAATGAAAAATCAAATTTCCCTCATACACTTTCCAAGGTGAGATGGTTGTGAGGACCAAGAGAATTTAATGCATTAAAGGCTCTGCCTTTTCCAAACTTTCCACGCCACTGCCAACTTGAGTTGGCGAACTCCAATTTTCAAATTTGCATGAAAAACCAAATTTGGCTCTATCTCCAAATAGATACCTCCACCACTTACCTGCCCCGCCAAACTGGCTGCTGTCCGCGTATGGACTCCCCAATAAATTCCATTGAATACCCCTTCATCCTTATCCTCTCCCTCCAAGGGTCTGCACGTCCCCTTTAGGTTAGGATTAGTTTAGGTTGTATATTAGTGTTCAACCTAGGTCATAGTTTAGTCTTAGGTTATTAGGACTTAGGTTTATTTCCTTTTTTTTTTGTATTTAAAAATCCACTTAGGATAGTAGTTTAGGATGCATGTTAGGACTTAGGATTAGCTTAGGATTTAATTCCTACTAACCACTAACACTAATCAACCCCTAACCCAATCTCTCAACTGACTCTCGTAACAATGTTGTGCAGGACGTTCCGTCCTTTGAATCACATGCCAAGGCCACCCGTGTCCAGGCATTTCTTGCCTCACGAGGTTTTAAGTTCGACAGTACAGGGTTCAAGGATCGAACCTTTGTCGTTGGCATTTACGTGCCAGCTGCTCATACCTGCAATCAGGCGCTGCACATTCATATCAACCTCTCGGTTCGGTTCCAGAGTAAATCAACACAGAAATCACAAGAAGACCACAGCATACTTTGGATCAATGAAATTGATTCAAGGTGTGCTGTCAATCAGCAACGAGAGTTTAGCAAGTATATGACAATTTGTCATCACATCAGCAAACACACAAGTACAATAACTGTTGTCCTATGCAATAAATCACAGCATGCAAGAATCCAAGTTAGCAACACATTCTCTTAAGATCAGAACATATCTTAACATGTTTTCCTTCATTTCAGCAGTTATAATAGTATGAAAAATATTCACCAAGATAACTTACAAAATCAGAGTGTTACATTCTTCCCTCCTTAAAGAATCATCGTCCCGATGATCAGATTAAACAAATCAAGGAGTTCCTAGGACAAAGTTCAGTTATTGTCCTTTCATTCATAAGTTCATACCAAAAACAGATTCACTCTTAAAAACAACGTTTTAAGACAACTGTACAATAGACTAATAATTGTCTAAATTTGGTAGAATTATCAGTTCCTCGAATTTCAAATTCGATTAAACAGATGTGGAAAAGTAGATCTCATTTCTTCGAGATTTTCCCAAGTTGCACTTTCTTCGCTGAACTGGTCCCACTGGACCTTACATTGGTTCACTTCGTGATTTCTCAAGTACAACTGGCGAGTTCCCAGCACTCGAATGGGCTTAACCACGATTATTCCTGGGTCTTGGACCTGCAAGGAATTCCAATTTAGCACATGTGATAAATCTGTCACGTATTTCTTAAGCAAAGAAATATGAAAAACATCATGCATTTGAGACAAAGCAGGAGGTAATGCTAGACGATAAGCTACAGGGTTGATTATTTCAACAATTTCAAAAGGTCCCACGTAACGTGGTGACAACTTGGCAGCCTTGCCAAAAGTTATTGAGCTCTTTTTTGGCTTCACCCAAAGAAAGACCTTCTCTCCCAGTTTATAATGCCTGTCAACCCGCTTCAAGTCTGCATAGCTCTTTTGCCTATTGGCAGCCTCCTTTAGATGTTCCCGAATCATTTTGATTTGCTGTTCCATTTCCATAAGGATTTCTGGCCCAATTACCTCTCTGTCCTCAACGCTATCCCAGCTGACAGGGGTTTTGCATTTTCTTCCATACAATGCTTCAAAGGGTGCCATTTTTAAAGAGGCATGATAGGTGTTATTGTAAGAAAATTCTACCAGTGGAAGGTATTCCTCCCATTTATACTGCTGGTCCATGCAATACATCCTTAACATGTCCTCTAAAACCTGATTAACTCTCTCAGTCTGTCCATCCGTTTCCGGATGATATGCAGAACTGAAGTTCAATTTAGTCCCCAAGGCCACATTAAGCATTTGCCAAAACCTTGATGTCATCCTCGGATCTCTGTCCGATATGATTAATTCCGGTATTCCATGCAATTGGAAGATTTCATGTACAAATCTTCTTGCTAGCACTAGTGCATCGTCCTTCAAATTACCAGCAATGAAGTGTGCCACTTTGGTCAATTTTTCGACTACAACCAGGATAATGTCATGCTTATTTCTTGACATAGGCAATCCTTGAATGAAATCCATCGTTATCACTTGCCATTTATACTGCGGAATACTGTGGGGATACAATAATCTAGCAGGATGCATATGTTCCACCTTAACACGCTGACATTCCAAGCAGTGTGTTACAAATTCTACCACATCCTTTTTCATTCCCTTCCAGAAATATTGCTGCTTAAGATCAGCGAGCATTTTTGTAATGCCGGGTGTCTTAGAAAAAGGTGAATTATGAAATTCGATTAATAATTTCCCTCTTAAGTCATTTGCCAAGGGTATATATACCTGTTTTCGAACCTCAAGATTCCTTCATTATCAAAACGGAATCCCTTATACCTGACATCCCTCGGGTCTGCGAAAGTGGTGATTTGACTTGCTGGAAATAAGGATCTGATTCCAAGGTATCTTTCACCTCATCCTTAAACGGAGTTCTTAATGTTATAAGAGCAGAGATATGCTTCCTTCGACTCGAGCATCTGCTACTCTATTTTCCTTGTCCTTAATGTAGCTTATATTGAATCATACGAGACGAAATTCTAACCATCTTCGCTGCCTTGCATTCAGATTTGGTGAGTAAAAATATACTTCAGCCCCGGATAGTCTTTTTAACTCGAAGGCTTGCCTAAAAGGTAATGCCTCCACATTTGAAGTGCATGAACAATGGCAGCGAGCTCAAGATCATGTGGAGCATAGTTTTGTTCATGTAACTTAAGCTTTCTACTTTCATAAGCTATGACATGGTTATTCTGTAATAGAATACCTCCAAGGCCTTCTCCTGAGGCATCCGTTACAACCATAAAATCTCCATTTGGATCAGGTACAGTCAAAATAGGTGCTGTAGTTAACTGTTCCTTTAAATTCTTAAAGGAAGATTCACATTTGTCTGTCCAGACAAATTTCTTTTCTTTCTTTTGCAGCGAAGTGATTGGGGCAGCAATTTTTGAAAAGTCCTTAACAAACTTTCGGTAATATCCTGCCAACCCCATGAAACTCCTCACTTCATGCACGTTCTTAGGCGCAGGCCACTCAGTTATAGCTGTGATCTTTGAAGGGTCAACAGCTATCCCATTCTTGCTTATAACGTGTCCCAAATAATGCACCTCTGCATCATAAAAGGAACATTTGGACAGTTTGCCATACAACTTCCTCTTTCTTAAGATTTCCAGCACTATCCTTAGATGTTCTTGGTGCTCTTCGACATTTTTAGAGTATATAAGAATATCGTCCAAGAATACAAGCACAAACTTGTCTAAGTACTCTTGAAAAATATTGTTCATTAGATTCATGAAGGCGGCAGGTGCATTAGTCAACCCAAAAGGTAACACCGTGAACTCATAATGCCCGTACCTCGTTCTAAAAGTTGTTTTATGAATATCTTCTTCCTTTATTCTCAGCTGATGATACCCTGATCGAAGATCTATTTTTGAATAAACTGATGCTCCTCATCCGATCGAATGAGATCATCAATCCTAGGAGTGGGTATCGATTTTTAATAGTTGCTTTGTTCAACGATTCTCGTAATCAATGCACACTGACCTCAATGTGCCATCCTTTTTCTTTACAAAATTACCGGTGCTCCCAAGGTGAGACACTCGGTCTTATCACCACTTAGTCGAAGTTCTTGTAATCGAGCCTTGACTCTACCAACTCAATGGTAGTCATTCTATAAGGTGCCTTAGATATGGGTTCTATTCTGGTTTGATTTCTATTGCGAAGTCAAACTCACGTTTGGGTGGAAGACCTGGCAATTCCTCCGAAACACATCAAGGAAATCCCTCAAAAATGGATATCTTTCCATGAAATCATTATCTTCCCCCACATTTTCTGTCACTTTTCTGCATACAAAGTGCAGCCTCTATTTTTAGCCCTTTTTAGTTGCATGTAGCCGTCGGTTTCTAACTATGACTTCCTATTTTACACCTTGAATAGTACTTTACTTTCTACAGGTGATCGAAGCAACAGTTTTTTTTTCATATCAGTTGACCTTTGCCTTATGTTCAGCCAACTAGTTAACTCCAATAATGATATCATATGATCCTAGAGGAGTGACATACAAGTCAACTTCGGTGGAGAAACTAGGTAGATCAAGAATTTCCCCAAAAAGGCACATTTATTTGTATGGACAACATTATTCCCATAATGCCTTTGTCCATGTTTTATCCATTCTTTCAGCCTTTCTTTTTAATTTCATTGCAATTTTAGCAGAAATAAAACATTCTGTAGCTCCAGTATCAAAAGGTATGACTACAGGTGTATCGAATAACTTACCCATAACTTCTATGGGCATCACTTTCTTTTTAGCTTGTCTATTAGCCACTATAGCATGTATCCTATGCTGTTGTCTACAATCATCCTTCTTCAGAGGACAATGATTTGCATAGTGGTCCTTTCCACAGTTGAAGCATCCTCCAACTGGCCCTTTTCTAGGCTCAAATTTGTTACCAGCCTTGAAGTTATCATTTTGGCTTCCATAGGACTTCTGTCCAATGCCATTAACTTTTGTGAAGCTATTCCATACACTATTTACAGTGTCCTGTTCATCATCACGGGTTTCTTGTTGTTATCTACAACAATTTTGTTTTTCACACCAAACCTTTTCCAAGGTCCCTTTTTGGTGTAAGAGACGAAGAAGAAGGATTGGGAATCTTCTTCCTTATCTCTTCCCCGTGAGAGTGAGATATTTCCCTAAATTTCTGTTCTGTCGATTGCCTTTTCAACAACTCCATCCATGGTGGTTGGGCCGTGGACATCCACTTCACCACCAATGATGGGATTCAGTCCCATTATGAATTTTCGTATTCTGAACTTCTCATCAGCTTGGTACTGCGGCACATACTTAAGGAGTTTAGTAAACCCTTCCCAAAAGATTTCGTCACCGATAACCTTCCTTGCAACCAGTTCTGAAATTTAGTCATTTTCTTATCAAAATAGAGTTGAGGAAGCCATCATTGCCTAAAATAACCCTTAAATTGATCCCAAGTTATGTCTGATTCGACAATATTCAGCTCAACCTTACGGTTGTCCCACCATGATGATGCTTCATGAGAAAGCTGATATGCTCCCCATATCACTTTAGTCTCTTCGGAGAAGTTTCTTATTGCAAAGTATTTCTCCATTTCACTGAGCCAATTCTCAGCTCCATCCCCAAGAGTTGTTCCATCAAACTTTGGAGGACTTATTCTCTTTATATCATTTGTAAGTTCAGCTACTAATCTTGCCCTTTTATTTTCAGGGGGATTAGGAGCAATTACATTATTATCATCAACACCCGGATTCCCTCCATTGATGTTGTCCACAGGAGCGGTGATCATTTATTTCAGCTTCATTCTCCTCCTCTTCATTGCCCATTGACTGCTGTTCCAAAACAATCAACGATCCCTCGTATCAAGTAGGGTAGCAAGGGTTTCATCAGCTTTTGGGCGCTTGTTGCTTCTCCACCTGTAATGGGTTATTCACGCACATTCCCTCTTGTTCGACCATTTTTGTTCAATAAGAAAATGTAAACCTTATTAATATCGTGGACTCATTAGGTCTAGAGCTGCAACCTTCACTCACGATACCAAGATGTAACATCCCCATTTTAAGATACTAGAACAAGGGAATTTTTTTTTTTTTTTTAACGTTCTCTGTTATGAATTATAAAATTCAAACACACGTTCAAGTTTTAATAATTGTTCTCTTGCCCAAACAACACAGTTTGGATCACACAATTTCTTTTTAAAACTAATGTTCCTTGTTCACATATTTACAATATGGAACACACATTCAATGCCATTCAATCCTATAACAGATTCTATATGCTGCTGTAAATGACTCGAGGAACTGCCGATCTTCCATTTTCATGGCTCGGAGTTTCAACGATCCTTCATTTCATGACTCGGCAACAACCGATCCTTCATGTTCGTTTATGCATAGTATATTATATATACCAGTTCTCTTAACCGTTTCCGGTTATCGAAGTGATCCATTTAAGAAGCCTATCTGAATATCTGTTACTGATATTCATCTGACATCCTGCATCTTAAATTAAGTGATAAGGACAACGCAACCAGCACTTGCGATACTTTGGCCAAAGATTTTCACATGCTTTGCATGATCATATTCCTGGATGTGATACACATCAATGGAATACGTCCTTCACTTCACTTCACCTGTTATCTAGAATGGTCTTTCCTGGTTCCTACCAGTCCTCTCGATTTAAGGTCAGATTTAAACTTCCAATTTCTAACTAGTAATATGAACGAATATAGGAAGGCACTCCTGGTAACTAAAGATACGCAGACATATGGTGTCATTCCCCAACTCCATGTGTCTAGTTATCTTTAGTATTCCAGAGTCGCCGTATACAAGATCATACTCTATATCCCCTACCAAGAACTTCACATTCAGCCTATGTATTCTTGATGTTTTAATTCGGGAGGGCATTATAATATGTCAGCTGCAACATTGTGTCATCATGAAGACCCCATCTTCATGAAGGCACCTTGCTGTAGCTGGTGTATGTCAATGTCCTACGGAATCCTCCCATCGAGAATACACATCCTGCTCAAGTGATTTGGATATGATCTTAATAATTAAGAATCAACTTTCAGCAACCATGCTTGATCCCTTTATCCTCGTTCCCGTTACAGTTGTATATAGCTAAGAGAGACTAAATCCATCCTTTAGCTTGCTATGCATCTTCTCCTTCATGTCGAAGGGCTGCATTTCTCTACTTGGTTCTCTTCTTAATCATTGGATTAAGCAGCCCGTTACCGACGGACATGATAAGTTTAACCTATTAAACTTAACCAAGATTTTCCCAACTGTAACTAAATTCAGAATTCTAGCTTATTAGACGTCATTTAAACGAGGTCTAATTCCCAAGAAATGTATTCATTTGTTCTCCTTAACATTACATAGTTAAGGTCCATTAGTTATGGATATACTTATCCTATATCCTTTATTCTGAATTTAACATACGAGGTCATTAATGGAGTTCGAAAGTGAAGTTCGATTACTCCGAAGTTAATTGATATTCCTTAGCTTCCAAGCTAATCCTGAATACCTATCAGTTATGGAATCATATTCTTCCTAATCCTTTTTAATGTCAATTAAAAATTCATCTTTACCCAAGTATGAACTAATTGCATATTTCAACTTAAAAGTTGCATTTAGGTAAGAATAGATATCAGTTCCTTTTTATCATCCATCCAAGGACAATTAAATAAATCCAAATCAAGAAATAACATTATATTTCCAATTTAGTCAACAATATCAAACTGATATAATTATTAAAATATCACACTTGTATTTGTATTCATCAATTCATGTCATAATCCATACATTTGCCAATCCAACTGAATGGACATTGTTTACATAAAACATCATTACAACTCATAGATAGAAGAATATACTTTCTTCTTTTCACAATTCCTCGAGAGGAATAAAAGTAAACAAATATAATTCAACTTCAACCAATCAAGAAGCATCAGAAAATAGCCAAGTCCTCATTCTAATCAAATTCCATCTACAAAATGATTTGCAGGTCGATTCAATGAATCGAGCATATTAACACTTATCATTAAAATGAGGTGCTTGACTAATCTGTCTCAGATAAAAGAACCCTTCTTTTATTAAATGACAAGATAAGACATCAATCAAGAATTAGGCACAAAGAAAGATCAGCATAACAACTTTGAACCATCAAAATATAATCACAATAAGCCAAAGAACTGCTTTGTCCCATTTTCCACATAACCTTTACAAGTCTCAAATTACAATATTTGTAAAGTTAGGAATACAAGTATATCTTGCTGATATAACATACTTGTTATCCTTTCCACACCTTTCATTAATAATAAATTCAAATGTAAAATGAACTGAAACGTAAATCCATTACTTTCCTTTCGGTTCATGCATCACATTAGATTCTAAGCAATCAAGCACGACAAGAAAGTGAACAAAGCAATGCATATTGTTGCTCATATCTAAGCACTACAAAATTCATTAATAATGATTACAAATTTTCAACTGAATGAAAGAAGAAAAGATCATTTTTCCAAGTCATTCATCCATATCCCTATTTCTTTCCACATGACTGTCCTAAAAATGGAATCCAAACGAGACACAAATCAAGATAACAGTTCAGAGTGAAACTTACAAAATCCATTCAGAATTCACTTTCCGGCAGCAAGAGTAATTTCATTCATAATCAGCTTTAAATGAAAACAAGGAAGAATTCATCGTCCTTATCCATACTTCATTTAAATCAGGCTCATATGAATATCCAAGACAGGTTAGTATATCATCGTATTTATCATAGATCAATTAGTACAAGGATGCATACTATATATTTAATGTACTAGAAGAAACCATAATTCTTTCACCGTATGGTAAACAGATAAACAGTTATACAATCATGCAATCAATTATTCACATGATTTCCTAATTCTATGAACGCATTCCGTTCAAATAAAATTTTATTCATTGTTGTACCTATAGCATGTCTAATCATAATACACAGGAAAACTTCGATGTTACTTCCAGAATTCAATGCTTAAAGAGAAGAATTTGTTCTTTAACTATACAAATAAGAAAACAACCATTTTATTCAACTCGCTAATAATTATTCATGCCGATTTCAATTCTTCTAAATGACAGTACAAGATCAAAGACCACATGAAATAATTAAATATTTCATTTTCACAAAAAGCATAGCACTTTCGAAAAATAATCTAATTACATTTAATTCCAATAATCTGATCTTATAAGGTTCAATAAAATTAGTTACTATCTCTTTCGAAATCTAAACAACAGAGAAAGGAAGAACTAATTTCCCATAATTTCTCGATGAAGAAACAATCATTTGCTCGAATGGAATAAAACTTCCAAATCGAGCTCATCACAACAAACATTTCTACCCGAAATCCATTTTTCAAGTTCATGATAATATGCGAAACTTTAAAATGCAATAATCGCTATCAATACCTCTTTTCAAGTAAACCCGTATAGGGTGTTAAATGCGTAAGTCCGGTGCAATCAAGAAGGCAGACCCAAACAAGAAGACAAAGTTCCCATGCATCTCTTCTTTTACACAACAATCCAAAGTCAAGTTCGTATTCACAAGACACCAAACTAGAAGATCGAATCATCATCAAAACACAACAAATCCTTCTACCCTCTCAACAATAAATCAACATAATTCATTTAATGTACAAAAATACAAGCCAAGCTCATTTTCATGACTATCAATTCAAAAAGCTGAGCAGAGATCAAATCGATTCCATAAAACACAATAAAATCAACCTTTCATCACAAGAAGAAGAATGTAATCATCTATAAGTGCAAAAGAAAAAAAATTTCCTTTCCAACTCCCACGAATACCCAAATCGTATTCATATATTTCTTAAGCAAGAAAAATGAATAAAAAAAAACGTATTACCATTTCTTCCTTCAAATCGAATTCATATGCTCATACAAAACCCAAATGCCATTTTCATCAAAATCCAAAACAACAAAAGGAAAAAGTATCTTATTTCCTTTTAAAATTTCAGTAAAGAATACGACTTCAAACAACTCGCACAGCCTGTAAATATTTCATTCCATAAAATCATTTAAAAAGAATTATCCAGTTCGAATTATTATTAACAACCATCTCAAAATTGATTTACTCTCAGCTGAGTATTCATAAGCATAATTTCTTATATTTTCAGTAAAGAACATCCTCAATACTGTCAAACAAACCAACACAACATGACTGTATTTCAACTCATTTATACATGCAAAGATAGTTCCAAACACAACAGCAAGAAAATGATTTTACCCATCGTTTCCAAAAATGACAGCAAGAGTCATGAGGGAAGCTTGACGAAATCCAAATCATATCAACACAATCAACAATCACATAAACCCAAAACCCAAGAGCAGGGTTGTTTTAATGAGACATTTAAACAAAGCAAGAATTTTTAAAGAGAAGGGCTTAACATGCCTGTGATCTCTTTTCAAAACTTGAAGAAAACTACGTTTGCCGAAGTTATTTCCTTCCACGGCGACAACAAGAACTTCCCAACAATCCTTTCCTCTTCAGGCTCAGCAACAGCCTCAAAATCTCCCAAGAACAGTGATAAATCCAAAGAACTGGTTCGACTGAACCAGACAAAAAAACCAAATGCAGAGCAACTTTGCAAGGTCCGAATCGACACAATGAAAAATCAAATTTCCCTCATACACTTTCCAAGGCGAGCTGGTCGCGAGGACCAAGAGAATTTAATGCATTAAAGGCTCTACCTTTTCCCAACTTTCCACGCCACTGCCAACTTGAGTTGGCGAACTCCAATTTTCAAATTTGCATGAAAAACCAAATTTAGCTACATGTCCAACTAAATACCTCCGCCTCTTACCTAGCCCCACAAACTGGCCCTGTCCACGCGTATGGACTCCCCAATAAATGCCATTGAATACCCCTTCATCCTTATCCTCTCCCTCCAAGGGTCTGCGCGTCCCCTTTAGGTTAGGATTAGTTTAGGTTGTATATTAGTGTTCAACCTAGGTCATAGTTTAGTCTTAGGTTATTAGGACTTAGGTTTATTTCCTTTTTTTTGTAATTTAAAAATCCACTTAGGATAGTAGTTTAGGATGCATGTTAGGACTTAGGATTAGCTTAGGATTTAATTCCTACTAACCACTAACACTAATCAACCCCTAACCCAATCTCTCAACTAACTCTCATAACAATGTTGTGCAGGACGTTCAGTCCTTTGAATCACATGCCAAGGCCACCCGTGTCCAGGCATTTCTTGCCTCACGAGGTTTTAAGTTCGACAGTACAGGGTTCAAGGATCGAACCTTTGTCGTTGGCATTTACGTGCCAGCTGCTCATACCTGCAATCAGGCGCTGCACATTCATATCAACCTCTGGTTTGGTTCCAGAGTAAATCGACACAGAAATCACAAGAAGACCACAACATACTTTGGATCAATGAAATTGATTCAAGGTGTGCTGTCAATCAGCAACGAGAGTTTAGCAAGTATACGACAATTTGTCGTCACATCAGCAAACACACAAGTACAATAACTGCTGTCCTATGCAATAAATCACAGCATGCAAGAATCCAAGTTAGCAACACATTCTCTTAAGATCAGAACATATCTTAACATGTTTGCCTTCATTTCAGCAGTTATAACAGTATGAAAAATATTCACCAAGATAACTTACAAAATCAGAGTGTTACACGAGAAGCTCTCCAAGTAGCTCACCTAGGAGCTCACCAAGTAGCTCACTGAGTAGGTTGACTTCAGCTCGCATGTGAGCTCAGGCCTGGGAGCTCATTGAGTAGACCACCCAGAGCTCACCAAAAACACTCCAAGTAGCTCACCTGGGATCTCTTCTAGGAGCTTGTCAATCAGCTCGAGTTGATCTCACCCAGGAGCTCATCTAGTAACTCACCCAGGAACTCACCTAGGAGCTCATCTTAGTAACTCACCTTGAGCTTACCTTATAAACTCACCTTGAGCTCACCTTGCCAACTCACCTTGAGCTCATCTAGTAGCTCACATGTAAGCTCACCTCAGAGATTACCAACTAGATTACCTTTGAGCTCACTTGGGAGCTCACCAAGCAGCTCACTAAGGTGCTTTGAGTTGGGAGCTCTCGGCAAGAAGCTCACCTAGGAGCTCATCGAGAAGCTCACCTGAAATCTCACCTTGAGCTCACCTAAGCAGCTCGACTTGAGCTCACCCGGGAAGTTGTCAAGCAGCTCACCCGAAAACTCACATGGGATCTCACTTGATAGCTTGCCTTACCAACTCACATGGGAGCTTACCTTGTCAGTTCACCTTGATCTCACCGAGGAGCTCACCTTGAGCTCATCTCGTAACTCACCTAATGTTTTTCGAGTAGTTTTCCAAGTAGCTCACCTTAGAGCTCACCTGGGAGATCACTGAGTAGCTCACCGAGTAGGTTGACTTGAGCTCACTTGTCAGTCGATGAGTAGCTCGTTAGGGACCTCACCTAGGAGCTCATTAAATAGGTGACCAATTAGCTAGCATGGGAGCTCTCCTAAGAGCTCACCGATCAGCTCGAGTTGAGCTCACCCGAGAGCTCATCGAGTAACTCACCTGGGAGCTCACTTGATAGCTCACCTTGCCAACTCACCTTGAACTCACCTTTCCAACTCACCTTGAGCTCACCTTACCAACTCACCTTGAGCTCACCTTACCAACTCACCATGAGCTCATCTAGTAGCTCACATGTAAGCTGACTCGAGAGATTTCCAACATGCTCACCTTTGAGCTTGCACAGGGAGCTC
The DNA here is from genome assembly GCA_018340775.1 of Taxus wallichiana var. yunnanensis. Taxonomy (NCBI): domain Eukaryota; kingdom Viridiplantae; phylum Streptophyta; class Pinopsida; order Cupressales; family Taxaceae; genus Taxus; species Taxus wallichiana. The sequence continues at coordinate 31,930,933 of CM031237.1, forward strand.
ACCAAGTAGCTCACCTAGGAGCTTGGCAAGTAGCTCATGTGGGAGCTCATCGAGTAACTCGACTTGAGCTTTCTGGAAACTCACCTATGAGCTCACCTTTCCAGCTTGCCTTGACCTCACATAGGAGCTCACCAAGCAACTAAACTTGAGCTAGCCCAGAGCTCGTAATGTAGCTCACCCAAAATCTCACATGGGAGTTTTCCTAACAAAGCATTCCCAAAAAATCAAATGGAAGCTCACCTTGCCGCTTCTCAACTTGAGCTCACTAAGGAGCTCACCTTGCCAACTCACCTTAAGTTTGACTGGTAGCTCACCTCAGAGTTTTTCGAGAAGCTCACCAAGTAGCTCACCTGAGAGCTCATCTAATAGCTCACCTGGGAGCTCACTAAGAAGCTCACTAAGTAGGTTGACTTGAGATCATTTGTGAGCTCACCGAGTAGCTTACCAGGGACCTCACCTAGGAGCTTGCCTAACAGCTCACCTGGGAGCTCACCAAATAGATCACTAAATAGCTCACCTGGGAGCTCTTCTAGGAGCTCACCGATCAGCTCAAGTTGAGCCTGACCAAGAGCTCATCTTGTAACCCGCCTGGGAACTCACTTGGGAGCTCACCTGACAACTCGCCTTACCAACTCACCTTGAGCTCATTTAGTAGCTCATATGTAAGCTCACCTTAGAGATTATCAATAAGCTCACCTTTGAGCTCACCTGGGAGCTCACCGAGTAGCTCACCTAGGAGCTTGGGTGGGAGCTCAATAAGTAGCTCAACTTGAGATTACTTAGAAACTCACCTAGGAGCTTACCTGATAGCTCGCCTTACCACCTCACCTTGAGCTCACCCAAGATCTCACCGAGTAGCTCGACTTGAGCTCACTCTAGAGCCTATCAAGTAGCTCACCTGAAAACTCACATGGGAGCTCACCTGAAAGCTTTCCCAGAAACTTGCATTGGAGCTCACCTAATAGATCACCTAGAAACTTGCATGGGAGCTCACCTTTCCAGCTCACCTTGAGCTTGTTGAGGAGCTCACCTTGCCAACTCACCTTGAGCTCATCTAGTAGCTCACCTCGGAGTTCATTGAGTAGCTCACCAAGTAGCTCACCTAGGAGCTTACCTAATAGCTCACCTGGGAGCTCACCAAGTAGCTTACCGAGTAGGTTGACTTGAGCTTGCTTGTGAGCTCACTGAGCAGCTTACTGGGGACCTCACCTGGGAGCTTTCCAAGTAGCTCACTTCGGAGCTTACCTAGCAACTTACAGGAGCTCACCGAATAACTTTCCAAGTAGCTCACCTAGGAGATCTTCTGGGAGCTCACCGATCAGCTCGAGTTGAGTTCACCCAGGAGCTCATCAAGTAACTCACCTTGAGATCACCTTACAAACTTACCTTGACCTCATCTGGTAGTTTGCATGTAAGCTCACCTCAGATATTTCTGACAAGATCACATGGGAGCTCACCAAGCACCTCACCTAAGATCTTATCAAGCAACTCAACTTGAGCTTACCCAGAAACTCACATGCGAGCTAACCCGATAGCTCACCTTTCCAGCTTGCCTTGACCTCACCCAGAGCTTACCAGTAGTTCAAATTGACCTCACCCGGAGCTCGTCAAGTAGCTCACCAAGTAGGTCACTTGGGAGATCTTTTGGGAGCTTTCTGATTAGCTCCAGTTGAGCTTTCCTAGGAGCTCATCGAGTAACTTTCCTAGGAACTCACCTGGGAGCTCACCTGACAGCTTACCTTGCCAACTCACCTTTAGCTCATCCGGTAGCTTGTATGTAATGTCACCTTAGAGATTGCAAAAATCTCACATGTAAGCTCACCTTAGAGGAGTTCACCAAGCAACTCACCTAAGAGCTCATCTAGGAGCTCGGTTAGTAGCTCACCCAAGAGCTTGTTAAGTAGCTTGACTTGAGATTACCTAAAACTCACTTGGGAGCTCAACTTGAGCTCACCCAGAGCTCGTTAAGTAGCTCACCCAAAAACACACATAGGAGCTTGCCTGACAGCTCGCACAAAAATTTTCATGGGAGATTATTTATCAGCTCGCCTTGCTAGCTCACCTTGAGCTCGCTGAGGAGCTCACCTTACCAACTCACCTTGAGCTCATATGGTAGCTCACCTTGGAGTTCATTGAGAAGCTCACTAAGTAGCTAACCTGGGAGCTTTCCTAACAGCTCACCAAGTAGGTTGTCTCAAGCTCACTTGTGAGCTCACTTAGTAGCTTATCGAGGACCTCACCTAGGAGCTCGCTAAGTAGCTTCCTTGGGATCTCACCTAACAGCTCACCTAGGAGGTCACCAAATAGCTCAATAAAGTAACTTGGCTTTGAGCTCTTCTAGGAGCTTTCCTATCATCTCAAGTTGAGCTCGCATGGGAGATCATCGAGTAACTAACCTCGGAGCTGACCTAACATCTCACCTTGCCAACTCACCTTGAGCTCACCTTGCCAACTCACCTTAAGCTTACCTTGCCAACTCATCTTGAGCTCATCTGGTAGCTCGCATGTAAGCTCACCTAGGAGCTTGGCAAGTAGCTTGCCCAGGAGCTTATCGAGTAGTTCAACTTGAGCTTTCCTGGATACTCACCTTGGAGCTTGCCGACTAGCATGACTTGATCTCACCTTGGAGCTCATCAAGCAGCTTGCTCGAAAACTCACATGCAAGCTCGCATAACAGCTCACCCAAAACTTGCATGGGAGCTCTCCTATCAGCTCACCTTACCAGTTCACCTTGAGGTCACTATGGAGCTCACCTTACCAACTCACCTTGAGATCATCTGGTAGCTCACCTTGGATTTTTTCAAGTAGCTTGACAAGTAGCGTGCCTGGGAGCTCACCTAACAGCTCACCTGGGAGCTCACCTCATAGCTCACATGGGAGCTCCCCAATCAGCTCACTAAGAAGGTTTACTTGAGCTTGCTTGTGAGCTCACTGAGGAGCTCACCAGGGACCTCACTTGGGAGCTCACCAACTAGCTCACTTAGGACCTCACCAAATAGCTCTTCGAGTAGGTTGACTTGAGCTCACTTGTGAGCTCATCGAGCAGCTCACCGAGGACCTCACCTGGGACCTCACTAAGTAGCTCACTTGGGAGCTTACCTACTAGCTCACCTAGGAGCTCACCGAATAGCTTGCAAATTAGCTCACCTAGGAGTTCTTCTTGGAGCTCACTGATTAGATCAAGTTGAGCTCACCTTACTAACTCACCTTGAGCTCACCTTGCTAACTTGCCTTGAGCTCACCTTGCCAACTCACCTTGAGCTCATCTGGTAGCTCGCATATAAGCTCACCTCAGAGATTACCGACAAGCTCACCTTTAAGCTTACTTGGGAACTCACCGAGTAGCTCACCTAGGAGCTTAGCTAGGAGCTCAACAAGTAGCTCACCCAGGAGCTCATCGAGTATCTAAACTTGAGTTTTCCCAGAAACTCACCTAGGAGCTCACCTGACAACTCACCTTGTCAGCTCACCTTGAGCTCACTTAGGAGCTCACCCAGTAGCTTGACTTGAGCTCACCCGAGAGCTCATCAATCAGCTCACCCAAAAACTCACATAGGAGCTCACCTTACAACTCACCTTACTAACTGACATGGAAGATTGCTTATCACCTCACTAGATGAGCTCAAGGCAAGTTGGCAAGGTGAGCTCCTCAGTGAACTCATGGCCACTGGTAAGGAAAGCGATAAGGTGATTTTTGGGTGAGCTGTAAGGTGAGCACCCATGTAATTTTTTAGGTGAGCTACTTGATGAGTTCCCAAGTGAACTCATGTCGAGCTACTTGGTGAGCTTCTAGGTGAGCTCAAGGTGAGCTGTTAAGGTGAGCTATCAAGTGAGCTCCCATGTGAGTTTCTAGGAAAGCTCAAGTCTAGCTGCTCGATAAGATTCTATGTGAGCTACTTACCAAGCTCCCACCGAGTTCCTAAGCTACTCGGTGTGCTTCTAGGTGAGCTCAAAGTTGAGCTTAACGGAAATCTCTGAGGTGAGATTACATGCAAGCTACCAAATGAGCTCAAGGTGAGATGGTAAGGTGAGCTCAAGGCAAGTTGGCAAGGCAAGCTATCAAGTGAGTTTCCAGGTGAGTTCCTAGGTGAGTTACTTGACAAGCTCCCACGCAAGGTCAACTCGAGCTGATTGGTGATCTCCTAGAAGAGCTCCTAGGTGAGATACTTGGTGAGCTATTTGAGAGCTACTAGGTGAGCTATTAGGAAATCTCCCAGGTGAGGTACTTGGTGAGTTCCCATGCGAGGTACCCTACTCGGTGAGCTCCCAGGTAGGCTCATTAGCGAGCTCCCGTGTGAGATGTTAGTTGAGCTCCTAGGTGAGCTACTTGGTGAGCTACTCGACGAACTCCGATGTGGGCTAAAAGATGAGCTCAAGGTGAGTTAGTAAGGTGAGCTCCTCAGTGAGCTCAAGGTGAGATAACAAGGTGAGCTAATAGGTGAGCTCCCATGTGACTTGGCAAGGTGAGTTGTTAGGCAAGCTCCCATGTGAGTTTTCAAGTGAGCTACTTGACGAGCTCCCGGGTGAGCTCAAGTCGAGCTGCTTGTTGAGATTCTGGATGAGCTCAATGTGATTTGGCAAGGTGAACTATTAGGTGACCTCCCGTGTGAGTTTCTAGGTAAGCTCAACTTGACCTACCCGATGAGCTCCTAGGTGAGCTGTTTCCTGAGCTCCCACCCATGCTCCTAGGTGAGCTACTCGGTGAGCTGCTAGGTGATCTCAAAGGTGAGCTTTTCGGTAATCTTTAAGGTGAGCTTACATGCTAGCTACATGATGAGCTCAATATAACTTAGAAAGGTGAGCTCCAGGTGAATTTACAAGGCGAGCTCAAGGTGAGTTGGCAAGGGGAGCTATCGTGTGAGCTCCCAGGTGAGTTACTTGACAAGCTCCCAGGTAAGCTCAACTCAAGCTAATCGAGAGCTCCTAGAAGAGTTCCCAAGTGAACTACCTGGTGAGCTATTTAGTGAGCTCCCAGGTGAGTTGCTAGGTGAGCTCGCAAGTGAGCTACTTGGTGAGCCCCCCGACAAGGTCTCCAACGAGCTACTCAGCAAGCTCAAGTTAACCTACTCGGCTTGCTACTCGGTGAACTTCCAAGTGAGCTATTAGGTGAGCTCCCAGGGTGACATAATTGGTGAGCTACTCGATGAACTATGAGGTGAGCTACTAGACGAGCTCAAGGCAAGTTAGCAAGGTGAGGTGAGCTGCGGCAGGTGAGTGATAGGTGAGCTCCTATGTGATTTTTTTGGTGAGTTGTCAGGTGAGCTCCCATGCGAGTTCTCAAGGGAGCTACTTGAAGAGCTCCTGGGTGAGCTCAAGTCGAGCTACTCGGTGAGCTCCTAGAAAAGCTTCTAGGTGAGCTACTTGGCGAGCTGTTCGGTGACCTTATAGGTGAGCTGCTAAGTGATCTCCCAAGTGAGCTACTTGGCAAGCTCTTAGGTGAGGTCCCCAGGTGATCTAATCAGTGAGCTCACAATCAAGCTCAAGTCAACCTACTTAGAGAGTTACTCACTGAGCTCCCAAGAAAGCCGTTAGGTGAGCTACTCAATGAACTCTGAGGTAACCTACTAGACAAGCTCAAGGTGAGTTGGTAAGGTGATCTCCTCAATGAACTCAAGCAAAGTTGGAAATTTGAGCCGATAGATGAGATCCCATATGAGTTTTCGGTGAGTTGATTAACGTGCTCCCGAGTGAGTTCAAGTTGAGTTGCTTCGTGAGCTCCTAGGTGAGCTATAGGTGATATGGAAAGTCAAGCTATCAAGAAATCTCCTAAGTGAGTTTCGTGAAAGCTCAAGTTGAGTTTCTTGACGAGCTCCTGGGTGAGCTACTTTCCAAGCTCCAGGCTGAGCTCCTAGGTGAGCTACTCTATGAGCTCCCATGTGAGCTCAAAGGTGAGATTGTTGGCAATCTCTGAGGTGAGCTTACATGTGAGCTACTAGATGAGCTTAATGTGAGTTGGTAAGGTGAGCTCAAGGTGAGTTGGCTAGGTAATTTGTCGTGTGAGCTCCTAGGTGAGTTCCTAGGTAAGTTACTTGATGAGCTCCCGGGTGAGCTCAACTTGAGTTGATCGGCAAGCTCTAAAAAGAGCTCCCGTGTGACCTATTTTGTGAGTTCACAGTGACCTATTTGGTGAGCTCCTAGGAAAGGTCCCTAGTGAGCTGCTCGAGACGAGCTCCTAGGTGAGCCGCTTGTTAAGCTTGAAGATGAGCTCCTAGGTGAGCCGCTTTATGAGCTGCCATGTGAGCTCAAAGGCAAGATTATCGGTAATCTCCGAGGTGAGCTTACATGTGAGCTATAAGATAATCTCAAGGTGAGTTGGTACGATGAGCTCAAAGCTAGTTGGAAAGGTGAGATGAAGGTGAGTTGGTAAGGTGAGTGTCACAGCGTGAGCTCTCGGTGAGTTCTTAGGTGAGTTACTCGATGAGCTCTGGGTGATCTCAACTTGAGCTAATCGGTGACTTCCTAGAAGAGATCTTAGGTGAGCTACTTGGTGAGCTGGTCGGTAGCTCCCGGTGAGTTACTAGGTGATTTTCCAAGCAAGCTACTTGGTGAGCTCCCGGTGAGGTCCCGGTGAGCTACTCGGTGAGCTCAAAAGTGAGCTCACTCAAAGTTAACCTACTCGGTGAGCTGATCTGAGGTCCCGGGTGAGCTATTAGGTGAGCTCCTAAGAAAGCTCCCGGGTGACCTATTAGGTGAGCTCCAAGGTGAACTACTTGGTGAGCTGCTCGATGAAATCCAAGGCGAGCAACCCAGAAGATCTCAAGGCAAGTTTGCAAATTGATCTCTCAAAGCAAGCTCAAGGTGAGCCGAGAGGTTAGATCTAATACGAGTTGGCAAGGTGAGCTATCAGGTGAACTCTCGTGTGAGTTTTTAGGTGAGGTGCTTGACGAGCTCCCGGGTGAGCTCAATTCAAGATACTCAAATGAGCTCCTAGATGAGCTAAAGGTGAGTTATTGGGAAATCTCCCGGTGAGTTTCCTGTAAGTTTAGGTCAAGCTGCTTGATGAGCTCCTGGGTGAGCTATTTTACTTGAGCTCCTAGCAAAGCTCCTAGGTGAGCCGCTAAGTGAGCTCCTGGTAAGCTCAAAGCTGAGCATATCAGTAATCTCTGAGGTGAGCTTACATGCGAGCTACCAAATGAGCTCAAGATGAGATGACAAGGAAAGTTAAGATAAGTTGGCAAGGTAGGTTCAATGTGAGTTGGCAATGCAAGCTATTAGGAAAGCTCTCAGGTGAGTTCCCAGGTGAGTTACTTGATGAGCTCCCGAGTGAGCTCAACTCAAGCTAATTGGCAAGATCCTAGAAGAGCTCCCAGGTGAGCTACTTAGCAAGTTGTTCGGTGACCTCCCAGGTGAGCTACTAGGTGAGCTCCCAAGAAAGCTACTTAGTGAGCTCCCAGGTGAGGTCTTCGGTGAGCTTCTCAGTGATCTCACAAGTGAGGTCAAGTCAACCTACTCGGTGAGCTACTTGGTGAGTTCCTAGGTGATCTGTTAGGTGAGATCCCATGTGAGCTACTTGATGAAATCTGAGGTAGGCTACCAGATGAGCTTCTTGATGAGCTCCCGGGAAAGCTCAAGTTGAGCTGCTTAGCGAGCTCTGGGTGAGCTCAAGGTGAGCTGGTAAGGTGAGTTGTTAGGTGAGCACCCGGAAAGTTTCTAAGCAAGCTCAAATCAAGATGCTCGACGAGCTCTTGGGTGAGCTACTTAATGAGCTCCTAACAGAGCTCTAGGTGAGCTCCCGGGAGAGCTCAAAGGAAAGCTTGTCAGTAATCTCTGAGGTGAGCTTACATGCGAGCTACTAGATGAGCACAAGGTTAGTTAGCAAGGTGAGCTCAAGGTGAGTTGGCAAGGTGAGCTCAAGGTGATTTTGTAAGGTAAGTTGCCAAGCGAGCTCCCACATGAGTTCCATAGTGAGTTACTCGATGAGCTCCCAGGTGAGCTCAACTCAATTTGATCGGTGAGCTCCTAGAAGAGCTCTTAGATGAGCTACTTGGTGAGCCATTTAGTGAGCTACTAGGCAAGCTCGAAAGTGAGCTACTTGGTGAGCTCCTAGGAGAGGTCCCTGGTGAGTTACTCGGTGAGCTCACAAGTGAGCTCCAGTCAACCTACTGGATGAGCTACTCAGTTAGTTCCCAAGTGAGATATCAAGTGAGCTCCTAGGTGAGCTACTTGGAGAGATACATGATGAACTCTGAGGTGAACTACTAGATGAGCTCAAGGTAAGGTAGCAAGGTGAGCTCCCATGTGAGTTAGCAAGGTGAGCTATCATGTGATCTCCCATGTGAGTTTTTAGGTGAGCTACTTGATGAGATCCTGGGAGAGCTCAAGTCGAGCTACTATGTGAGCTCCTGGGTGAGCTCAAGGAAAGCTGACAAGGTGAACTATCAGGTGAGTGTTTCACACAAAATGTTTTAGTTCTTAGAATAGAGTTGCTTCTATCCTTTCATTCTTTTGAGAAATGAGATAAGGGTTAGGGATAGGAGGAATACCTATTGAATGTTGGGAGGGTGTGCACGTACAATAGAAAGAGATCAGATTGATTGCAAAGAAATCCTTTTTGTCTAGGAAGGAAGGACTACTGTAAGTAAGAATTCAAGACCACCAGATTTTATTTAGACAATAAATGAGGGAACTGCCTTGGACCCAGGAAATATTAGACTTCCTTTCGAAGGTGGTTTGTTCCCCTCTTAATATGAATTAACACAAATTCTAACAAAGAAGTTATTGTAAAATTACAATTGAATTACCTCGTTAAAAGTAATAGAGGAAAGGTTGGTTTTGTTTTGAGTCACAATGATCGATGCCGGTCACTTTACAACCGACTACGGTTATACACTGGTACTGGTTGCTGATAACCGATATCGATAGGGACAGTGATTTAGGGGCTTTTAAAGAAGGTTGGCTATAAGGTGGCTATGGTGTTTATAAGGCTAGTAAATGATTAGGGATGGGCAATGGGGTGATGGAGAAGACTGAGAGAGTGTGGGGGATGTTCTTGGGGTAATGTAAGGGTAGAGGAATGATAGTTAGATGTAGGGTGTTACTGGGTAGTAGATCTAGGAGTAGACTTATAATTACTGTGATTCAGAAGTTCAAGAAATGTTATTAAAAGATGTACAAGACACTAATTACTAATTCTTGATGAAGATACGAGTTCAAGGACTGTGATGATGAAGGTAGGGCTCGTGGGATGGTCTAACAATCAAGGACAAGCTATCTTCTCTCCCAATGCTTGGATGAGTGTCATTTGTGCTCTAGTTACTGTGTTGCAGCCTTGGGCTCGATGTCCTTGTGCTCAAAACGCTTCTCTTTTCTTCACTTGTCTCTACTCGCCAAGTGAATCCCGGATATTTCTAATGAATTCTGATCCTTTATTTTTGGTGGGAGGCCATTTATAGGGAACTCGATGGCGGTTACGTAATCGACGGTGGTCGAGTAGGAACCGATGTTGGTTAAGTCAAAGAAGGCTATTTTTAGTAAAATAGCCAACTTTCCCTCCTTTTCTCCCGAGGGATTAGTTGTGGGCTTGGTCAAGTCATTATTAGGTTGGTTTTGGTGTGGGTGAGGGGTAATTAGTCATGGGTGTGGATGTAGACCAAGTTGTAGGTCTTAATTAGGCTAGTTTAGGGTTAGGGCTAGGTCATGGTGATGTGGCGAAATGAGGTGGCAGGTTTGGATATGTGGATTTATTAGTTATAAGGTAATTAATAAATAATTTTACAAGGTTTAGGTGGTGAGGTTAGGTTGCGAAATGAGATACAGGGCACAGGGTGTCGTAAAACACAAATTTGGTGTCTACATTAGCCCCTTGTTGTCATGTAGCTTGTCTTGTAAAGTTGCACTGACAATTAATAAGAACTGGTTACTCCCGTTAAGGGTATAGGTAATCCCCTCAAATCTATCACGATGGAGGTGACGTGAAATCGTGGATAGTGTTGATGTAACATCCTCATTTCAAAATACCAGAACAAGGGAATTTTTTTTTTTTTTTTTGATAACGTTCACTGTTATGAATTATAAAATTCAAACACACGTTCAAGTTTTAATAATTGTTCTCTGCCCAAACAACACAGTTTGGATCACACAATTTCCTTTTAAAACGAATGTTCCCTGTTCACATATTTACAATATGGAACACACATTCAATGCCATTCAATCTTATAACAGATTCTATATGCTGCTGTAAATGACTCGATGAACTGCCGATCTTCCATTTTCATGGCTCGGAGTTTCAACGATCCTTCATTTCATGATTTGGCAACAACCGATCCTTCATGTTCGTTTATGCATAGTATATTATATATACCTATTCTCATAACCTTCCCGGTTATCGAAGTGATCCATTTAAGAAGCCTATCTGAATATCTGTTACTGATATTCATCTGACATCCTGCATCTTAAATTAAGTGATAAGGACAACGCAACCAGCAATTGTGATACTTTGGCCAAATATTTTCACATGCTTTGCATGATCATATTCCTGGATGTGATACACATCTACGGAATACGTCCTTCACCTCACTTCACCTGTTATCTAGAATGGTCTTTCCTGGTTCCTACCAGTCCTCTTCGTTTAAGGTCAGTTTTAAACTTCCAATTCCAACTAGTAATATGAACGGGTATAGGAAGGCACTCCTGGTAACTAAAGATACGCAGACATACGGTGTCGTTCCCCACGACTCCGTGTGTCTAGTTATCCTTAGTGTTCCGGAGTCACTCCGTATACCAAGATCATATCCTATCCCCTGCTAAGAGCTACACATTCAGCCTATGTATTCTTGATGTTTTAATTCGGGAGGGCATTGCAATATGTCAGCTGCAACATTGTGTCGTCATGAAGACCCCGTCTTCATGGAGACACATTGCTGTAGCTGGCGTATGCCAATGTCCTACAGAATTCTCCCATCGAGAATGCACATCCTGCTCAAGTGATTTGGATACGATTTACTAATTAAAATCGACTTTCACCTCCACGCTGATCCCTTGATCCTCATTTCCGTTATAGTTGTAGACAGGCTAAGAGGGACTAAACCCATCCATTAGGTTGCTATGCATCTTCTCCTTCGTATCGAAGGGCTACATTTCCTACTTGGTTCACTTCTTAATCATTAGATTAAGCGATCAGATCGATAGACGTGATAAGTTTAACCTATTAAACTTAGCCAAGATTTTCCAACTGCAACAAGATTCAGAATTCTAACTTATTAGACGTCGCTTAAACGAGGCCTAATTCCCAAGAAATGTATTCATTTGTTCTCCTTAACGTTATATAGTTAAGGTCCATTAGTTATGGATATATTTTTCCTATATCCGTTATTCTGAATTTATCAAACGGGATCATTAATGGAGTTCGAAAGCGAAGTTCGATTACTCCGAAGTTGATTGATATTCCTTAGCTCCTAAGCTAATCCTGAATACCTTCCGATTATGGAATCATATTCTTCTTAATCCTTTTTAATGTCAATTAAAAATTCATCTTTACCCAAGTATGAATTAATTGCATTTTCAACTTAAAAGTTGCATTTAAGTAAGAATAGATATCAGTTTCCATTTAACATCCGTCCAAGGACAATGAAACAATTCCAAATCAAGAAATAACATCATATTTCCAATTTAAACAACAATATCAAACTGATATAATTATTGAAAATATCACACTTGTAATTGTATTCAATATTTCATGTCATAATCTGTACATTTGCCAATCCAGCTGATTGGGCATAGTTTATACAAAACATCCATACAACTCATGGACAGAAGAATATATTTTCTTCTTTTCACAATTCCTCAAAGAGGAATAAAAGAAACAATTTCAATACATCATCAAATAAAAAAGCATCGAAAAATAGTCAAGTCTTCATTCTAATCAAATTCCATATGTAAAATGAATTGCACGGTCAGGGCTTCAATGAAGGCGAGCATATTAAGCACTTATCCTTAAAATAAGGTGCTTCAACTAACTGTCTCAATAAAAGAACCCTGCTTTTATGAAACGACAGTTAAACATCAATCACAAAATAGGCACAAAAGAAAGATCAGCATAACAACTGAACTATCAAAAATATCATCACAATCAGCCAAGGAACTACTGTCCCATTTCCACATAATCATTACAAGTATCAATTCACAATATTTGTAAAGTTAGGAATACAAGTAGCTTACTGCCTATATAGCATACAATTATTCTTTCCACGCCTTTCATTAATAACAAATGCAAAGGATGAAACTAACTGAAATATAAATTCATTACTTTCCTTTCAGTTCATGAATCATATTAAATTCAAAGCAATCAAGTACAGACAAGAAAGCGAACAGCAATGCATATAGTTGCTCCCATCTAAGCACTATAAAATTCATTATTCACGAATTCCAGATTTCCAACTGAATGAAAGAAGAAAAGATCATTTTTCCAAGTCATTCATTCATATCTCTATTTCTTTCCACATGACTGTCCTAACAATGGAATCCAAACGAGAGACAAATCAAGATAACAGTTCAGAGTGAAACTTACAAAATCCATTCGGAATTCACTTTCCGGCAGCAAGAATAATTTCATTTAATTCCGGTTCATACGAATACCAAAACAGGTTAGTAAGACATCGTATTCATCATAGAACAAGCAATATCAAGATGCATACTATGTATTTGCTGTACTAGAAGATTCCATACTTCTTTCACTGTAGTGTTAACCAAACAAGCAGTTATGCAATCACGCAATCATTTATTCATATGATCTTTTATATCCATGAATGCATATAGTTCATAATAACAATTTGTACATTGTCATTACCTACAAAGAAGACCAAGTCATATGCACAAGAAACTCCAATATTACTTTCAGAGTCCAAAATAGCAAAAAGAGAAGAATTCATTCTCTATAATTTCATTAAGAAACAATCATTTTATTCAAAATGAAATAAAAACACCCAAATCATGTTTATCTTAGCATGACAGCTCAACTTATAAAGATAACAGAACAATCATTCTCATTGATAAGCAACTCACATAGCCTGTACAGTTTCAATCCAATATACCACAAACAATGAATATCCAATTTGAGTTCTATCTCGATCAACCGTTAACTCCAAAAATAGCATTCTCCATTTTCTTAATGAGGTACAGAACTCAAAATATAATATTCATATATCAATACCTCTATAAAGACAAACCCGCTTAGGGTGTTAATTGCGTAGGCTTGGTACAGTCAGGGCAGACTCAGAAAACAAGCTAATTCCCACATTTTCCATTTATTTAAAACAGAAATCCCAGTCAAGTTCGTATTCACAAGACAGTTCAAATCAGAAGGTCAAACCACAACTACAAGACGCAATGGAATCAACTTTCCATTACAGCAAGAAGGAAATATAATCATTCATTGCACAGAATACAAAATCAATTTGTAATTGTGTCTACAGCCCGAACAGGAAGACCGAACAGTATCAATAAAACACAATAAAACCATCTTATCCTCACAGCAAGGGAAACACAGTCCAATCATAACCTCTGAAGGAAAAACAGTTAACTTTCCTCTATTTTCATGGTTGCTAAAACGTATTCGCTCATTTCCTAAACAAGAAAAGGCACAGCAATGGAAATATTGCTATTACTTCATTCAATTCGAGTTCAAATACTCAAGAAAACCCAAATGCCATTTCCATTAAAATTCAAGGCAGTAGAAGGAAGAGAATCTGTTTCCATAAAAATTTCAATAAGAGACAACTACAAGCAACTATCGTTTCCCTCATTCCCGTTTGTCAATGAAAGAACGATAGTTTCGGTAGTGAGAAGAACTCAAATAACATGTACAGACCCATGATACACAAGACAAATTTTCCATTATTGTCAACAAACCAGCACGTCGTGGAAGTGTTTCCAACCAATCAAAATGTAAGGACAGATTAATCACAACAGCAAGGAAACAACTTTACCCCATTATTTCCAAAAGGATAGCAATATAACACGATCAGTAATTCCATTTCCTCTTTACATGCCAAGGCGCTTCCAAGCACAACAAAGAAAGAAAATGATTACACTATAAGGAAATGATTAAACAATCAGTTCACTTCATACAACATGTACGAGAGGAGAAAAGGTCTATTTTATTCCATAATACAGTCAACAATCACCACAGTAATTCATATTCCAACTCGATTCGAGCAAAAAAACATCAAGGTCAAGCAACCAGAAGCAATTCTTCTTATCATTTCCCAAAGAAAAGAAATCAAGAACCAACAAAATCCAATTCAAATCGACTCAACAGCAATCACACAATCCAAACCCAAGAGCAGGGTTGTTTTAATGAAACACTTAATCAAAGCAAAGATTTTTAAAGAGAAGGGCTTAACATGCCTGAAATCCCTTTTCCTAACTCAAAGAAAACTTTGTTTGCCGCGTTTTTCCTTCCACAAATGACAAAGACAAACTCTCCAACACTTCCTTCTTCTTCAAAGCTTAGCAACAATGTACCTCGAAATCTCCAAGAAAATTTCAAATGCCAAGAGCTGGTTCGACTGAACCAGACCAAAAACCAAATGCAGAGCAACTTTGCCAAAAACCAAACCGAAACAATGAAAATCAAATTCCCTCATACACTTTCCAAGGCGAGCTGGTCGCGAGGACCGAAAACAATCAATGCATTAAAGGCTCTGCCTTTTTCCTTACTTCCCACGCCACCGCCACTTGAGTTGGCGAGCTTTTAAATTTCAAATTTCCATGCAAAACTGAATTTGGCTCTATTTCTAAATAGATGCCTCTAATTCCTACCTGCCCCGCCAAAACTGGCGCTGTCCACGTATGGACTGTTTTATTAAATGCCAATGAATGCCCTTCCTTCATCCTTATCCCTTTCCTCCCAAGGGTCTGCGCACCCCTTAGATTAGGATTAGTTTAGGTTGTATATAGTGATCAACCTAGGTCTTAGTTTAGCCTTAGGTTATTAGGGCTTAGGTTATTTTCCCCTTTTTTTTTTTATAATTTAAAAATCCACTTAGGATAGTAGTGTAGGATGCATGTTAGGACTTAGGATTAGTTTAGGGTTTAATTCATACTAACCACTAACACTAACAACTTCCATCTAGCCTCCCTACTAACATTCACGTTAATGCAAAGCAGGGCGTTCCATCCTTTGGATCACATGCCAAGGCCACCCGTGTCCAGGCGTTTCTTGCCTCATGAGGTCCCAAGTTCGAAAGTACAGGGTTCAAGAATCGAACCCCTTTCGTTAGCATCTATGTGCCAGCTGCCCACAACTGCAATCAGGCGCTGCACACTCATAACAATCTCGGTTCGGTTTAAGTGTGAATCGACACGAAATCACAAGAGGGCCTCGGCATACTTGGATCAATGAAATTGATTCAAGGTATGCTGTCAATCAGCAAAGAGAGTTTAGCAAGTATACGACAATTTGTTATCACATCAGCAAACACACAAGTACAATATTTGTTGTCCCATGCAATAAATCATAGCATACAAGAATCTAAGTTAGCAACACATTCTCTTAAGATGAAAACTTATCTTAACATGTTTGCCTTCGTTTCAGTAGCTATAACAGTATGTAAAACATTTACCAAGTTAACATACAAAATCAAAGTGTTACAGTTGATAAAGGGTGAATGGTGTTAAGATGATGGTAAGATGGTGGGGTAAGTTCAAGGAAGCAGACACACATTAAAATGTAGTAGTGCGACTAGGATACATGATTTGAAGAGAAAACTAGAAATTCATAGGCAAAGTTCGATAGTTTATCCAAACAAGGGTGATATAATCCTGGTATCCAAGGCATAGGAAGTAGATCCAGGGGATATAACGGGTAAGGTACTAGAATGTTTAGGCATGTTCGGCAAGTACCAAATGGTTGGTTTGGTTGAGATAAACATCACGGTCTTGGTCTAGGCAAAGTTGGTCGACTGAACAAGTCAAGTACCCTAATCATGCTAAAACACGAACATGTGAGCTCGATTGAACAAAAAGCTATATGATGGGTGGATAAAATTGTAATTTTTGGGTTATGGGTGAGGTACTTAATTGGTGTGGCCTTGGGTAGGGCCGATTGATTAGTGAGGGCCTTGGGTCGGGTCTGATTGGTTGGGTGTGGCCTTAGGTCGGGCTGGATTGGGTGGTAACGGCCTTGGGTCGGGCCTAATTGGTTGGGTGCGGCCTTGGGTTAGGCCTAATTGGTTGGTTGCGGCCTTGGGTCGGGCCGAATTGATTGGTTATTTACCTTGGGTCAGACCTGATTGGTTGGTTGTGGCCTTGGGTCGGGCCTGATTGGGTGGTTGCGGCCTTGTGTCGGGCCTGATGGTTGGTTGCGGCCTTGGGTCGATCCAAATTGTTGGTTGCGATCGTGGGTCGGTCCAAATGGTTGGTTACGGCCGTGGGTCCGCCGATTGAAGTCAAAATAAGGAAAGTCAGCAAAGCTTAGGGGTAGGTGATGGGGAAAAAGTGGAGATTGGTGGACAAGGGTGGGAGATAGGTGAAGGAAGTATGTAACCGATATCGGTTAGAAGACCGATACCGATATTTTAGGTGCGTGAAATAACCAAGATGCGATTATAGGCCAAAACCTATAAAAAGAAAAATACAGCATGTCATTGTCACTTTGTGAATTTGAGCGCCCCATTTTGTCTTGTCTAAGGTGTGAAGTGATTGTGTTGAGTTTGTGGGCTGAGTTGGCATTATTTTAGTGGAGGAGTGAGTGAGTGGTAGACCCCAGCAGGCAGGAGGTAGAGTTTGATTGGTTAAGGACTCAGCTAAGGAGTTGTGGAGCCATGGCATAGCCAGGAGGAGCAGGAGGTGCTGGACCAGCTGGACCACCACCACCTATCCCACGACGACGACGTGTAGTTATACCGGTAGGCTCTGAACTCCTACCTATGTGAATTTAATGAGTTTAACTTAGATGTGGGTTTTGGGAAAGAATCCTAAATTTAATAACATAAGGAATGAATGGAGGTAATTTGTAAAATGGAGTGGGTAGGTAGGCTAGTTAGGCAAAAACGGTAGGGTGGGTAGGCTTTTAGGGTTTTCTTGTGGATAAATAGGGAGAAAAAGGGAAAAAGGGGTTTTGCGGGCCGTTTGGGTTCCGCCCGCAATCGACATGTCTTCTAAACCCGATTAACTCTCTCGGTTTGTCCATCCGTTTCTAGATGATATGCAAAACTGAAGTTCAATTTAGTCCCCAAGGCCACATTAAGCGTTTGCCAAAACCTTGATGTCATCCTCGGATCCCCTGCTGCGATATGATTAATTCTCGTATTCCATGCAATCGAAGATTTCATGTATAAATCTTATTGCTAGTACTAGTGCATCATCCTTCAAATTACTGCAATGAAGTGTGCCACTTTGGTCAATTTGTCAACTACAACTAGGATAATGTCATGCTTATTTCTTGACATAGGCAATCCTTGAATGAAATCCATCATTATCACTTGCCATTTATACTGTGGAATACTGTGGGGATACAATAATCTAGTGGGGTGCATATGTTCCACCTTAACACGCTGACATTCCAAGCAGTGTGTTACAAACTCTGCCACATCCTTTTTCATTCCCTTCCAGAAATATTGCTGCTTAAGATCAGCGAGCATTTTTGTAATGCCAGGGTGTCCAGAAAAAGGTGAATTATGAAATTCAGTTAACAATTTCCCTCTTAAGTCATTTTCCAAGGGTATATATACCCTGTTTTCGAACCTCAGGATTCCTTCATTATCAAAATGGAATCCCTTATACTTGACATTCCTCGGGTCTACAGCAAGTGCTGATTTGACTTGCTAGAAATAAGGATCTGATTCCAAGGTATCTTTCACCTCATCCTTAAACTGAGTTCTTAATATTATAAGAGCAGAGATATGCTTCCTTCGAATCAGAGCATCTGCTACTCTACATTCCTTTCCCTTAATGTAGCTTATATTGAATTCATACTGAGACAAAAATTCTAACCATCTTCGCTGCCTTGCATTCAGATTTGGCTGAGTAAAAATATACTTCAGCCCCAGATGGTTTGTTTTTAACTCGAAAGGCTTGCCTAAAAGGTAATGCCTCCACATTTGAAGTGCATGAACAATGGCAGCGAGCTCAAGATCATGTGGAGCATAGTTCTGTTCATGTAACTTAAGCTTTCTGCTTTCATAAGCTATGACATGGTTATTCTGTAATATAATACCTCTAAGGCCTTCTCTTGAGGCATCCGTTACAACCATAAAATCTCCATTTGGATCAAGTACAGTCAAAATAGGTGCTGTAGTTAACTATTCCTTTAAATTCTTAAAGGCAGACTCACATTTTTCTATCCAAACAAATTTCTTTTCTTTCTTTTGTAGCGAAGTGATTGGGGCAGCAATTTTTGAAAAGTTCTTAACAAACTTTCTGTAATATCCTGCCAACCCCATGAAACTCCTCACTTCATGCACATTCTTAGGCGCAGGCCACTCGATTATAGCCGTGATCTTTTAAGGGTCAATATCTATCCCATTCTTTCTTATAACGTGTCCCAAATAATGCACCTCTGCATCATAAAAGGAACATTTGGACAGTTTTCCATACAAATTCCTCTTTCTTAAGATTTCTAGCACTATCCTTAGATGTTCTTGGTGCTCTTCGACATTTTTAGAGTATATAAGAATATCGTCCAAGAATACAAGCACAAACTTGTCTAAGTACTCTTGAAAAATATTGTTCATTAGATTCATGAAGGCGGTAGGTGCATTAGTCAACCCAAAAGGTAACACCGTGAACTCATAATGTCCGTACCTCATTCTAAAAGTTGTTTTATGAATATCTTCTTCCTTTATTCTCAGCTGATGGTACCCTGATCGAAGATCTATTTTTGAATAAACTGATGCTCCTCGCATCTGATTGAACAGATCATCAATCCTAGGAGTGGGTATCAATTTTTAATAGTTGCTTTGTTCAGCATTCTGTAATCAATGCACAGCCTCAATGTGCCATCCTTTTTCTTTACAAAAATTACCGGTGCTCCCAAGGTGAGACACTTGGTCTTATCAGCCCCTTATCAAAAGTTCTTGTAATCGAACCTTCACTCTACCAACTCAATGGTAGTCATTCTATAAGGTGCCTTAGATATGGGTTCCGCCTTGGTTTGATTTCTATTGCGAAGTCAAACTCATGTTTGGGTGGAAGACACTGTAATTCCTCCGGAAACACATCACGGAAATCCCTCAACAATGGATATCTTTCCATGAAATTATTATCTTCCCCACATTTTCTATCATTTTTACTGCATACAAAGTGCAGCCTCTGGTTTTAGCCCTTTTTAGTTGCATAACCGTCAGTTTCCTAACTGCAACTTCCCGTTTTACACCTTGAATGACTGCTACTTTCTGCAGGTCATCGAAGCAACAAATTTTTTTTTCATAACAATCGACCTTTGCCTTATGTTCAACCAACCAATTAACTCCAATAATGATATCATATGATCCTAGATGAGTGACATACAAGTCAACTTCGGTGGAGAAACTAGGCAGATCAAGAATTGCCCCAAAAAGGCACATTTCGACTGTATGGACAACATTATTCCCATAATGCACTGTCCATGTTTTATCCATTCTTTCAGCCTTTCTTTTTAATTTCATTGCAATTTTAGCAAAAATAAAACATTTTGTAGCTCCAGTATCAAAAAGTATGACTACAGGTGTACCGAATAACTTACCCGTAACTTCTATGGGTGTCACTTGCTTTTCAACTTGTCTGTTAGCCACTACAGCGTGTATCCTATGCTGCTATCTCGTGATCATCCTTCTTCAGAGGACAGTGATTCGCATAGTGGTCCTTTCCATAGTTGAAGCATCCTCCAACTGGCCCTTTTCTAGGCTCAAATTTGTTACCAGCCTTGAAGTTATCATTCTGGCTTCCATAGGACTTCTGTCCAATGCCATTAACTTTTGTGAAGTTGTTCCGTATGCTATTTACAACTCTGTTCATCACAAGTTTCTTGTTGTTATCTACAACAATTTTGTTTTTCACACCAAACCTTTTCCAAGGTCCCCTTTTTGGTGCAAGAGACGAAGAAGAATTGGGAATCTTCTTCCTTATCTCTTCCCTGTGAGCAGATATTGCCCTCAATTTCTATTCCTGTCTGATTGCCTTTTCGACAACTCCATCCATGGTGGTTGGGCCGTGGACATCCACTTTGCCACCAATGATGGGATTTAGTCCCATTATGAATTTCTACATTCTGAACTTCTCATCAGCTTGGTACTACGGCACATACTTAAGGAGTTCAATAAACCCTTCCCGCATATTCCGTCACCAAATCTTTCCTTGCGACTAGTTCAAATTCAGTCATTTTCCTATCAAAATAGAGTTGAGGCAACCATCATTGCCTAAAATAACCCTTAAATTGATCCCAAGTTATGTCTGATTCGACAATATTCACCTCAACCTTACGGTTTTCCCACCATGATGATGCTTCATGAGAAAGATGATATGCTCCCCATATCGCTTTAGTCTCTTTAGAGAAGTTTCTTATTGCAAAGTATTTCTCCAGTTCACCGAGCCGGTTCTCACTCTATCCCCAAGAGTTGTTCCATCAAACTTTTGAGGACTTATTCTCTTTATATCATTTGTAAGTTCAACTTCTAATCTTGCCCTTTTATTTTCGGGGGATTAGGAGCAATTACATTATTATCACCAACACCCAGATTCCCTCTGTTGATTTTGTCCACAGGAGGCAGCTGATCATTTATTTCAGCTTCATTCTCCTCCTCTTCATTTCCCATTAACTGCTATTCTAAAATAGTCAAACGATCCCTCGTATCAAGTAGGGAAGCAAGGGTTTCATCCAACTTTTGGGCAATTGTTGCTTCTCCACCCTGTAACGGGTTATTCACAAAGATTCCCTCTTGTTCTGACCATTTTCTGTTTAATAAGAAAATGTAAACCTTATTAATATCATGGACTCATTAGGTCCAAGAGCTACAACCTTCACTCGATACCAAGATGTAACATCCCCATTTTAAGATACCGAACAAGGGAATTTTTTTTTGATAACGTTCTCTTATGAATTATAAATTCAAACACACGTTCAAGTTTAAATAATTTTTCTCTGCTAAACAACATAGTTTGGATCACACAATTTCTTTTTAAAACTAATGTTCCTTGTTCGCATATATACAATATGGAACACACATTCAATGCCATTCAATCCTATAACTTGATTCTATATGCTGTTGTAAATGACTCAAGAACTGCTGATCTTCCATTTTCATGGCTCGGAGTTTCAACGATCCTTCATTTCATGACTCGGCAATAACCGATCCTTCATGTTCGTTTATGCATATTATATTATATATACCAGTTCTCTTAATCGCTTTCCAGATTATCAAAGTGATCCATTTAAGAAGCCTATCTCGAATATCTCATATCGATATTCATCCGACATCCCGCATCTTAAATTAAGTGATAAGGACAACGCAACCAAGACTTGCGATACTTTGGCCAAAGATTTTCACATGCTTTGCATGATCATATTCTGGATGTGATACACATCAATGGAATATGTCCTTCACTTCACTTCACCTATTATCTACAATGGTCTTTCCTGGTTCCTACCAAATCCTCTTAGTTTAAGGTCAGATTTAAACTTTCAATTTCTAACTAGTAATATGAATGAATATAGGAAGGCACTCCTGGTAACTAAAGATATGCAGACATATGGTGTCGTTCCCCACGACTCCGTGTGTCTAGTTATCTTTAGTATTCTGGAGTCACTCCGTATACCAAGATCATACTCCTATCCCCGCCAAGAACTTCACATTCAGCCTATGTATTCTTGATGTTTTAATTTGGGAGGGCATTGCAATATGTCAGCTACAACATTGTGTCGTCATGAAGACCCCATCTTCATGAAGACACCTTGCTGTAGCTGGCGTATGTCAATGTCCTACGGAATCCTCCCATCGAGAATACACATCCTGCTCAAGTGATTTGGATATGATTTTAATAATTAAGAATCAACTTTCAGCAACCATGCTGATCCCTTTATCCTCATTCCCGTTACAGTTGTATATAGCTAAGAGAGACTAAATCCGTCCTTTAGCTTGCTATGCATCTTCTCCTTCATGTCGAAGGGCTGCATTTCTCTACTTGGTTCTCTTCTTAATCATTGGATTAAGCAGCCCGTTACCGACGGACGTGATAAGTTTAACCTATTAAACTTAACCAAGATTTTCCCAACTGTAACTAAATTCAGAATTCTAGCTTATTAGACGTCATTTAAACGAGGTCTAATTCCCAAGAAATGTATTCATTTGTTCTCCTTAACATTACATAGTTAAGGTCCATTAGTTATGGATATACTTATCCTATATCCTTTATTCTGAATTTAACATACGAGGTCATTAATGGAGTTCGAAAGTGAAGTTCGATTACTCTGAAGTTAATTGATATTCCTTAGCTTCCAAGCTAATCCTGAATACCTATCAGTTATGGAATCATATTCTTCCTAATCCTTTTTAATGTCAATTAAAAATTCATCTTTACCCAAGTATGAACTAATTGCATATTTCAACTTAAAAGTTGCATTTAGGTAAGAATAGATATCGCTTCCCTTTTTTTTTTTATCATCCATCTAAGGACAATTAAATAAATCCAAATCGAGAAATAACATTATATTTCCAATTTAGTCAACAATATCAAACTCGATATAATTATTAAAATATCACACTTGTATTTGTATTCATCAATTCGTTTCATAATCCATACATTTGCCAATCTAATCGAATGGACATTGTTTACATAAAAACATCATTACAACTCATAGATAGAAGAATATAGTTTCTTCTTTTCACAATTCCTCGAAGAGGAATAAAAGTAAACAAATACAATTCATCTTCAACCAATCAAGAAGCATCAGAAAACAACCATGTCCTCATTCTAATCAAATTCCATCTGCAAAATGATTTGCACGGGTCAGTTCAATGAACTGAGCATATTAAGCACTTATCATTAAAATGAGGTGCTTCAACTAACTGTCTCAATAAAAGAACCCTGCTTTTATGAAACGACAGTAAGACATCAATCAAGAAATAGGCACAAAGAAAGATCAGCATAACAACTAAACCATCAAAATATCATCACAATCAGCCAAAGAACTGCTGTCCCATTTTCCACATAACCTTTACAAGTCTCAAATTACAATATTTGTAAAGTTAGGAATACAAGTAGCATACTGCTGATATAACATACTGTTATCCTTTCCACACCTTTCATTAATAATAAATGCAAAGGGTAAAATGAACTGAAACGTAAATCCATTACTTTCCTTTTAGTTCATGCATCACATTAGATTCTAAGTAATCAAGCACAGAGATAAGAAAGTGAACAGCAATGCATATAGTTGCTCATATCTAAGCACTACAAAATTCGTTAATAATGATTACAAATTTTCAACTGAATGAAAGAAGAAAAGATCATTTTTCCAAGTCATTCATCCATATCCCTATTTCTTTCCACATGACTGTCCTAAAAATGGAATCCAAATGAGACACAAATCAAGATAACAGTTCAGAGTGAAACTTACAAAATCCATTCAGAATTCACTTTCCGGCAGCAAGAGTAATTTCATTCATAATCAGCTTTAAATGAAAACAAGGAAGAATTCATCGTCCTTATCCATACTTCATTTAAATCAGGCTCATATGCATATCCAAGATAGGTTAGTATATCATCGTATTTATCATAGATCAATTAGTACAAGGATGCATACTATATATTTACCGTACTAGAAGAAACCATAATTCTTTCACTGTATGGTAAACAGATAAACAGTTATACAATCATGCAATCAATTATTCGCATGATTTCCTAATTCTATGAACGCATTCCGTTCAAATAAAATTTTATTCATTGCTGTTACCTACAGCAAGTCCAATCATAATGCACAGTAAAACTTCGATGTTACTTCTAGAACTCAAGATAGTTAAAGAGAAGAATTCGTTCTTTAACTATACAAATAAGAAAACAACCATTTTCTTCAACTCGCTAAGAATTATTCATGCCGATTTCAATTCTTCTAAATGACAGTACCAAGATCAGAAGACCACACGAAACAATTAAATATTTCATTTGCACAAAAAGCACAGCACTCAGAAAAATAATCTAATTACCACTGTCACTTCCAACAATCTGATCTTATAAGGTTCAATAAACTCAGTTACTATCTCTTTCAAATTTAAACAGCAGAGAAAGGAAGAACTAATTTCCCATAATTTCAGAAGGAACAATCATTTTCTCAGAATGGAATAAAACTTCCAAATCGAGCTCACTTTGCCAAAAACATTTCTACCCAAAATCCATTTTTCGAGTTCATGATAATATGCGAACTTCGAATGCAATAATCGCTATCAATACCTCTTTCAAGTAAACCCGTATAGGGTGTTAAATGCGTAAGTCTGGTACAGTCAAGATAGACCCAAACAGCAAGACAAAGTTCCCATGCATCTCTTCTTTTGCACAGCAATCCAAAGTCAAGTTCGCATTCACAAGACAGTCCGAACTAGAAGATCGAACAGTCATCAATAAAACACAACAAATCCTTCTACCCTCACAACAAGAAATCAACATAATTCATTTAATGTACAGAAATACAAGCCAAGCTCGTTTTCACGACTACTGTCCAAACTGTAAGATCAAATCGATTCCATAAAACACAATAAAATCAACCTTTCATCACAGCAAGAAGAATGTAATCATCTATAAGTGCAAAAGAAAAACAATTTCTTTTCCAGCTCCCACGAATACCCAAATCGTATTCGTCTATTTCTTAAGCAAGAAAAAGGAACAGCAAAAACGTATTACCATTTCTTCCTTCAAATCAAATTCATATGCTCATACAAAACCCAAATGCCATTTTCATCAAAATCCAAAACAACAGAAGGAAAAAGGATCTTATTTCCTTTAAAAATTTCAGTAAAGAATACGACTTCAAACAACTCGCATACGACTTTGTAAATATTTCATTCCATAAAATCATTTAAAAAGAATTATCCAGTTCGAATTATTATTAACAACCATCTCAAAATTGATTTACTCTCAGCTGAGTATTCATAAGCATAATTTCTTATATTTTCAGTAAAGAACATCCTCAATACTGTCAAACAAACCAACACAACACGACTGTATTTCAACTCATTTATACATGCAAAGACAGCCTTCCAAAAAAATAGAAAGAAAATGATTTTACCCATCGTTTCCAAAAATGACAGCAAGAGTCGACGAAATCCAAATCATATCAACACAATCAACAATCACATAAACTCAAAACCCAAGAGTAGGGTTGTTCTAATGAGACATTTAAACAAAGCAAGAATTTTTAAAGAGAAGGGCTTAACATGCCTGTGATCTCTTTTCCAAAACTTGAAGAAAACTGCATTTACCGAAGTTATTTCCTTCCTTGGCGACAACAAGAACTTCCAAAAAAAATCCTTTCTTCTTCAGGCTCAGCAACAACCTCAAAATCTCCCAAGAACAGTGATAAATCCAAAGAACTGGTTCGACTGAACCAGACCAAAAAAAACCAAATTCAGAGCAACTTTGCAAGGTCCGAATTGACACAATGAAAAATCAAATTTCCCTCATACACTTTCCAAGGTGAGCTGGTCGCGAGGACCAAGAGAATTTAATGCATTAAAGGCTCTACCTTTTCCCAACTTTCCACGCCACTTCCAACTTGAGTTGGCGAACTCCAATTTTAAAATTTGCATGAAAACCAAATTTAGCTACATGTCCACTAAATACCTCTGCTCTTACCCGCCCCGCCAAACCGGCACTTTGTTCACGTATGGACTCCCCAATAAATGTCATTGAATACCCCTTCATCCTTATCCTCTCCTCCAAGGGTCTGCGCATCCCCTTTAGGTTACAATTAGTTTAGGTTGTATATTAGTGTTCAACCTAGGTCATAGTTTAGTCTTAGGTTATTAGGACTTAGGTTTATTTCCTTTTTTATTTGTGATTTAAAAATCCACTTAGGATAGTAGTTTAGGATGCATGTTAGGACTTAGGGTTAGCTTAGGATTTAATTCCTACTAACCACTAACACTAATCAACCCCTAACCCAATCTCTCAACCGACTCTCGTAATAATGTTGTGCAAGATGTTCCGTCCTTTGAATCACATGCCAAGGCCACCTGTGTCCAGGAATTTCTTGCCTCACGAGGTTTTAAGTTCGACAAGATCAGGTTTCAAGGATCTAATCTTTTTCGTTGGAATTTACGTGGTAGCTACTCATACCGTAATCGTGCACGCACATTCATATCAACCTCTGGTTTGGTTCCAGAGTAAATCGACACAGAAATCACAAGAAGACCACAACATACTTTGGATCAATGAAATTGATTCAAGGTGTGCTGTCAATCAGCAACAAGAGTTTAGCAAGTATACGACAATTTGTCGTCACATCAGCAAACACACAAGTACAATAACTGTTGTCCTATGCAATAAATCACAGCATGCAAGAATCCAAGTTAGCAACACATTCTCTTAAGATCAGAACATATCTTAACATGTTTTCCTTCATTTCAGTAGTTATAACAGTATGAAAAATATTCACCAAGATAACTTACAAAATCAGAGTGTTACATGAGAAGCTCTCCAAGTAGCTCACCTAGGAGCTCACCAAGTAGCTCGATGAGTAGATTGACTTTAGCTCGCATGTGAGCTCAGGTGGGAGCTCATTGAGTAGACCACCTAGGAGATCACCGAAAAACTCTCCAAGTAGGTCACCCGGGATCTCTTCTAGGAGCTTGTCAATCGCTCGATTTGATCTCACCCAGAGCTCATCTAGTAACTCACCCAGGAACTCACCTAGGAGCTCATCTTAGTAACTCACCTTGAGCTTACCTTATAAACTCACCTTGAGCTCACCTTGCTAACTCACCTTGAGCTCATCTAGTATCTCACATGTAAGCTCACCTTAGAGATTACCAACTAGATTACCTTTCAGCTCACTTGGGAGCTCACCGAGCAGCTCACTAAGGTGCTAAGTTGGGAGCTCGGCAAGAAGCTCACCTAGGAGCTCATCGATAAGCTCACCTGACAGCTCACCTTAAGCTCACCTGAGCAGCTCGACTTGAGCTCACCTGGGAAGTTGTCAAGCAGCTCACCTGAAAAATCACATGGGATCTCACTTGATAGCTTACCTTGCCAACTCAAATGGGAGCTTACCTTGTCAAATCACCTTGATCTCACTGAGGAGCTCACCTTGAGCTCATCTGGTAACTCACCTAATGTTTTTCGAGTAGCTTGCCAAGTAGCTCACCTTAGAGCTCACCTAGGAGATCAATGAGTAGCTCACCGAGTAGGTTGACTTGAGCTCACTTGTCAGGTTGATGAGCAGCTCGTTGGGGACCTCACCTAGGAGCTCATTAAATAGGTCACCAAGTAGCTAACATGGGAGCTCTCCTAAGAGCTCACTGATCAGCTCAAGTTGAGCTCACCCGAGAGCTCATCGAGTAACTCACCTGGGAGCTCACTTGACAGCTCACCTTGCCAACTCACCTTGATCTCGCCTCTCAACTCACCTTGAGCTCACCTTACCAACTCACCTTGAGCTCACCTTACCAACTCACCATGAGCTCATCTAGCAGCTCACATGTAAGATCACCTAAGAGATTTCCAACAAGCTCACCTTTGAGCTCGCCTGGGAGCTCACCGAGTAGCTCACCTAGGAGCTTGGCAAGTAGCTCGCGTGGGAGCTCATCGAGTAACTCGACTTGAGATTTCTGGAAACTCACCTATGAGCTCACCTTTCTAGCTTTCCTTGAGCTCACATAGGAGCTCACCAAGCAGCTAAACTTGAGCTAGCCCAGAGAGCTCGTAATGTAGCTCACCCAAAACTCACATGGGAGATTTCCTAACAAAGATGCCCAAAAACTCAAATGGAAGCTCACCTTGCCAGCTCACCTTGAGCTCACTAAGGAGCTCACCTTGCCAACTCACCTTAAGTTTGACTGACACTCACCTCATAGTTTGTCGAGAAGCTCACCAAGTAGCTCACCTGAGAGCTCATCTAATAGCTCACCTGGGAGCTCACTAAGAAGCTCACTAAGTAGGTTAACTTGAGATCATTTGAGAGCTCACCGAGTAGCTTACCAGGGGACCTCACCTAGGAGCTTGCAAAGTATCTCACTTGGGAGCTTGCCTAGCAGCTCACCTGGGAGCTCACCAATTAGATCACTAAATAGCTCACCCGGGAGCTCACCAATTAGATCACTAAGTAGCTCACCTGGGAGCTCTTCTAAGAGCTCACCGATCAGCTCAAGTTGAGCTCAACCAAGAGCTCATCGAGTAACTCACTTGGGAACTCACCTGGGAGCTCACCTAACAACTCGCCTTACCAACTCACCTTGAGCTCATTTAGTAGCTCATATGTAAGCTCACCTTAGAGATTATTGATAAGCTCACCTTTGAGCTCACCTGGGAGCTGACCGAGTAGCTGACCTAGGAGCTTGGGTGGGAGCTCAATAAGCGGCTCAACTTGAGATTACTTAGAAACTCACCTAGGAGCTTACCTGATAGCTCGCCTTACCACCTCACCTTGAGCTCACCCAAGATCTCACCGAGCAGCTCGACTTGAGCTCACTCTAGAGCCTATCAAGTAGCTCACCTAAAAACTCACATGGGAGCTCACCAAAGCTTGCCCGAAACTCACATTGAGCTCACCTAATAGCTCACCCAAAAACTTGCATGGGAGCTCACCTTTCCAGCTCACCTTTAGCTTGCTGAGGAGCTCACCTTGCCAACTCACCTTGAGCTCATCTGGTAGCTCACCTCGGAATTCATTGAGTAGCTCACCAAGTAGCTCACCTAGGAGCTTACCTAATAGCTCACCTGGGAGCTCACCAAGTAGCTTACCGAGTAGTTTGACTTGAGCTCACTTGTTAACTCACTTAGCAACTTACCAGGGACCTCACCTGGGAGCTTGCCAAGTAGCTTGCTTCGAGCTTACCTAGCAACTTACCTGGGAGCTCAACAAATAAATTTCCAAGTATCTCACCTAGGAGATCTTTTGGGAGCTCACCGATCAGCTCGAGTTGAGCTCACCCTAGAGCTCATCAAGTAACTCACCTCAGAGCTCATGTTGCCAACTCACCTTGAGATCACCTTACAAACTTGCCTTGAGCTCATCTGGTAGTTTGCATGTAAGCTCACCTCAGATATTTCTGACAAGCTCGCATGGGAGCTCACCAAGCACCTCACCTAAGAGCTTATCAAGCAACTTAACTTGAGCTTACCCAGAAACTTGCATGGGATCTAACCTGATAGCTAACCTTTCAAGCTTGCCTTGACCTCACCCAGGAGCTCACCGAGTAGTTCAAATTGACCTCACCCAGGAGCTCGTCAAGTAGCTCACCAAGTAGGTCACTTGGGAGATCTTTTGGGAGCTTTCGATTAGCTCCAGTTGAGCTTTCCTAGGAGCTCATCGAGTAACTTTCCTAGGAACTCACCCGGGAGCTCACCCGACAGCTTACCTTGCCAACTCACCTTTAGCTCATCTAGTAGCTTATATGTAAGGTCACCTTAGAGATTGCCAAAAATCTCGCATGTAATCTCACCTTAGAGGAGTTCACCAAGCAACTCACCTAATAGCTCATCTAAGAGCTCGGTTAGTAGCTCACCAAAGAGCTTATTAAGTAGCTCGACTTGAGATTACCCGAAAACTCACTTGGGAGCTCAACTTGAGCTCACCCGAGAGCTCATTAAGTAGCTCACCCAAAAACTCACATAGGAGCTTGCTGACTGACTCGAATAGAAATTTACATGGGAGATTATTTATCAGCTCACCTTGCTAGCTCACCTTGAGCTCGCCGAGGAGATCAGCTTACGAATGTAGACACTTAAAATTGGTTACTCAATTTAGTGTCCCTCACATTCGTTTACCTGCTTAGGTAACCTGGGGCACGTTTACGTCACCACTATCCCCTTGGGATATTATCCGATTTGTGATTTAAACACCTATCTTAAGTTTAATTCACCCCATTGTATCTTACCCGTGAGTAATTAAATATTAAATATTTAATTACACCTCTTCCCATGTATCTTAACCACTTATCTACCCCAAATTTATTCTATCTATGTATCACCCCTATTTTTCCTCTTCCCCAAGTGGGATATTTCCCGTATTTGGGGTAATTCTTATCTTTCTAGAAATCATTCATTTTGGCCATCTCGGGAGTCTGTCCCGTGATCGACGGTGACCTAGGCCGGGCGCCGATTTTTTAGGAGCGGCGCCGATTATAAATAGAAGCCCAGAACTCAGTTCTAGGGACGAAAAAGGAGGAAGAACACACGCACGAACAGAGAGAGAGAGAGAGAAAGAGACAGATCGCGAAAGAGACACAGGTTGTAAGAAAGAGAGATCTTTTAGCATCAAGTGTATCAAATGAGAGCGGATCCTGTCCGAATCAATCCCTGAGAGGAGCACCGTTACTCTGCTCCTATCACATCAACATCGCACGTATCCATCGATCTTCTGGTGACTCTGTTCCAGTATCTCACCGACTTCGGCACATCCAGCAGACGTTGACGATCTGTCCATCACTTTCGATTTCCGAATCTTCTCGCACTATCCCCGATTGACCGATCTGCTTTCAGTCGACGCGATCTTATTCATTCGATGCCGATCCTTCATAATCGACGCCAATCACATCAGTCGAACGCCGATTCTACATAATCGACGCCGATCATCCTGCAGACAGGTAAAAGGACACAGGTAACACAAATCCAACTTTATTTCATAGTTTCCTGTTTTCTGTGGCTTTCTATCTCTGTTTAGATTTTGTTTCATTACTATAATCAGAAAATATAGTCCTTACGTACATCTTTTATCATGTATGCTTCTTTACTTAATTGAAAACGTGGACTGACATCTGCCAAGGAAGCTTATCGCTTCCCGGACCCGCTTCTCGGGCAGTCCACCTAAATATCTTTTAACGTCATCTTTTTCTGTCAAGCATCGGTGTCTTGCAGGTTACTCGGATCTATTGTGCGAATTGCTCATGTGCGCCCGTCTTATCTACATCGACCTCCTTATCCGTCTACATCTTCGGATCTTGTCCATCAGGTATCAGTTTTATTGGAGTTTTTCGAGGTTTTTGTGTTTAGTTTGGTGCATTAACTTGGACAGGTAACAAGCGCGAAATCCTTGATCTACATTCTGGCACACCCGGTGGAACCTAACCAAAGTCCCTTATTGAAATTTTTCGTTTCACCATTATCCGGATATATCTTTCTCGGGTTTTTTTGGTGTTTGCTTAACCTCTTCTTGCGAGCACTTTGCTTGTTCGTGGGATTGTTCGAGGGAAGAGCTCAACAACATGATTTTTGAAGTCCACACACGTTGGAGAGCTAAATCTACAGGTATTTCTCTTTTACGGTGTTTTCTCCTTTTTAGGAACTAAAAAAAAAAAAATTCTTTGTTTGTTGTCTATCACATTCGAACATTTCAATTTTTGGTGCTTAAAAGGAATTTAATCGCATTTGGGAAAGAATCTGTTTGACTTGTCTTCATCGAAATCAAACACTTCATTTTTAAGTGCTTAAAAAGAACCTTTTCTTTGTCATTGCTGCATGTTTCTCATCTAGTTTTAATTAGGCTGGAAAATTGATCAAAATCGGTAGTGACACTATTTGATTTTTATTTTTCACCCTTGCACACAAAGCCAAAATCACTAGGTATAAAGCATTTAAACAAAACTCCTTCCCTGGCCTCACCTACTTGGAAGTGACATCCAAGAGGAAGAGCCTACGCGGTACTCAGGCCGCGCTATAAATTCACGGAAGTTCTGGTATATATTGGCAAAGCACCCGACTCCCTTATCGCAGCGGTGTGTGAAGTGCGGGGGTAGGCCCCTATATCAAGCCACATACCGGTCTTTTACTGAAGTGCCTTCGGGACTCCTCACCAAACATTCCCCAAACCATCCTTAGTTTGGCTATCTGAGTAGTTCCTATTCTAAAAAGCCTTCCCTAATATTTTCTTTCTTAAAAGCATCAAAACTTAAAGGAGATAATCACCTACACTGCTTGAATTGTCTGTGCATTAGTTAGGTCAATCTTCTTTTCTGCGTGTTTATGACGGTCATCACTCGGTTACAATCTAGAAGAATGGCTCAACTGGCCCCTTCTTCTTCCGAGATTACCACTAGTGTGGATGTTTCGGCACCCCCCAAATCTTCCTCGGGACCACTGTTAGTTGGTTCCCCATCCTGGTCATATAATCCTTTCTATCAAGCCAAAGCAACCCCATCACGTCTAGCTTCCCCTAGTCCTTCAGAAATATCATCTGACTCAGAGTATGTTCCTCGCGGGGATCCTGAATTTCAGGCGTTCCTCGATCGCAATCCGGTAGCCCTCATGGACTACCTAGTACACAAGTCTATTCAAATATCTGATCAAGGACCACCAATCCAGCAAGTGTACGATTATCCTCATGGACCATCCCAGGCCTTTGGAGAACAGTTTGCATCATCTCTCTCGCCTCGAGCCACGGAGAAGGGTGAGGCCCCTGTGCCTCCCTTTTCTCTTCCACCGACCATATTGACTAGTTCTCAAATAGTCTTACCTATTCCTAACACCGCAGTTACCTCGAATATTCCACAACCTACTTCTGAGAGGTCCTCTACCCTGGCTATAATGAATGCGTCTGCGCACCCGCATATTGCTGTTAATTCATCTATGCCCTCCATCGTGTCCCAAGGTCAGTACCTCTTTATGAGCCAACCCCCTCCGAATAGTCAGTTGGCTCCTACTTCTCGTCCTCCAGTGGGTCTTTCTTCCAATATTCCAGCAACAGTGACCTTCGCCCATCCTCTAGCATCGGCACCCTTAATGCCTAATCCGGCAGTAGAAGGCCCCTTTCAGGTCTTGTTCCCCAATATGTCCAATCAAGTCGGCACTCATGTTCCTCAATCTGTCCCGATTCAATCAACAAGCATAGGAGTCCACCAATCACAGGCTCCACCCGTCATCCAACCTTCATTTTCTCAACCACTTATTATCTCACAGCCTGCCTATACACAAGCTACTTCACAACAAATACCCCACCAGGTGTCACCCAGAACCCCTGGTTACTCCTCTTATCATCCTATCAATCAACAGATGAATCCCCCATTGACACCTCAACAACATCCACCATTTGCTTCTTATGTAGGACATGCCAGTGTGCCTCCTCCTCAATCTGACGTGGTTCAAATTCTCTTCAAGAAAATCGTAGACTTGGAAGCCTCCACAAAAGGGGCTCATCCTTCATACTCCTTTGAAGAAGTGTGTAATGAACCCATTCACCCCTCAGTGGATTTTAAGCCTTATCCTCCCCAATGGGAACTTCCTAAATTTTAAAAATTTCATAGTCGAGAGGACCCTCAACAACATTTATGAGCATTCAAACATGCTTGCTACCTCGTAGTCCAGGATCAGGAGCTTATGCTCCGTACCTTTCCTATGTCTCTAGCAGGTCCTGCTTTAGACTGGTACAATAACATTCCTCAACATTCCTTGTTTTCTTTCTCTCAATTGGCCCAGATGTTTGTTGAAAAATTTTCAATAAATATCGCATATAAGATCTCGATTACAGATCTTTATAACATTCGTCAATTCGATGATGAGTCTATTACAGACTTTGTCGCTTGTTGGAGAGGGATAATCAACCAATTGTCTTTCTCCCTTCCTCAATCCCAACAAATCGAGTTGTTTACTCGATCTTGTGCTAATCACATTTCTTCCACTTTAAGGATCCAAACTTTTCATACCTTTGAAGAAGCCTTTACGATGGCACGCAAACTTGAATCTCACGCCATTGAACAAGGGAAGCTAAAACTTCGCTCTAAATCTAAACCCAATTTTTCTCGGTTTACCAAACCAAATTCTTCCCCTTCTAAAGACAAGAATCAGGGATCCACCAACGCTATCGTATTAAAAACATCACGAGCCGATAATACTTCTAATCAAACACCACGAAGAGACCCTCATCTTCTCGAAAAGGGACTTCATCATCTCGATCCTTCACTCCATTGGGGGAATCATATGCCTCTATCTTAGAGAAAATGTTGGAAGTTCACATGATCAAACTTCCCCCCATTAGGAATATTGATGAAAGCCAAGAACGTCCATTCTGGTATAGAGAAAATGATTTCTGTCATTATCATAGAACCAAAGGTCATGACATCGAACGATGTCAGACTTTCAAAAATCTTGTCCAGAAATTCATTGATAAAGGCGAGCTCATTCTGGATAACCCAAATGCTCCCCAAATCAGCCTCGGATGTTTTTAAACAACCTTTTCCCAATCATTCCCCGAACCATAATGCTTCAGAGTCTCAAAAACCAAACACTCATACTATCAACTTCATCTCTACTGAAGAATCTTCTTCTGAAACCAAGCCATCTGCGAACACATCGACCGAATCAGAACCTCCTTCCACTTCGTCAATCACTGGAATTCCACCATCTTCAGATAGCCCGTCTTTGAATATTCCTACATTGCTAGATACGGGTTCATCTCTCTCCGCTCCTTTGTCTGACCTTCCATCCATACCCGAGACAGTGTCATCCTCATCTGTCTCATCGTCAAACATTCTTTCAATGCTCGAGGCAATTACATCCCTTCAAGTTTCCACTACAGATACATCTACTTCTGTTGCTCCCATTCTAGCTTCAACTATGCCCCTGGTGAACGTACCTATAATTGTGCTGACTCCGATGGAAGCGTCTTCGATTTTGACTCTTCCTGTCTCTTTTCCTATAGTAGTTCCACCCATAATTACTGCACCAGAAGTAGTCCCTTCGCAAGGAACTGCTTCTTCATCACTCACTTCTTCCACCACTAATGCTGCTTCGCCCATTAAAGGAAAATCAAAAGAAGTAGCACCAACACCTATACGCTCGGTTCCTGAACTTAAACCGAGACAACCAAAATCTAACGTTGCGCCATCAGTACCTCCCCATTTACTTCCCCCGAAAAGGTTACAATCACCTTATGCCATTGAAGTTGTCACCATCCCTGAAAAAGGAAAGCCCATATTTCGAACCATCAAGACCCTTGGTGCTTTCCCACAAAAATCTCTCTCTACACCCCATAAAAGATTGGATTTGTCTGCTGAGAAGGTGTCTTCTTCTACACACTTATCGAAACCATCATCTCCTTCTACAACACATTCTTCACCAACACCCCGAAAAGTGGATTTACCTACTAACAAGACGCCACCTCTTCTATCAGGATCATCATCTTCATTACCAAAATCCAGGGGTGCCCTATGTTCCTCCGATTACACCTACTTTGGGAGCTTCTTCCTATTCTAAATCGACATTATCTAAATCATCGATAAATTTGACCAAGCAACCCCCTTTATCTCTCGAAGACCGCAACACCCGTCACATCTCCATCATCTTCAAAATCTATTTTAGGGGCTCCCCCTCCACCAAAATCAATCATGTCTCACTTACTTCCATCTCAGTGCCCAAGCCTACTCCTCCGATGTCCAAAAATAAGATGATCCCTAAAAAGACCACAAACCTAACATGCGGGTTCTCTTACCTCGGCAGTCTGTTAAAGTAAAAGAGGCACCTTCATCACCTCTGTCCTCATCTTCGTCTACCGGGTTCTACACTGAAATCCTTCGCCAACTTATCCAATCTTCATCCATATCCCTTCCTCCGATTAAACCCTATAACCCTAAAGGAGTTAAACCTACCTGGTTTAACTCTGATCTAATTTGTGCTTACCACCGCACTCGGGTCATGATACTGAAGGATGTAAAGCTCTTCAAGCTGTTGTCAACAAACTTTTGGAAGAAAGTGATCTTTTGCTGGAGGAGGAGGAACAAGTATCTCTTGTCATATTAGCCCCATCTGAGCCCCAACGATCCACTCAGACCTCTAGTGATTCCACTCCAATTGACCTTCCACCTTCTCAAATTGACACAATCCATATCGCCACTAGAACCCAACACTATGATAATCCATCTTCATCTACAGCATCTCGACCACAGGTTGTCATTTCTACAGCCCCTGAAGGAGTTCCTCCTTCCTCATTAGCCCCATGACCTCGGGTCTCTATTCGTGCTGCACCTCGGGCTCAAATTCCCGTGTCAGTTGAGGAGAGTGTTATGAAACAACTCACCCAGGCTCCGGTCAAAATGTCTCTTTTTGACCTCATCCAATCCTCTCCACAACATCGCTAGGCTCTGATTGATAATCTGCGTCGCATCGTAGTAAATTCAGATGAGCCCCAGCCCTACGAGTTGGTTGTTGGATTGAATAGACCATCAACCGCCA
Source organism: Taxus wallichiana var. yunnanensis (assembly GCA_018340775.1). Classification (NCBI taxonomy): domain Eukaryota; kingdom Viridiplantae; phylum Streptophyta; class Pinopsida; order Cupressales; family Taxaceae; genus Taxus; species Taxus wallichiana. The sequence goes on from CM031237.1 coordinate 31,967,215, forward strand.
TTTCTTTTGAAGATTCAGAAATTCCTCCTCTTTCTTCAGAGGATTTGGAGGCTCCCCTCTTTATCACAGTCCAAATCGACAACACCACATTAAAACACGTTATGATCGATAGTGGAGCTGCACTCAACATCATCTCCTCGCACACATTTGAGCAACTTAAGTTACCAAAGAACATAGTGTCACCCCCGCCTTTCACCCTTCGATCATTTAACGATCAATTAACAAGATTACTTTAGGAACTGTGGTCTTACCCATTCGAGTAGGTAAGAAGCTGCTTCACGAACTCTTCTACATTTTCGAAGGAAAATTCCACTATAATATGATCCTTGGACGCTCCTAGATTCACGCAATGCATTGTGTCCCATCCACCCTCCATCGATGCTTAAAATATCAATATGAGGGCAAAATATATACTCATCCAGGAGATCCTTTTCCTTCCACACAATGCGACATGACCACAAGGTCTGCCCCTCTAAAGGAAAATACTTCTTCTCTTGACGGGGCCTCATCTTCTTCCATACCTGCAACCAAACTACCGGATTTACAAAATCTAGAAGAGACATTGCAGCGTTTCTCACTAGGAGAGCTTCCTCTCTTTTCTTTCGACGCCCATCTCAAACCTAGTGAGTATGGTAGACCGGACAAACAACCTGAATATCAACCAGGTCTCGGTCGCATCGTCACCATTGGTCTGCCCAATCAACAGACTAATTTCATCTACGGTGGTCTTGATACACCTCACTATCGCCCGGATTCTCCTCCTAGGACCAAACCTTACTTAACAGGGTTCGATTATCTACAGAATCCCACGTTTGCAAAAACTTATTTATATCGATGCGCGTGGAAGGGTTTTGGCCTAGGAAAATATGAACAAGGTGTGCATGACCTCACATCCATTCCTACTCTCATGCCACATCAAAAATTTGGTTTAGGATTTAAACCTCTTTCAAAAGCCACCATCACTATCCTCGATGAGCCTCTTCCTATTGAGGAACCATCTTCTCCCACTAAGTCAGAAGCATCACTCGATGTGGACGATGACATTTCCATCCCACCTAACTTTTTTTTATCAATACCATTTCCTTAGGGCCGCTAGCCTATAAGACTAACAACCGGTCCGCTTCCATACTGTTAATCTTCCCTGAAATAGTTGGAGACGACTCTCCTACTATCAACACTATCCACTATGCGGATGATGATTCTGTCCTCACCTATCTGGGGGCAGAGGATTCATATCTTCCCAAGACTATTCCTTCTGACACGTCTACGCTTCTCAACGAAGCCACTGTCGACCTTAATATAGGGACTTCTGAAGACCCTCGCATCATTAAGGTCGGCCAGTCTCTTAATCCACAGGAATTAGGGGACTTTACCACTTTTCTTTCCAAACATCGTCAAGCCTTTGCTTGGTCATATGAGGATATGCCAGGACTCGATCCCGATATTGTGGTCCACAATATCGTTACTCTTCCCAACATCAAGCCAGTTAAACAAAAATTACGTAAAATGCACCCTAGAGTAGCCCTTCTTGTTAAAGAAGAATTACAGCGCTTGCTCTCGGCTAACTTCATCCAACCCATCAATTATCCACAATGGGTTTCCAATGTAGTACCAGTAACTAAGGCTACTGGGAAAATTCGAATTTGTACCGACTTCCGGGATCTTAATCTTGCTTGTCCAAAAGATGATTTTCCTCTACCTAATATCGACCAACTCGTGGATTTAACTACGGGTCATGAGATGCTTTCTCTTATGGATGGTTTCTTTGGATATAATCAAATTCTCATCGCACCAGAAGACCAACATAAGACTTCTTTCATAACTCCTTGGGGGACCTTTTGTTATCGCGTCATGCCTTTCGGTCTTAAGAATGCAGGAGCAACCTATCAGCGAGCAATGACCTACATCTTCCATGATCTCTTACACAAAACTGTGGAAGATTACGTTGACGATCTCCTCGGTAAGTCCAAACATCGTCAGGATCATCTTTTCATCCTTGCACCTCTCTTTGAGAGGCTTATCCACTTTTGTCTTCGTCTAAATCCATCTAAGTGCGTGTTTGGTGTTCTCACTGGTAAACTTTTAGGTTTTATCATTTCCATCAATGGTATTGAAGTAGACCCCGTAAAGATAAAATCTATCCTTGAGATTCCTCCCCCTTCTAACTTAAAGCAACTCCGCAGTCTCCAAGGACGTCTTCAATCAGTGCGTCATTTTATCTCACAATTGTCGGACCGTTGCCAACCTTTTCATCATCTCCTCCGTAAGGATGTTCATTTTGAATAGGATGAACATTGCAAAAAGGCCTTTGATGATCTCAAAGCTTATCTTCTCTCTCCACTTGTGCTTACACCTCCACGCGAGGGGGAGCCTTTCTATCTTTATATCTCTGTGACTGACCATGCTCTGGGAGCCATGATTTCGCATCGGGACACTTGCGGTAAAGAACAAGCTGTCTATTACATCAGTCGCACCCTCCATGAGTATGAAACACGTTATTCAAGCTGAAAAGATGTGTTGTGCTCTCTTCTTCGCAACTTGTAAGCTTCTTCATTACCTCCTTAATCACAAAACGTACATTGTCACAAGTGTCAATCCACTTAAAACAATTCATGCAAAGCCTTATCACAATGATCGCATCACTCGTTGGCTCATGCTTATGACAGAATTTGACCTCGAGTTTATCCCACAAAAGTCTATCAAGGGTCAGGTTATTGCAGATCAATTAGCTGATGCTCCTCTTCCGGACACTCAAGACCCCCTTGCTCAATTCCCCGATGAATATATCCAACAAATTGATTTTGGTCTATCTCCATTTAAAGTAAAGCTCTTCTTTGATGGATCCAAATGTCAGCAAGGGGGAGGTGCGGGTTTCGTGATGATTCCTCCTTGGGGTACGCCTATCCCAGTCGCACACAAATTGAACTTTGAGTGCACCAATAATATGGCTGAATATGAAGCTCTTGTCTTGGGTCTTCAAAATGCCATTAATCTCGGTGCTCATCATATTGACATCTTTGGTGATTCTGAACTCATCGTTAATCAAGTCACGGTGTCTATCAATGCAAGAATGATATCCTTCAAAAATATCGTGATATTGTTCTTGCTCAACTCAAATCTTTCGATAAATTTACTATCCAAGCTATTCCTCGCACTGCAAATCGATTCGCAGATACAATGGCTTCCTTAGCCTCACTTATCCCACCTTTCACCGAAGACTCGTGTCTTTATGTGGCTGTACAACGATTAGATCAACCATCTCATCTTAGGAAACTAACTTCAATCCATGCTGTCACAACCCATACTCAGGATGAGTGGTATCAACAGATTGTTGATTATCTATCTCATTCGGTGCTTCCTCCAGATCTGACTTCCAATGGTAGAAGATCTTTTATCCAACGCGCTAATCGCTATACTATTCTAGGCGGGATTCTTTACAAACGCGGCTTTGATGGTATTTTGCTTCGGTGCCTCAAAACCCATGAATCATCTAAAGCTATCTAGGAGGTCCATGACGGTATCTGTGGTGGACATTTTAGTGGCTTAGCTGTGGCTAAACGCATCTTACGTTTGGGATATTATTGGCCTTCTCTTAATCGAGATTGTTGTGAATACACTAAGAAATGTGTCAAGTGTCAACAACATTCCAATCTCACACATATCCCTAGTCAAGCTTTACAACCTACAGCGGATTTGTGGCCTTTTTCACAATGGGGTCTTGATCTTATTGGTCTCATCAATCCCCGTTCTTCACAACGTCATCATTCTATCATTACTGCCACCGAGTACTTTACTAAGTGGGTGGAGGCTATCCCTCTTTCTTCAACAAAGGCTAAACCCATAGTTGATTTCGTCTATCAACACATCATTTGTCGCTTTGGCGTTCCACACAAGCTAATCACAGATAATGGTAAGTCTTTCAAGAACGTTGATTTGCAAAACCTCTCTGCAACGCTTTCAATATCAAACTCAATTTTTCTTCTCCATACTATCCTCAAGCTAATGGTCAGCCGAAGCTTCCAATAAAACTTTGCGTAATATCCTCGCAAAGGTAACTAGTCGAGCTGGTAGGGATTGGCATTTACATATCCCTTTTTCTCTCTGGGCTTATCGGACTAGCATTCGTACTCCTACTGGTGCTACTCCCTTCTCTCTCGTCTATGGGTCTGAGGTTGTTCTTCCTTTGGAAGTCCAAATCCCATCTCTTTGTGTTTCTCTTAGAGAATTTGTCTCTGATGAGGACTATCATCAAAATCGTCTAGCACAACTTGAATTATTAGATGAGCAGCGTCTCAACACTCTTAAACATCATCAAGTCTATCTTGAGCGTGTCAAACGTGCTTATAACAAGCACTTGCAGCACCGTGACTTCAAAATTGGTGATCTTGTTCTTAAAGAAAATCAAAATGTCACTACACTCGAAAGAAGTCAACGTGGTAAGTTTGCTCCCAACTGGATGGGCCCGTACATTATCACTCATAAATATGGGTTTGGGGCTTATCATCTATCTTCCATGGATGGTATACCTGAAGTGGAACCTCTTAATGCCTTGCATCTATGGCCCTTCCACTGTTAAAATCTATCTTACACAAGTCTAGTCGCAACACAGATCTTTCATCCATCTAAAACAACCAGTCATATACTTTCATGGTGATTCGAAACTATGTGGTTCTCTACCTATTGCCTCTTTTACCTTAAAATATGAGTATCGCGGCTCTACTCATTGCATGTTTCTTTTGGATATGTTCCTCCTCATGGTAGGAATACCTTAATCACCACTTCATCTATCCCAAGTGCTTATCTTAATCGGATCTACTCGGGGCATGAGTGCATGTTCTTCTATGTTCTCTTCCCCTCCATCTGATCTATCTAGGTCTAAACTCAGCTTCTTCCAAAAAGATTTTCAAAAAAAAAAAAAAAAAAAAAAAAAAGAAGAGATGCTATCCAAAAAGATAGACTGATCCCTTGAAGGACAGCTATCCCTACATTATCAAATGAATCAAAAAGAAAAAATATAGACCATACCCTCGAAGGATGGCTATCATTAAAATTCAAAATACAGACCGCTCCCTTGAAGGACGGCTATTTCTCAAAGACATATTCAAGGCTTCTTGCAATTAATCAGCCTTTCAGTCAGTTTATACACTTTTTAGCATCACTGAAAGACTTCTCGTATTGATCAGTCTTTCCATATCAAGCAAACTTCCTACATTGATCAGTTTGCTTTTCTGCCAAAATCATGAAGCTGAGATTTAAGACCTTTTGTCGATCATATGGAGAATCCTATTTTCCCACTATGGACATGTATTCTGTCCCTTGTAAATTCCGACAAGATACTTACTTACTGTTCCTTTCGTTTCCCTCCTAGATCTGTTTTGCGGCTAGTTAGTGTCAGGTTTATTTTAACCTCATATAGGGCCTTACATGCATGATATTGTGGTTTCCTATCCAGATTCTATCTATGGTCGGTTGGGAGTCCAACTTATCATTTTCTTTCTTATCCGGGTATATTTTCTTTATTTCTAGTCAAGGTCATTTTCATTACTTCCTTGGCTCTCGCAAAGAGTATTCCCCATTATTCTTTGTTTTTCATCCAGTCAAATTGACATTTCACATGTTAATTCAATCAAAATTTATCTTCTATCTAATTTCATCTTATCTATCAAAGCATCTATTATCAACACATGTGGATCTGGCTATCTATTTTCATCAAAATTAAATTAACATCTCAACCATGCCGAGTACATCAATCACATCTATCCATCTATCCATCAAAATATCTAAAAACTGGTGCATCCAAGTTACACTACATCTATCTATATCCATTTTTCATCAAAATAAAATCCATACATCAATCACATCTATCTATCTATCCATCAAAATATTTAAAAACTTGTACATCCAAGTTACATTACATCTATCTATCTCTATTTTTCATCAAAATTATATCCACATATCAATCACATCAAATCAAATCACATCTATTTCTATCCTCTATCAGTCTATATCTATCCAATCACATCTATTCATCATCTATCAGTCTATATCTATATCCATCACAATTACGCTACATCTATCCATGTATATCAAAATCAAAAGCATGAGAACAATTATATGACAAATGAAATGATGAATCTATATATACATGTGTGTCTATACAACAAAAATGGGTGGCTTTCAATCAAGCCATCTATACAATGCCTTCCAATCGAGGCTACATCACTACAAAGATACAAAATCTATCAATCCCTATATAGTAAAATCCGATGCATGGAGGACACTATCTCCTCCACCCTCCTCTGGACCAGGCTGTCTCTCCTGGCCGCCACCTATCGAGCTAGACGCACCTGCTGCTGGAGGTCTCTGCACACCTCGGTCTCTCCCGGTGCTCCCTCCACCTGAGGCCCCACTCGCTGTGGTCGTCGCTGCTCTCCTCCTTGCCCCATACCGAGGCACATCTAGGGCATGCTGTGCTAAGGCATCCTCATAGTATCTCACCTCAGTGAGGAGAGACTGATATGTGCTCAAGCTCACGGTACCCGGTGCTCGTAATGGTGCTGCTGGTGCTGCTGGGGCTGCTGGCGCTGCTGGTGGTGCTCCTCCTAGGGTCATACCCTACGTACCAGACTCCGACATGGTACCTGTCTCCCCATATTTGGCCCTGAGGGCCTCCCTATGTCGAAGGTAGCGATCCCTCTGCTGGATCGCTATATCTCACTCCTGGCGAGTGGTGTCTCTCTCCAAAATTAGGGCATCCCTCTCCTCTGTCAGAGCCCTGATCTCCTCAAGAGCTACCTGATGTGTCTGTGTCAGGGTGGCATGCTCTCCCTCCAGTCTATCCAGCATCGCAGCTATGTCCTCCTCGTCGGCATCTATAGATGCCGGGAGATGTCGTGGTAGCTCTGTATCATACCATGCTGCATAACCCTCATCCACCCCTGCATCATCATCACTGTCTGTGGAGGGTGGGGCCTCTCTCAATGGGTCTGCCGGGATCAAAATCGGTAGATCAGTCTCCCTGCTATCTCACCTATAAGGCGTGTAAGTGGTCGGCACTGTCTGCACTAGGCCGAACTGTCTCAATACTCGCATAAACGGGACTCGCTCCCACATATCAGGCCTGCGGCCCCTAACCACCCTGCTCCGTCTCAATGCCACCAAGTGGGCATCCTGACCAGCCCATGTCGAAATACCCGATATGGCCTCTAGATGACCTGATCCGGTGTCAGCATCTTGAAACGCTCGGTGTACCAATCGGCCGATCTCCCTGTATCCCCAGTGGCCATGTCAGCCCGCCATCGCCTGAATCCATAATCGATACCTCCCACTGCTGCTGGCATCCAAGGAAGCCCGGATGGCCTGATCACCGCTATATGCTCATATGCCCAGCAATGGAGCACAAAACTGACATCGATACCTGTCCTCCGGCCTGTGGTGTACATCCATAGCTCATGATATATCTGAGCTATCAGGGCATCAGCGAAAGCAAACACCTGTCTGAACTGCAGAATGTCGCAAACGCAGTCTAATAACAACAGTGGGAATCTCCCACCTCCTGAATCTGGCAGAGAAAAATAGGATATCGCCATCTGAATCAGAACTATCCGTCTACTCCGGACTATCCTGTCTATACTGTGAGGCTATCCGCACTGCCCCAGACACTATCTCTGAATCATCTGCCCTATCTCTATATAATCGAACTAGGGCCCTCTGCTGCTGCTCTCGTGGTGTAATCTCGATCGGGTCCCCAGTGATCGGCAGTCTCAGAATCCTATATATGTCCTCATGGGTGATGGTCATCTCACTGTCCCTGAACCAAAAAGTGCACGTATGGCTATCCCACCGCCGCACTAGTGCCCGCATCAGCTCTACATCTCGCGGCACTCGTCTGTATACCGAAGCCCCGATCCCGCTAACTCTAAATGCTGCCAATCTACATCAGTCACATCAGGGAGAATAGTCTCCAGTAACTCGGGAATAGCATCCCTCATGTGTAGAGCCTCTCGTGCCTGCACCCACGATAGCAAGAGCAATGTTAGTCTCGTATTTACCCAAATCAGAACATCCAAAACAAAAACAAAATTTTATCTATTCCAATCGGTGTCGATTTAATAAAATCAGCATCATTTATTTCTAGTCGATGCTGATTAATACCAATCGATGCCGCTCAAACAACAATCGATGCCGATTATACCAATCGACGCCGATTGACTGTCTGGACATAAATCGGACCCTGGCCTCCCACAAAAAAAAAATCAAATGCAACGGGTTCAAGAAGAACCACTTACCCCAGGTCGTGTCCTCCTGCACTTCTGACCACTCCCAGAGGCTTCCATGGTGCTCAAATCCAAATTCTGACTCTCTCTGAATCAATCGTCACGATGAAAATAAATCGTTTACGTTTTCCGTTCGCATATTTATATGCGCTACGTTTGGTCGGCGCCGATTTTGTTGATCGACGCCGTTTATCTTGGTCATCGCCGATTACTGTGATCACCGTCGATTTTCCATATCTGTTTGCCATAGTGTTGATGCTTGGCTTATTTATCCATCTGATCATTATTGTGCGCTGAATATTGCCTTTCGGCGCATCTTTTCGATATCACCATCTATTTCGGGTTTTGTTCCCTTTGCGTGGGACACTCGTACTTTTTGGCAACTTAGAGTTAAGCGGGTCTGTAGGCACTAACGTCGTCTCATGAGGAGACCGTCTAGTTTGCCCTACCAATGTGAGTTCCTTAGGTTGCTGCCTTTTTATTTATTTTTGTACATCGTTAATGATCAGATCTACTCCAGACATCCGACTGGGGCATCCTGCATTTTCATCTACCTCTTTCAAACTTGGGATCATCTGTTCTATCACCCATCCCATCCCTAGTTTGAGGGGGATCACATCATCACACATTCTTCCCTTCTTCCATCTCTTTGTTTTTGTCTCATAACCTTGCTTATCGCAAGTTACTTGACAAAAAGGGGCAAAATGTAGACACTTAAAATTGGTTACTCAATTTAGTGTCCCTCACATTCGTTTACCTGCTTAGGTAACCTGGGGCACGTTTACGTCACCACTATCCCCTTGGGATATTATCCGATTTGTGATTTAAACACCTATCTTAAGTTTAATTCACCCCATTATATCTTACCCGTGAGTAATTAAATATTAAATATTTAATTACACCTCTTCCCATGTATCTTAACCACTTATCTACCCCAAATTTATTCTATCTATGTATCACCCCTATTTTTCCTCTTCCCCAAGCGGGATATTTCCCGTATTTGGGGTAACTCTTATCTTTCTAGAAATCATTCATTTTGGCCATCTCGGGAGTCTGTCCCGCGATCGGCGCCGACCTATACGGTCGGCGCCGATTTTTTAGGAGCGGCGCCGATTATAAATAGAAGCCCAGAACTCAGTTCTAGGGACAAAAAAGGAGGAAGAACACACGCACGAACAGAGAGAGAGAGAAAGAGATAGATCACGAAAGAGACACAGGTTGTAAGAAAGAGAGATCTTTTAGCATCAAGTGTATCAAATGAGAGCGGATCCTGTCTGAATCAATCCCTGAGAGGAGCACCGTTACTCTGCTCCTATCACATCAACATCACACGTATCCATCGATCCTCTGGTGACTCTGTTCCAGTATCTCACCGACTTCGGCACATCCAGCAGACGTCGACGATCTGTCCATCACTTTCCGATTTCTGAATCTTCTCGCACTGTCCCCGATTGACCGATCTGCTTTGATCGGCGTCGATCTTATTGATTGGCCGATCCCGATCCTTCATAATCGACACCGATCACATCAGTCGACGCCGATTCTACATAATCGACGCCGATCATCCTGCAGACAGGTAAAAGGACACAGGTAACACAAATCCAGCTTTATTTCATAGTTTCCTATTTTCTGTAGCTTTCTGTCTGCTGTTTAGATTCTGTTTCATTACTGTAATCAGAAAATCTAGTCCTTACGTACATCTTTTATCATGTATGCTTCTTTACTTAATTGAAAACGTGGACTGACATCCGCCAAGGAAGCTTATCGCTTCCCGGACCCGCTTCTCGGGCAGTCCACCTAAATACCTTTTAACGTGGTCTTTTTCTGTCAAGTATCGGTGTCTTGCAGGTTACTCGGATCTATTGTGTGAATTTCTCGTGTGCGCCCATCTTATCTACATCTACCTCCTTATCCATCTACATCTTTAGATCTTGTCCATCAGGTATCAGTTTTATTGGAGTTTTTCGAGGTTTTTGTGTTTAGTTTGGTGCATTAACTTGGACAGGTAACAAGCGGAAATCCTTGATCTACAACCAACTCACCTTGAGCTCATGTGGTAGCTCACCTTGGAGTTCATTGAGAAGCTCACTAAGTAGCTCACCTGGGAGCTTTCCTAACAGCTCACCAAGTAGGTTGTCTCAAGCTCACTTGTGAGCTCACTGAGTAGCTTATCGAGGACCTCACCTAGGAGTTCGCTAAGTAGCTTCCTTGGGAGCTCACCTAACATCTCACCTAGGAGGTCACCAAATAGCTCAATAAAGTAACTTGGCTTTGAGCTCTTCTAGGAGCTTGCCTATCATCTCAAGTTGAGCTCGCATGGGAGCTCATCGAGTAACTAACCTGGGAGCTCACCTAACATCTCACCTTGCCAACTCACCTTGAGCTCACCTTGCCAACTCACCTTGAGCTTACCTTTCCAACTCACCTTGAGCTCATCTGGTAGCTCGCATGTAAGCTCACCTAGGAGCTTGACAAGTAGCTTGCCCCAGAGCTTATCAAGTAGTTCAACTTGAGCTTTCCTAGAAACTCACCTTGGAGCTTGCCGACTAGCATGACTTGATCTCACCTTGGAGCTCATCAAGCGAGCTGCTCGAAAACTCACATGTGAGCTCACATCACAGCTCACCCGAAACTTGCATGGGAGCTCTCCTATTAGCTCACCTTGCCAGTTCACCTTGAGGTCACTATGGAGCTCACCTTACCAACACACCTTGAGATCATCCGTAGCTCACCTTGGAGTTTGTCAAGTAGCTTGACAAGTAGCGTGCCTGGGAGCTCACCTAACAGCTCACCTGGGAGCTCACCTAATAGCTCACATGGGAGCTCCCCAAGCAGCTCACTAAGAAGGTTTACTTGAGCTTGCTTGTGAGCTCACCGAGTAGCTCACCAGGGACCTCACTTGGGAGCTCACCAAGTAGCTCACTTAGGACCTCACCAAACAGCTCGTCGAGTAGGTTGACTTGAGCTCACTTGTGAGCTCACCAAGCAGCTCACCGGGGACCTCACCTGACCTCACTAAGTAGCTCACTTGGGAGCTTACCTACTAGCTCACCTAGCAGCTCACTTTGAATAGCTTGCAAAGTAGCTCACCTAGGAGTTCTTCTTGAAGCTCGCCGATTAGATCAAGTTGAGCTCACCTTACTAACTCACCTTGAGCTCACCTTACCAACTTGCCTTGAGCTCGCCTTGCCAACTCACCTTGATCTCATTCGGTAGCTCGCATATAAGCTCACCTCAGAGATTACCGACAAGCTCACCTTTAAGCTTGCTTGGGAACTCACCGAGTAGCTCACCTAGGAGCTTAGCTAGGAGCTCGACAAGTAGCTCGCCCAAGAGCTCATCGAGTAGCTAAACTTGAGTTTTCCTAGAAACTCACCTAGGAGCTCACTGACAACTCACCTTGTCAGCTCACCTTGAGCTCACTTAGGAGCTCACCCAAGTAGCTTGACTTGAGCTCACCCGAGAGCTCATCAATCAGCTCACCCAAAAACTCACATAGGAGCTCACCTTACAACTCACCTTGCTAACTCACATGGAAGATTTCCTATCACCTCACCAGATGAGCTCAAGGCAATTTGCCAAGGTGAGCTCCTCAGTGAACTCATGGCCAGCTGGTAAGGAAAGCTGATAAGGTGAGTTTTTGGGTGAGCTGTAAGGTGAGCACCCATGTAATTTTTTAGGTGAGCTACTTGATGAGTTCCCAAGTGAACTCATGTCGAGCTACTTGGTGAAAGCTTTGGGTGAGCTCAAGGTGAGTCTGTTAACGTGAGCTATCAAGTGAGCTCCCATGTGAGTTTCCAGAAAGCTCAAGTCGAGCTACTCGATAGGATTCTATGTGAGCTACTTACCAAGCTCCCAGCTGAGTTCCTAAGCTACTCGGTGTGCTTCTAGGTGAGCTCAAAGTTGAGCTTATCAGAAATCTCTAAGGTGAGCTTACATGCAAGCTACCAAATGAGCTCAAGGTGAGATGGTAAGGTGAGCTCAAGGCCAGTTGGCAAGGCAAGCTATCAAGTGAGTTTCTAGGTGAGTTCCTAGGTGAGTTACTTGACGAGCTCCCAGGCAAGGTCAACTCGAGATGATTGGTGATCTCCTAGAAGAGCTCCTAGGTGAGATACTTGGTGAGCTATTTGGAGAGCTACTAGGTGAGCTATTAAGAAATCTCCCAAGTGAGGTACTTGGTGAGTTCTCATGTGAGGTCCCCTACTCAATGAGCTCCCAGGTAAGCTGTTAGGCGAGCTCCCAGTGAGATGTTAGGCCGAGCTCCCGGGTGAGCTACTTGGTGATCTACTCGACGAACTCCGATGTGGGATAAAAGATGAGCTCAAGGTGAGTTAGTAAGGTGAGCTCCTCAGTGAGCTCAAGGTGAGATAACAAGGTGAGCTAATAGGTGAGCTCCCATGTGACTTGGCTAGGTGAGTTGTTAGAAAAGCTCCCATGTGAGTTTTCAAGTGAGCTACTTGACGAGCTCCCGGGTGAGCTCAAGTCGAGCTGCTTGCTAAGATTCTGGGTGAGCTCAATGTGATTTGGAAAGGTGAGCTGTTAGGTGACCTCCCAGGTGAGTTTCTAGGTAAGCTCAACTCGACCTACGCCCGACAAGCTACTAGGTGAGTTGTTTCTTGAGCTCCCACCCATGCTCCTAAGTGAGCTACTCGGTGAGCTCCTAGGTGATCTCAAAGGTGAGCTTGTTGGTAATCTCTAAGGTGGACTTACATGCTAGCTACTTGATGAGCTCAATACAAGTTGGAAAGGTGAGCTCAAGGTGAATTTGCAAGGCGAGCTCAAGGTGAGTTGGCAAGGGGAGCTATGGTGAGCTCCCGGTGAGTTCTTAGGTGAGTTACTTGACAAGCTCCCAGGTAAGCTCAACTCAAGCTAATCGAGAGCTCCTAGAAGAGTTCCCAAGTGAACTACCTGGCGAGCTATTTAGTGAGCTCCCAGGTGAGTTGCTAGGTGAGCTCACAAGTGAGCTACTTAGTGAGCCCCCTGGCAAGGTCTCCAACGAGCTACTCAAAGAAGCTCATGTTAACCTACTCAGGCTAGCTACTCGGTGAACTTCCGGGTGAGCTATTAGGTGAGCTCCTAGGTGACATAATTGGTGAGCTACTTGATGAACTCTGAGGTGAGCTACTAGACGAGCTCAAGGAAAGTTAGCAAGGTGAGCTCCTATCTGAGCTCAAGGTGAGCTAGCAAGGTGAGCTGGCAAGGTGAGCTGATAGGTGAGCTCCGATGTGATTTTTTTGGTGAGTTGTCAGGTGAGCTCCCATGTGAGTTCTTGAGGGAGCTACTTGAAGAGCTCTTAGGTGGGCTCAAGTCGAGCTACTCGGTGAGCTCCTAGAAAAGCTTCCAGGTGAGCTACTTGGAGAGCTGGTCGGTGACCTTATAGGTGAGATGCTAAGTGATATCCCAAGTGAGCTACTTGGTGAGCTCTCAGGTGAGGTCCCTGGTGATCTAATCATTGAGCTCACAATCAAGCTCAAGTCAACCTACTTAGAGAGTTGCTCGCTGAGCTCCCAGGAAAGCTGTTAGGTGAGCTACTCAACGAACTCTGAGGTAACCTACCAGACAAGCTCAAGCCGAGTTGGTAAGGTGATCTCCTCAATGAACTTAAGTAAAGTTGTAAATTCAAGTGATAGATGAGATCCCATATGAGTTTTCAGGTGAGTTGATTAACAAGCTCTTGAGTGAGTTCAAGTTGAGTTGCTTGGTGAGCTCCTAGATGAGCTATAGGTGAGATGGCAAGTCAAGCTATCAAGAAAGCTCCTAAGTGAGTTTCTATGAAAGCTCAAGTTGAGTTACTTGACGAGCTCTTGGGTGAGCTACTTGCCAATCTCCAAGCTGAGCTCCTAGGTGAGCTACTTATGAGCTCCCATGTGAGCTCAAAGGTGAGATTGTTGGCAATCTCTGAGGTGAGCTTACATGTGAGCTACTAGATGAGCTTAATGTGAGTTGGCAAGGTGAGCTCAAGGTGAGTTGGTAAGGTGAGCTCAAGGTGAGTTGGCTAGGTAATTTGTTAGGTGAGCTCCCAAGTGAGTTCCCAGGTAAGTTACTTGACGAGCTCCCAGGTGAGCTCAACTTGACTTGATCGGCAAGCTCTAAAAAGAGCTCCCGGGTGAGCTATTTTGTGAGTTCACGGTGAGCTATTTGGTGAGCTCCTAGGCAAGGTCCCTAGTGAGCTGCTCGACGAGCTCCTAGGTGAGCTACTTGTCAAGCTTGAAGATGAGCTCCTAGGTGAGCTGCTCTATGAGCTGCCATGTGAGCTCAAAGGCAAGATTATCATTAATCTCTGAGGTGAGCTTACATGTGAGCTATAATAAGCTCAAGGTGAGTTGGTAAGATGAGCTCAAAACTAGTTGTAAAGGTGAGTTGAAGGTGAGTTGGTAAGGTGAGCTGTCAGGCGAGCTCCCAGGTGAGTTCTTAGGTGAGTTACTCGATGAGCTCCTCGGGTGATCTCAACTTGAGCTAATCGGTGACCTCCCAGAAGAGATCTTAGGTGAGCTACTTGGCGAGCTGGTCGGTAAGCTCCCAGGTGAGTTACTAGGTGAGTTTCCAAGCAAGCTACTTGGTGAGCTCCTAGGTGAGGTCCCCGGTGAGCTACTCGGTGAGCTCAAAAGTGAGCTCAAGTTAACCTACTCGGTGAGTTGATCAGTGAGGTCCCAGGTGAGCTATTAGGTGAGCTCCTAAGCAAGCTCCCGGTGAGCTATTAGGTGAGCTCCAAGGTGAACTACTTGGTGAGCTACTCGATGAAATCCAAGGTGAGCAACCGTAAGATCTCAAGGCAAGTTTTCAAATTGAGCTCCTCAGCAAGCTCAAGGCGAGATGAGAGGTGAGATCTAATACGAGTTGGCAAGGTGAGCTATCGGTGAACTCTCGTGTGATTTTTAGGTGAGGTGCTTGACGAGCTCTTGGGTGAGCTCAATTTGAGCTACTCAACAAGCTCCTAGATGAGCTAAAGGTGAGTTATTGGAAAATCTCCCAGGTGAGTTTCCAGGTAAGTTTAGGTCAAGCTACTTGATGAGCTCCTGGGTGAGCTATTTACCGAGCTCCTAGCAAAGCTCCTAGGTGAGCTGCTAAGTGAGCTCCCAGGTAAGCTCAAAGGTGAGCATATTGGTAATCTCTGAGGTGAGCTTACATGAGAGCTACCAAATGAGCTCAAGATGAGTTGACAAGGCAAGCTTAAGGTAAGTTGGCAAGGCAAGTTCAATGTGAGTTGGCAATGTAAGCTATTAGGAAAGCTCTCAGGTGAGTTCCCAGGTGAGTTACTTGATGAGCTCCCGAGTGAGCTCAACCCAAGCTGATCGGCGAGATCCTAGAGGAGCTCCCAGGTGAGCTACTAGGTGAGCTCCCAAGAAAGCTACTTAGTGAGCTCCTAGGTGAGGTCTTCGGTGAGCTTCTCGGTGATCTCACAAGTGAGGTCAAGTCAACCTACTCGGTGAGCTACTTGGTGAGTTCCTAGGTGAGCTGTTAGGTGAGATCCCATGTGAGCTACTTGATGAACTCTGAGGTAGGCTACCAGACAAGCTTCTTGACGAGCTCTTAGGAAATCTCAAGTTGAGCTGCTTAGCAAGCTCCTGGGTGAGCTCAAGGTGAGCTGGTAAGGTGAGTTGTTAGGTGAGCACCCAGGAAAGTTTCTAAGCAAGCTCAAATCAAGATGCTCGACGAGCTCTTGGGTGAGCTACTTAATGAGCTCCTAACTGAGCTCTTAGGTGAGCTCCCAGAGAGCTCAAAGGCAAGCTTTCGGTAATCTCGAGGTGAGCTTACATGCGAGCTACTAGATGAGCACAAGGTTAGTTAGCAAGGTGAGCTCAAGGTGAGTTGGCAAGGTGAGCTCAAGGTGAGTTTGTAAGGTAAGTTGCCAAGCGAGCTCCCACATGAGTTCCATAGTGAGTTACTCGATGAGCTCCCAGGTGAGCTCAACTCAATTTGATCGGTGAGCTCCTAGAAGAGCTCTTAGGTGAGCTACTTGGTTAACCATTCGGTGAGCTACTAGGTGAGCTCAAAAGTGAGCTACTTGGTGAGCTCTAGGAGAGGTCCCCGGTGAGTTGCTCGGTGAGCTCACAAGTGAGCTCCAGTCAACCTACTCGATGAGCTACTCGGTTATTTCCCAAGTGAGATATCAAGTGAGCTCCTAGGTGAGCTACTTAGAGAGATACATGATGAACTCTATGGTGAACTACTAGATGAAGCTCAAGGTAAGGTAGCAAGGCAAGCTCCCATGTGAGTTAGCAAGATGAGCTATCATGTGATCTCCCATGTGAGTTTTTAGGTGAGCTACTTGATGAGATCCCGGGAGAGCTCAAGTCGAGCTACTATGTGAGCTCCCGGTGAGCTCAAGGAAAGCCGATGAAAGGTGAACTATCGGTGAGTGTTTCACACAGAATGTTTCAGTTCTTAGAATAGAGTTACTTCTATCCTTTCATTCTCTTGAGAAATAGATAAGGGTTAGGGCTAGGAGGAATACCTGTTGAATGTTGGGAGGGTGTGCGCGTACCATAGAAAGAGATCAGATCGATTGCGAAGAACTCCTTTTTGTCTAGGAAGGACTACCTGCAAGTAAGAATACAAGACCACCAGATTTTAGTTAGACAATAAATGAGGGAACTGCCTTGGGCCCAGGAAATATTAGACTTCCTTTTGAAGGTGGTCAGTTCCCCTCTTAATATGAATTAACACAAATTCTAACAAAGAAGTTATTGCAAAATTACAATTGAATTACCTCGTTAAAAGTAATAGAGGAAAGGCTGGTTTTGGTTTGAGTCACAGTGACCGATGATGCGATCACTATACCTGTACAACCGATCTGGTTATACACCGGTACCGGTTGCTGATAACCGATATCGGTAGGGGCAGTGATTTAGGGGCTTTTAATGAAGGTTGGCTATAAGGTGGCTATGGTGTTTATAAGGCTGGTAAATGATTAGGGATAGGAAATGGGGTGATGGAGAAGACTCAGAGAGTATGGGGGCTGTTCTTGGGGCAATGTAAGGGTAGAGGAATGACAGTTAGATGTAGGGTGTTTCTGGGTAGTAGATCTAGGAGTAGACTTATAATTACTGTGATTCAGAAGTTCAAGAAATGTTATTAAAAGAATGTAAAGACACTACTTACTAGTTCCTGATGAAGATACAGGTCCAAGGACTGTGATGATGAAGGTAGGGCTCAGGTGGGATGATCTGACAATCAAAGATGAGCTATCTTCTCTCCCAATGCTTGGATGAGTGTCGTTGTGCTCTAGTTACTCAGTTGCAGTCTTGGGCTCGATGTCCTTCTCTGCAAACTCTTCTCTTTTCTTCACTTGTCTCTACTCTACCAAGTGAATCCCGGATCTTTCAAATGAATTCCGATCCTTTGTTTTTGGTTGGGGGAGGTCATTTACAGGGAACCGATGGCGGTTACGTAACCGGTGGTCAAGTAGGAACCGATGTCGGTTAAGTCAAAGTGGGCTATTTTTAGTAAAATAGCCAACTTTCCCTCCTTTTCTCCCAAGGGATTAGTTGTGGGCTTGGTCAAGTCATTATTAGGTTGGTTTTGGTGTGGGTGAGGGTAATTAGTCATGGGTGTGGATGTAGACCAAGTTATAGGTCTTAATTAGGTTAGTTTAGGGTTAGGGCTAGGTCATGGTGATGGTGGCGAAATGAGGTGGCGGGGTTTGGATATGTGGATTTATTAATTATAAGGTAATTAATAAATAATTGTGCAAGGTTTAGGTGGTGAGGTTAGGTTATGAAATGAGATACGGGGCACGGGGTGTCGTAAGACACAAATTTGGTGTCTACATTAGCCCCTTTTGTCATGTAGCTTGTCTTGTAAAGCTGCTGCATGACAATTAATAAGAAGTGGTTACTCCCGTTAAGGGTATAGGTAATCCCCCTCAAATCTATCACAGATGGAGGTGACGTGAAATCAGGGATAGGGTTGATAAAGGGTGAATGGTGTTAAGATGATGGTAAGATGGTGGGGTAAGTTCAAGGAAGCGGACACATTTAAATGCGATAGTAGTGCGACCAGGGTACATGATTTGAAGAGCAAACAAGAAATTCATAGGCAAAGGTCGATAGTTTATCCAAACAAGGGTGATATAATCCTGGTATCCAAGGCATAGGAAGTAGCTCCAGGGGATATAACGGGTAAGGTACAAGAACGTTTAGGCATGTTCGGCAGTACCAAATGGTTGGTTTGGTTGAGATAAACATCACGGTCTCGGTCTAGGCAAAGTTGGTCGACTGATCAAGTCAAGTACCCTAATCATGCTAAAACACGAACATGTGAGCTCGATTGAACAAAAAGCTATATGATGGGTGGATAAAATTGTAATTTGTGGGTTTTGGGTGAGGTACTTAATTGGTGTGGCCTTGGGTCGGGCCGATTGATTAGTGAGGGCCTTGGGTCGATTGGTTTGAGGCGATTGGTTGGGTGTGGCCTTGGGTCGGGCAGATTGGGTGGTAACTTGCCTTGGGTCGGGCGGGCCTATTGGTTGGGTGTGGCCTTGGGTCGGGCCTGATTGGTTGGTTGCGGCCTTGGGTCGGGCCATAGATTGATTGGTTATGGCCTTGGGTCAGGCCATTGATTGGTTGGTTGTGGCCTTGGGTCTAGCCTTGATTGGTTGGTTCGGGCGGGCCTTGTTGGTTGGTGGTTGGCCTTGTCGGGCTTGATGGTTGGTTGCGGGTCGGGCTTGGGTTGAGTGCCCTTAGGTCGGCTTTGTTGGTTGGACGTGGTTCGGGTCGGGCAAATGGTTGGTTGCGGCCTTGGGTCGGGCCGATTGAAGTCAAAATAAGGCAAGTCAGCAAAGCCAGGGGTAGGTGATGGGGAAAAAGTGGAGATTGGTGGATAAGGGTGGGAGTTAGGTGAAGGAAGTAGGTAACCGATATCGGTTATGTATAACCGATATCGGTTAGAAGACCGATACCGGTATTCTAGGGTGCAAAATAACCGGTATCGGTTATAGGCCAAAACCTATAAAAATGAAAAATACGGCATGTCATTGTCACTTTGTGAATTTGAGCACCCCATTTTGTCTTGTCTGAGGTGTGAAGTGATTGTGTTGAGTTTGTGGGCTGAGTTGGCATTATTTGAGTGGAGGAGTGAGTGATTGGTAGACCCAGCGATCGGGGAGGCAGAGTTTGATTGGTTGAGGACTCAGCTGAGGAGTTGTGGAGCCATGGCACAGCCAGGAGGAGCAGGAGGTGCTGGACCAGCTGGACCACCACCACCTATCCCACCACGATGACGTGTAGTCGTACCGGTAGGCTCTGAACTCCTACCTATGTGAATTTAATGAGTTTAACTTAGATGTGGGTTTTGGGTAGGAATCCTAAATTTAATAAAATAAGGAATGAATGGAGGTAATTTGTAAAATGGAGTGGGTAGGTAGGCTAGTTAGGCCAAAATGGCAGGGTGGGTAGGTTTTTAGGGTTTTCTTGTGGATAAATAGGGAGAAATAGGGAAAAAGGGGTTTTGCGGGCCGTTTTGGGTTCGGCCCCGCAATCGGACAGTGACCGATGTCGGTCACTAGGCGACCAGCATCGGTCACATAATATAGTGTATATATTGTTTGTTGATAGACCGGCATCGGTCATAGGTCAACCAGCATCAGCACATATCATTTACATGGGGGACCGATGGTGGTCGGTGACCGTCCGTCAGCATGGGTAGAGTTGTGGTTTTTGTTTGTTGTTAGAATTTGGTCTTGTTGTTTTGTTTTTTTTTGTTTTGTTTTTGTTTGGGGGTGAAGGGGGAGGGGTAGAGTTGATAGGAAAAGGTGATTGGGGTGGGGGGAAATGGGGTTGATGGGGGTTGGTTCGGGTAGGATAGATTAGGTGTTGGGTATGAAGTAGGAGGTGTTAAATTGGCGGGGGTATAGTTAGATGGCTAAAGTAGATCGGGGTGGTTGGTAGGGTGTGAGATAAGGAAAGGGGATATCGTAGATGTATAGGGTAAGATAGGTGGGTGTAGATGTGTGTTGTAGAGTCGGGTTGTGGTTGGGTGGGTAAGTGGGTATAGAGGGTTAAGGTAGTTGTTTTTGTAAAGGGTAGGCCTGATGAAGTGGGTTGTTTTTGCAAGCACGCCAGCAGCTCACGATGCGGGATCGGATGCCCCCTCTATTGAGGTAGATGCGGCCACATGTGTCCGTAGTGCAGTGGGGCATTATGCGAGAGGTGGACTCGGTGGAGTCCAGTGGTATAGGGCTGTGGATAGGGACCACAGCCTGATGGTTGCCCTCATCGAGAGATGGGATCCGGAAACCAATGTCTTCCATCTCCCTACTGGAGAGATGACGATTACATTAGAGGATGTGTATCGCATCCTGAGACTACCGATCGTAGGTGAGTAGTGTTCCAGGTGGATGCGGAGACAGTGATGGATAGCATCCTGCATGTATTCGGGGATGCAGCCCCATTGTTGACCTATCACAGTGCGAGCATTGCCTATGGTGACATGTATCACACACACCGACAGGAGACACGGCTTGCCATGTTGATGATGATAGGTATCACCTGCTTCGCCCTCCCGGACTCAGAGGGAGGCCACTTCCCATGGGCTTTGATGGGAGTTTTGCATGAGATGGTAGAGGAGCATACATGCTATGCCTAGGCACTAGTGTATCTGGTGCAGCTATACAGAGAGCTTGTGGGGTTATCGCCGTATGAGGTGATTAGTATTTTCTCGACATTTTTGTTACACTACTGGGTGTATGAGCACATCATCTGTATATGACCAGTAGGGCTGCCCCAGTAGCCAGGGCCACAGATAGTATATAGATATGGATTTCAGAGGTGGTTGGGGGTCGTGGGCTAGCCACGAGCGGTGCTCGCAGGATGGGATGTGGCCTACTACCGTCATATGTTAGAGGGCTTGACCACACTGGACATTATATGGAGGCCCTACAGAGGCCATCAGCCCCGAGGAGGAGCCCGAGCATAGATGCGCTAGATCCAGTATAGTTTCTGGATAGCTGGACGGAGGCCCGGGAGTATGAGCGGATACCCCTAGAGAGGGTACGATGGCAGTTGGGCTTGCGATAGGATGAGCCACCTCCCTTCCCACAGTATGGAGGGATGATGTAGAGGCCCCTTTGCCTACTGCACACATGCGCCATTGACCCCGACCGGGTAGTAGAGAGACTGGCGATGATGATACAGTGGATGATGCTGGAGTGACAGGGGCCTTTTTGGTTTGGTGGGCAGGGGAGAGAGCAGCCAGGAGAGCACAGCCCACACAGCCAGATTTGGTGGCTGTTATAGCGAGAGGGACGGCTCTTAGGACAGGTGTAGTTATTATAGGGGCAGCTTGCTGCTGCACAGGCACAGATTGGGGTGCTACGGGCGGTAGCTTAGCCGAGCTCGAGCACGAGCACACAGAGCACCGGCATAGCCCACAAGCAGCACCACCACGAGCACGAGCACGAGAGCATACGAGCGCGAGTACAGAGCACCCCCAAAGGCACAGGGTGTACCGGCAGGACAGGGGCCACTACTATTAGGAGTCGGGGGACCAGCCCCAGCAGCCATGGTGGCACGGGCCCGCTATATGGAGGTGAGAGTGGAGGCCGGTATTATCAGGACATCCTCTATGGTACCGGGGCTGACTATCAGCCATATGCGGCGCACTGAGTTTGAGACATCTCGAGCCGAGATCACAGGGGGCACCGGCCATGGCGGTGGGTCTATTATAGGGAGGAGGCGAGAGCCAGCACAGGGACCAGCAGGGAGATGGGCCGAGGGTGGTGGAGAGAGCTGAGACATCCTGGGAGCGGTGATGGGTTTTTGATATTGGATATAGACACGGTCTGGTCTATGAACCGGGTATGTATATAGAGGCCTGCGTGCCCATATATGATTTATTTATTCATTTTTGTTGTATATACTGGCCTGCGAGCCGAGTACATGTTGTATAGTTGATACCGGCCTGTGAGCCAAGTATATTTTTGACATGAGAGACCGGCCTGTGAGCCGAGTCGAGATTTTGACAGAGACAGTGGCCTGCGTGCCAGCTTTGTATTCTTGAGATCACAGAGGCCCCATGCAGGGCAAGTTGTATATTTTGACATTGATATATATAGATGATGATTTTGATCCACATGGTGTGTAAAAAATGTCTTATGTGTTTTTCGATGGTTTTTGAAATTTAATTTATATAGATGATGAGTGAGTTTGATCCACATGGTGTGTATAATGATGGGTTTGATGTATATATTAAAATGTCGCATGTATTTTGTCGATGGTTTTTGAAATTTAATGTAGATAGATGATGTTGATGAAATTGTGATGATATGTATATGTGTTGATGGGATTTTGATGACAAATATTGATAATGATGTCGTTATGTAGGAAAAAGAGGCGGGCGCCACCAAAAATTTGCAAAAAATGAAGAAAAGGCCTAGGTTTAAGCAAAGGGAGACATATGACCGATATCGGTTAGCTAACCGATGCCGGTAGATATATGACCGATACCGGTTAGGTAACCGATATCGGTTATGCTAAAACAAGCTTTTCTAAAAATAGAAAAGCTTGGGAGACAACTTGAGTTCTTATTTTTAGAGGCATGCAATAAGTTAAATACGAGAATGTGATGTTGTTTGATGACTGATATAGGTAATTGCATGGGAGAATTGAGTGATAAGGAAGAAAGAGATAGGTAAAGTGATTGTGGGCTGAGATTAAGAAGGTAGAAAGGCAAGTTATATTGAAGAGGGTGGTGAACATGGCTGAACAAGGAGAAGCATCCAGCTGGGTAGAGATGAGAGGGAAGACAGGTTCCACCTCAAGCTGCTTGCGTCCCAAGAGGTAAACTGTTTGGTTGTAATTTAATTCTTGCATGTTTTATGAATAGGATGAGAGAAGGTAAGTGGATAGAGATGAGAAAGAAAAGGTGATAGGTAAGGGTTTGGGATGGGGTGAGTGTTATGGGGTAGGTAAGCAGGGGTTTCACGTATGTTTGTAGGTGCAGAGAGGAGTAAATGAGAAAAATAATTATCGTAGGGGATGTTTTTAAGCAGGCTGTATATGATTGACAGTGACCGGTATCATTTAGAGATAACCGGTATCGGTTAGGCAACTGGTATCGGTTATCTATAACCGATATCGGTTACTGTATGAAATTCTAGAATGTGAGAAAAAACACTTGGGGATTTGATTTATTGAATGGTTTGTTTGTTGATTTGATGTATGCAGGCAGAGGTAGGGTTGAGGATGAATGATAGTGTGCCAGCTTTGTTGTCACGAGTCCGAGCGGATGTAACACCAGCTGAATGGGCATTGATAAACCATGTGGGGTTAAGTGGAATCTGCTATTATTCACGAATCACATGCAATCATGCTATGTTGCAGGTGTTGATTGAGAGGTGGAATCTAGAAAAGAATACCTTCTATCTACCAACAGGGGAGATGACAGTGACGTTGGAAGATGTGTTTAGGATTTTGAGGCTCCCAATTACAGGAAGACCAGTGTATCAGGCAGGGCCGAGTGCGGCGCGGGGAGCGATAACAACAGTATTTGGTCCAGCTGCACGAGATTTGACACAGCGAGGTTTGACATTCACTTATGGTATAATGTATGCAGCACACCCTGAGGCAACAAGGTTGGCAGTGGTATTAATGATAGCGGTGGGGTATTATGCATTACCAAGGGTGGATGGGGGAAGATTTCCAAAAGCATTGATGTGTATTATTTGGGAAATGATAGAAAGGAGCGTGACTTTCACATGGGCACCCACATATCTGGCGGAGCTATACAGGGGTTTATGGGCCTGCAGGTGAAATCACAGGATGACACTGGATTGTGCATACTTATTACATTGTTGGGCCTATGAGCACATTGTGTGTGTGCAACCAATAGGCCGACCAATCTAGGAAAGAGAGATAGGAGTGCAGAGGTTGGGATTCAGATGATGGGTCCAGACAGAACAAGAGGTGAGATCCCAGGCCGTGATAGATGACATCGAGTATTATAGGCAGGTGTGGGAGATGGTGACGATTGCGGATATCCGTTGGAGGCCTTACGGGAACTATATGGTGACAGAGAACATAACAGAGGATTTGAGGGGTGTAGAGTGATTAAGGTGGATCGTGGGGCACAGGCCAGGTGAGTACGAGAGGATTCCTCTAGATCGTGTGCGGTGACAATTTGGATTTGTTTAGGATATACCCATGGCTTATAGACCATACATGAGGATCGATGCCGAGGCAGCATTCTCACCTCCCGGCCGACACCTCTAGAAGGACCAGAAGAGATAGCAGCCGATCGCAGGGTAATGGATGCAGGAGCGACAGAGGCTTATAGATTATGGTGGGTAGCAGAGCTGCGAGGTTCACGTGAGAGGGCTGATCATCCTAACATAGCTGTGATTACAGTGGAGAGAGATCACCTGCAGGGTTTAGTTCACCAGCTTCAAATGCGGGTGAATGAGACAACGGGATTGTTAGCGGTTGCGGAGTCACGAGTGGAGAGACTAGAGGTGAGATTCCTCCATGCGAGAGGGCGTATTCATATGTTATAGGAGAGATTGGAAGATCAGTGGGAGGAACCAATAGCAGTGGCACCTTTGAGGATGGAGAGGCCAGGTGAGTGGCGTCGATGATCACGATCATCACCTGGTTCGGGATGAGGCGCAAGGGTCTAAGTGAATTTCATAGAGGTATAAGAATAAATAAGGATGCCGACCTGCGCGTCGATGATAGAGAAGATGTATTTGTTTAACATCTAAATAAAACTGAATATGTATGTTGATTTGAGTTATGATAATAATAAGAATGGTTGTGTTTTGAATGTTTTGTTTTTTTTTTTTTAAAGGATAAAGATGAATGTGATCAAATAGAAATACACAAAAATATTTATATTTACCACACATGATAGGTTATGGTAGGGGATGGTCGAGCTAACCTTGGGAGACCCCATGTCTCCTAAGTGCTGCCTACATAGCCCATTACACAAAGCAAGGAGGGGCCTCAGACTCGATGTAGTTCTCCCTTAGGACCAGGGAGAGGTGAATTCAGGCAATTTGGTTGTGGTTAGGCAATTTGTTGGTTGGTAAAAATATTGATATTGGTAGGGTAATGTTGTTGGTGTTGGTAAGGGATTGGCGATGTTGGTGTAGGTATAGGTGAAGCAAAAGTTAGCTTACCCAAGTAGTAGGGAACCGTGTCCTGATTAAGGTCAACACATAATCCTAGATTTGAGTAAAAGAGGCAAAAGTGTCCATGTAGTTGAGAAGAGCTAAACAAACCACATATTAATGTAGGATGAGCTTGAATCCCTAGGTACCTTGCATAGGTGAGAAGTCGATAGGTGAAAAGAGTTGTATAATCACAATATATCGGATATACGTCACGTCCCTTGAGTTTTGTTGCTTTGACGAATGGTGAGGTGAGGTGGATGATATAGTTGGGGTGCAGAGAACTTGTTATAAGGTGATTATTCTGACGAAAGAGAACCAAACCTAAATAGACAAGTCCATGACTCAAAAGTGCTTTGGAATACTGCTTTTTACTTTTCTGGATATAGATTGATCGATGTGGGAAGTCTACATGGGATATGTATTTTGTTGTTCTTGAGGTCTTCACAAAGATGAACAATGTGAGAAGCTTCTGATAAAGGCTGACTTTGTATAGTTGTCCTTGAGGAGCGATCTATTTATAGTAGCAAATGTGGCTTTTGTGTATAGCTGTCCTTTGGGGGAGCAGTCTATTTATAATAGCAAATGTGGCTTTCACACATAGCTATCCTTCGAGGGAGCAGTCTATGTATAACTTAGAGGTCTAGATGTCCGTTTGGCATGAAGCATCTAGTTTTGTAGGAAGTTTGACTCAAGAATATCCCATAAGCGTATAATTGAGAACGTGTTATTTTGATACTTTTAAGTCATGGACTAGACTAAAAAGGGGAAGGCATCTTTAAGAGGAGATGATGACCAAACCATGTGAGCTTGATTCTATTTTGAGATGCATGAAACAAAGTGTATGAGGTGGTAAACGAGCTCAAGGGACGAGCGCAAGGTAGATAAGAAGTGATATAACACTAAATTCAACAGTAGAATGGCCGAAGATGCAAGGCATTAAGGGGTTCAGGCTCAGGTTTACCATTAAGCGAAGCTAAATGATAAGTGCCTGATCCATAAGTGTGAGTGATAATGTAAGGCCCAATCCAATTAGGAGAAAATTTTCCACGTTTTCTCTTTTCTAGTTTGGTTACATGTTGATTCTCTTTGAGGACAAGATCACCAACCTTAAAGGTATGCTCATGAAGTCACTTATCATAAGCACGCTTGATGCGCTTTTGATAGATTTGAAGGTGGTCAAGATCTATAAGACGACGCTCGTCAAGAAGCTCCAATTGGGCTAACCACTCTTGGCGGAAATCATCATTGGTGAGAATATCCTGAAGAGATATTCTTAGGGAGGGTATTTGTATTTCGAGAGGCAAGACAGCCTCGGTACCATATACCAAAGAAAATGGGGTGGCATTAGTGGAGGTACGAATGCTGGTACGATAAGCCCAAAGGGCAAAGGGGATGTGATCAGGCCAATTTTTTCCAGAATCGTTAACGACTTTCATGAGAATTTTGGTCAGGGTTTTGTTAGAAGATTCGGCTTGACCATTTGCTTGTGGATAGTAAGGTGATGAGAAGCTAAGTTTGATACCAAAGTTGTCACAAAGGTCTTGTAGCAACTTATTTTTGAAATATTTTCCATTATCTGTTATCAGGCGATGAGGAACACCAAAACGACAGATAATGTGATGGTTGATGAACTCTATATTTTTTTTTTTTGGTTGAAATGAGTGGAATGGCCTCCACCCATTTAGTGTAATATTTGGTTGTTGTGATTATCCAACGGTGACGTTGCGAAGAGGGTGGGTGAATCTCACCAATAAGGTCTAAACCCCATTGTGAGAAAGGCCAAAGATCTCGTGCGACCTGTAGCGGATGGCTAGGAGTATGTTGAAGGTTGGCATGTTGTTGACACATAACACAATGCTTAACATATTATAGTAGTCGTTATTAAGAGTAGGCCAATAATAGCCTAGGCGAAGGATCCGTTTGGCCATGGCAAGGCCACTAAAATGTCCACCACAAATACCATCATGGACTTGTTGGATGGTATAGGTAACCTCCGCGCCGGTTAGACATCGAAGGAGGATGCCATCAAAGCCACGTTTATAGAGGAGTCCCCCCATGATGACATAACGAGAAACACTTTTAAGAAAAGCACGTTTTCCATTACTAGTAAGGTCAGGTGGGAGAACAGAGGTTGTAAGGTAGTCGTGAAATTGGTGATACCAGGTATCCTGTGAATTAGCAGACACATTATTTATCATACAAACATCCGGGGCTGAGTAAGATGGGGCAAAGAGTTGTTGGACCAAGACAAATATGTCAGAGTCAGTTGGTGAGGTAGGAATTTGTGAGGCTAAGCAAGCCATAGTATCTACAAATTTATTAGTTGAGCGAGGAATGGTTTGGATAGAATAATGAGTAAATAAGGTCAAAAGTGAATCCACGTAATGTTTGTACTTTTGAAGTTCCTCATTTTTACATTGGTAGATGCCCGTAACTTGATTAACGAACAATTGAGAGTCACCAAAATGTTAATAGATTTTACACCTAAGTGTAATGCACACAGAGACCCAAAACAAGGGCCTCGTATTGCTTTGTATTATTAGTGCGGGGAAATCAAGCCGAAATGAAAGAGGCATAGGCTCAACATCAAGAGGAATGAGAACAACACCGGCCCCTCCGCCATGCTTTGGCATTTGGATCCATCGAAGAAGAGAGTCATTGAATATGACTCCTCACCGAGTGAAAGAGTGGCAATGAGTTCATCGGGAAAGTAAAATTGGTAAATTGTTCCCCGGTAAAGGGGCTTCCACGAGTTGAGTCTGATATGATAGTTTGTCCTTTGATTGATTTACGGTGTACAAACTCAAGGTCGAGGTCGGCGAGGAGCATAAGCCATCGGGTGATGCGTTGGTTTAGATGAGGTTTGGCGTACATATAATGGATGGGGTCCGCGTTGGTGATGACAAAAAGTTTTGTGATTCAGGAGGTAATGTCAGAGTTTGGTGGCCACGAATGATAGGGCTAGGCACAACTTTTCTACATGTGTATACCTAGTCTCGTAATCCACAAGAGTACGGCTTATGTAATAAATGGCTTGTTCTCGATGCTCGAGAGTTACGATGGGCTAGCATGGCTCCTACAGCATGGTCGGTGGCGGAAAGGTAAAGGTAAAAAGGGTGATCGTCTTGAGGTGGGATAAGCACGGGTGGCTATAAGAGATAGGCTTTAAGAGCCTCAAAGGCTTGGTGGCACTCTTCGCTCCATTGAAAGACAATGTCCTTTTTAAGGAGATGATGGAAAGGTTGACATCGATCTGAGAGTTGTGAGATGAAACGCTGGATAGATTGGAGTTTTCCCTGCAAACTATGCAATTGTTTGA
The DNA here is from genome assembly GCA_018340775.1 of Taxus wallichiana var. yunnanensis. Taxonomy (NCBI): domain Eukaryota; kingdom Viridiplantae; phylum Streptophyta; class Pinopsida; order Cupressales; family Taxaceae; genus Taxus; species Taxus wallichiana. The sequence goes on from CM031237.1 coordinate 31,995,917, forward strand.
GGTTAGTGGGTGGGGGCATTTCTAGGATAGCTTTGACTTTAGTTGGATCGACCTCGATGCCACGCAAAGAGACAATAAAACCAAGGAGTTTTCCTGAAAGGACACCAAAGACACATTTCTTTGGTTGAAGATGAACACAATATTGTAATAGGTGATCGAAAATAATGGTTAAAACATCGAGATGTTCACTGCGATGTTTAGATTTGCCAAGAAGATCATCGACATAATCCTCAAGGATAGTGTGCATAATGTCATGAAAAATGTAAGTCATAGCCCACGATAGGTCGCACTGCATTCTTAAGGCTTAAGGCTAAACGGCATGACACGATAGCGAAGGTTCCCCAGGAGTTATGAAGGTGGTTTTATGTTGATCGGCGGGGCTACCAAAATTTGATTATATCCCGAGAAGCCATCCATGAGAAAAGCATCTCATGGCCTGCAAAATGAGATCAACAAGTTGATCAATACTTGGTAGGGGGAAGTCATCCTTTGGGCAAGTGAGGTTAAGGTCCCGAAAATCCGTACATATCCGAAGTCCCCCCGTTGCTTTAGTAATAGGTACGATGTTAGAAATCCATTGAGGATAGTCAATAGGTAAGATGAAGGAAATGAAAAGGAGTCGTTGAAGCTCTTCTTTGACCAAGAGGGCAATGCGTGGATGCATTTTTCTTAGTTTCATTTAACTGGTTTGGAATCGGGTTTCAGGGTAATGTTATGGACAGCAATGTCAGGATCAATTCTTGGCATGTCAGCGTAGGACCAAGCGAAAGCTTGGTTGCGGGCATGGAGGAAGGTAGTGAAGGCCATTTGTTCTGATGCATTAAGAGATTGTCTGATCTTCACAATGTGAGGATCATCCTCTGTGTGGATGTTGATTTCTATAGTCGACTCATTCAACATGGTTTGAGTTTCAGATGGTAAGGCATGTTGAATATAAGAGTCATCCGCACCAAGGTAAGTGAGGATGGAGTCATCATCTTGGCACTCAACAACATTAATTGAAGGTGAGTCCTCTTCGATCATGTCTAGATATAGAAGGGGAAGAGAAGATGGGTCTTCATTATCATGTTGATAAGTGAGAGGACCCAGGAAGATAGCGTTTATGAAAAAAAAAAAAAAGTTAGGAGGGATAGATTCAGGGTCTATCGACTCTGTGGGTGACGATGGAAAAATGGGTGATGATGGTTTGGAAGGGGTGACTTCATCATCTTCCTGGATACAATGGATATGTGGTGTCTTTGGTGTAGGTGGTTCAGAGAATCCAAGACCACGATGATCTTTGTGTTTGCGTGTAGTCACGGGAATGATCGTATGTCGGCCTTGTTCATAAAGACCGAAACCAAAGCCCTTCCAAGCACAGTAGCGTCAGGAAGGTGAGGGAAAATGACGATTAGTTAGATATTGAAAATCAGATTGGAAGGGAACCACACCAAGGGGAGGTTCAGGGGTGACAGAGGATGTATCGACACCCCCATACGTTAGGTTGGTGCGGCAATTAGGTGGTCCGTAGGAGATTACTTCCCCCACACGACGGTCGTAGGTAGGATGCGCATGTAACTGTCCATACTCCTGTGGGGTATGGAAAGTGCTAACATTATATAGGTGATACTCCCCCAGCGTAAGGCATTGAAAACATCTACTAAGGGATCTGAGGTTGGGATGTTGTCCGGGAAAGGAAGTGGTATTTGCGGCGGTGGTTTCATTGGTTGAAGGTGTAGGTGCGGTTGAGATGGATGGTTGAGGTGTGGTTGAAGTAGATGGTTGGGTTGGATGAATGGGTGTCTTGACTGGTACAAGCACATCATTAGGGTGATATAACATATTACAGGTTTTGAAGGGGGGAGCGTCAGCTTTTACGGTGTAGGACTTCCCCTCATACTCAAATTTTATGCATCTATGTAAGGTGGAGGGAATGCATCCCATAGCCCGGATCCAAGGGCGACCTAACAACATGTTGTATTGGAATTCTCCCTCAAGGACATAGAAGAGTTCGGGTAAAGTACGTGGCCCTACACGAATGTTAAGGATCACGGTGCCTAAGGTAGAAGTAATAGCATCATTGAATGAATGCAACATGGTGGGGTTGGCACACATGCAGCTAGAAGGGATATTCATTTGTTGGAAGGCTTTGGAAGAGATGATGTTTAGGCTAGCACCTCCATCAATCATAACACGATGTACCCGGATGTCCCGGATGTAAGCTGAGATGAAAAGAGTGGGGTCAGGATCTTCTGCACCAAAGTCAACAATTTCATCTTTGGAGAAACCAGCGCAGTGGTTTTGTACGATAGGGACGGAAGTGGTAGATTGTTTGGTGAGAGAAGCAACATGGTTGGGTGTTAAGATGGAGGTAACGGGCAAAGGTTTCATTAGGTAAGACCTCTATCCCTTGAAGGATTTCAACGAGAGCTTGGCGATGAGATTCAGAGGTTTGAATGAGATCATACAGTGTCATTTTTACAGGTGATTGGTGAAGTTGTTTGATCATGGTTCGGTGGGCAACTCCATCAGAGACGGGGTAGGTAGGTCCACGAATAACCACTTTAGGTGGTGGTGCGATCGGGATGGTGGACGGAGAAAGAGAGGCCGCAGGTGTGCTTTCTTTAGCTTTCCCATTGTTTTTCTGCCCTCGAGTAGCAACACTAATCATGTTGATCTTGTGAACATGAGAGGAGGAAGATGGTAGGGATAAGTCATTGTCTTCGAGAGGTGGGGTTGTAATAATGATAGATCTTGGTGAGGTGGGGACAGGTGGTATAGGAGAGGGGATTGAAGCTAAAGGTTTCTCCCTTCGTAAGTTGTCTTTCTTAACCTTTCTATCCGAGAGAGGTGACTGACGAAGTATGGCTCTCAAAGCTTTGCATCCCTCTACATCATGTCCTAGTGTGCGGTGGTAAGTGCAGATTTTAGACTCATCATAACCTATAGGTCGAGGTTTAGATGGATCATAGGGTCTAAGTGGGGGTAGGGAAATGGTCGCATTCTCCACCAACATATCAAGGATCTTGGCGTAAGATCCTTTGAGCGGGTCAAAGTCAGAGGAAGATGAGGCTATTGATTAGGTGGGTTTTGGTAATGTTTGGGTATGGTTGGTTCATATGGGTGGTGGTTTAGACAAGGGGTTTTGATAATTGGATTTAACTAAACGTGGCTTCTTTGGCATAGAAGTTATGTTTAGCTGGTTAGATGATGAGGCCACAGATGACGTGGTGGCAGGAAACAACCACGGAGAAAGAGGAGTGACAGCAAAAAAATCCTTTGATGATGGAGTTTGTTTAGGGTTGATAGGTGGACAAGATACTTGGGGTGATGGTGTTGATACACCCATGGATCTCTTGTATGGGTGTAGAAGATGCAGGTCATTTTAAAGAAAATGCATGGAGGTATGATGTATTGAGGCAAGGTGGAGGGGAGGTCCCAATATAGAAGGTAGGTGTGACAACGAGGGTTTTAGTTGTGACAGAGGCATAGATTGGACTTGGGTTTTAGGGGATTGGGTTTGTCTCTTAGGTGGATGGACGGCTTTATTTTTGGATAAATCTAACCATTTAGGTGGGTGTGTTAGGCTGGGTATTGGTGAAGTCCCAAGCGTAGGGGAAGGTTTGGTTAGGTTAATAGAGGTGGATGAGGTATTTAGTAGGGATGAGGGGGTGAAGATGAGGACATAGGCATTTTGAGCTTTTGTAAACACCTCGGGTATATGGTAGAGGTGTCTGGATCGGTCATCTACATTTGAGTAGAGCATGGTGTACTCAAACGCTCCCATAGGACTCGTCTATCTTCTGAGGGATGACAATCTTCACATGTGAATAGGAACTTTGATATGGAAGAGAGGTGGGTTGTGATTCTTGTCCACTGTGGGTGTGATACAGGGGGTAAATGAGTCATTGTATCAATGGGTGTTAAGAGGTCAACCAGTCACTGAAAAGATTTAGGCGATGAAGAACTAATAGGTAGGAGGGCATGTTTGAGGGGATCCGTCATGATTAAATAATTTGGTGATGTCGGTTCAAGAGGTTTCTCTTCTAAAGATGATAGAAATAGTGGCGAGCCTTCTTCTTTTATAGCAAGAGTGGTAGAAGGAGATGTTTGGGAAATAGATAAGTTAGATAACATCCACTCACAATCTTGCAGGGATGTGGTGTAAGAAGACTCATTCATGAGAAGAGAACTCTGGGCGGTTAATTCCTTTATGGGTAAAGGAATGGCAAGGTTATCATCTTGTCTTGATGGTGGTGAAGGGGTTCGGATCCCTGCGTTAGTGAAGAGGCTTGATTCAGAATTTCCTCGATAGAAGCTTTTGGTTGGGAGTCAAAAACTACATGGATTTCATGAACACTCTCCTCGGCTAAGATATCTTGGTTTATGTTACTGTATTAGATGAGTGGTTTGGGAATGGTTTGTTGAAGATTTTCAAATTTTGGTTAGCAAGGGCATTAGGATTATCGAGGGTTATATCCCCTGCATCAACCATTTCCTGCACTATATTTTTCAACATCTTGCAGTTTTCGTGACTATGTCCCTTCACACGGTGGAAGTTACAGAAGTCATTTTCTTTGTACCAAGAAGGTATAGCGCGGGTGGAATCAAACCCGAGTGAGGTTTAACAGGAGGTAAGGTGATAGCTCCTGCTTTGAGCAATTTTTCCAAGATGACACCATAAGTTTCTCCCAAGGGAGTGTAATTGATGGGTTCGGCTTTATACTTATAGGTGGTTTTTGGCGGGGTATTAGACGGTGCTTGGGATTTGACCATCACCGTGTGTACAACTCCTTTTGATTTCGAAGCAGTCGATGCGTGAGAATTGGTGGTGTTGGGTTTGTTGGTGGAGTCTTGGGTTCGAAATAGGGTTTTGTTGCGTGACCACAATTTCTCTTCCTCTAAGGCTCAAATTTCTAGTTTAGAGCCATAGTAAAGGCCTCATCAAAGGTGCGGAAAGTTTGAATTTGGAGGGTAGGAGAAATGTGCTTAGCAGAGCCCACGTAAAGAGTTCGATGAGTTCGGCTGAGGCAAGGCATAAGTAAGTTGGTTGATGAGGCCCCACCATCGTCCAACGAAATCTGCGATAGATTCATCTTCAAATTGTCGGATGGCATAGAGGTCGGTGATAGATACTTTCTTAGCAATATTAATGGAGAAATGATCCAAGAAAGATTGGGCTAATTGGTTAAAAGAGAAAATTGAGTGCTGGGTCAAAGCACTGTACCATTCCAAGGTGAGTCCTGATAAGGACATGGGAAAGGTGTGGAGTAGTAAGGCATCGTCATGAGCAATCAGATAGTAGGCATGTCTAAATGATCGCAAGTGTTGTTGAGGATCCTCCTTACTATTAAAATGAGTAAATTTTGGTAATTCCCATTGAGGAGGATATGAATGAAGGGGGACAGAAGGATGAATAGGCTCCTGACAAACTTACTCATATGTCAGGGTGCTATGGCTTTCTGAAACAGAAGCCTCCAGATTTTGCATCTTGTCCATCATTTGTTTGATTAAATCAGTGGTTGGATGAGATGATGGTGCGGTTGTTGTAAAAGGAGGAGGATTGGGCCAAGGGCCACCACTAGACAAGGGTGGGGCTAAATGTTGATAAGGTATTGAGGATGAATATGTTGAGGTGATTGAATAAGGATGTCCTATATAAGATGTTGAAGCCACCGGATAAGTGTGTGGAAATGAAAAGGTGGGCGGATCTTGAGAAGGAAAGCTCATGTGGATAGGTGGCAGAGAGCAAGTTATGAAAGGGGTAGTCTGCGAGAGAGACGAGGTAGGAGCAATCAACGGTAATGATATGTGGGGCCCCAGATTAACCAAAGGAAAGCCAATCTGTGTTGTATGAACCTCCGAAGCCACTGAGTTGGGAGATGGGGCTAAGGATGAAGAAGGTAAGGTGGAGTTATTAGGTGGAGAAGGAGCTAAATGAGCAGCTATACTAATAGGCATACCAACAAGGAGTTGACCGTCGGGTGTACGGTCAGGGGTATGAGACAAATAGTACTGTACAGACTAGGATTAGCATCCAAAAATTTCACAAATTCCTTATCTCCTACAGGGATTTTGGGAACCTCACTGGTGTCCGTAGGATTCCCCATAGGATGTGAAGGGGTGATTCAGGCAAAGGCACGGAGCAGGCATGTGAAACCATGGTTGCTGGCTTGTTTCCGAGTGATAACAACCATGGAAAAGAGTACACAGTAGGGATTCAATCTATCAGGAACAGAAACAACCACAAAATGTTGGAATTGGTAGGTTGTTGGTTTGTCGGGAACTATGAAAGACAGTAACTGATATCGGTCTGATAACCGATGTCGGTCAGACTGTTGCCGACATCGGTCAGTTAACCGATGTCGGTAGAATAGGACCGGTGTAAGAAGTTGTAAGAAGTTTCTGATTTGGGGTTAACAATGCTTAGTATACCTACCAAACTGTTCTGAAGTGATCACTGAAATAGTGTATGACAGAGAAACAGAACTAAAAACAAGCAAGATGCACAAGCAAATCAAGAGACTAACCCTAGGATTAGTTTTAATTATTGTGGGCTTATGCCTTAGATGCAAGATGATGTCAATCCTAAACAAAAGACCTAAGGGAAATGTCAAGTTTGTTTTGGCTTATAAGGTTACCTCAATCGGGCGGAGGAATACCACGGAAAAAGGGGGGATGTTTGAGTGTTGTGTTGATTATGATGTGATTTGGTATGTGTTGTGCAGTGAAAGTAAGATTAATTTCTTGTCAATACTGTGGATATCACCCCCACGTGTATGACCTGTTACTTAATCTACATTCACTAGAATTAAAAACAGCAAGCAAACATGTGATGCACGTGTTTTAAAACCCAAATCGAAAATGATATTCGATGAAGCAAAGGAGATGACTTTCACTAATGCAAAGATGTGAAAGCAAGACAAATTCTTTTACCAAAATGAAAAATATTTTGTGAATATTTAGCAAAAACAAACAGCAAGTATGCTCCCTATATGAAAGTAGGCAAGAAAGAAAGAAACCCAAAATGGGTCCCACCGGGCATGCCAAAATGTTTCACACATAATGTTTTAGTTCTTAGAATAGATTTGCTTCTATCCTTTCATTCTTTTGAGAAACAGATAAGGGTTAGGGCTAGGAGGAATACATTGAATGTTGGGAGGGTGCGCGCGTACCATAGAAAGAGATCAAATCGATTGCGAAGAACTCCTTTTTGTCTAGGAAGGACTACCTACAAGTAAGAATACAAGACCACCAGATTTTAGTTAGACAATAAATGAGGAACTACCTTGGGCCCAGGAAATATTAGACTTCCTTTCGAAGGTGGTTAGTTCCCCTCTTAATACGAATTAACACAAATTCTAACAAAGAAGTTATTGTAAAATTACCATTGAATTACCTCGTTAAAAGTAATAGAGGAAAGGCTAGTTTTGGTTTGAGTCACGTGATCGATGCTCGATCAGCTTGTGCAACCGATCACGGTTATACATCGTACCGGTTCTTGATAACGATATCGGTAGGGGCAATGATTTAGGGGCTTTTAATGAAGGTTGGCTATAAGGTGGCTATGGTGTTTATAAGGCTGGTAAATGATTAGGGATAGGCAATGGGGTGATGGAGAAGACTCAGAGAGTATGGGGGCTGTTCTTGGGGCAATGTAAGGGTAGAGGAATGATAGTTAGATGTAGGGTGTTACCGGGTAGTAGATCTAGGAGTAGACTTATAATTACTGTGATTCAGAAGTTCAAGAAATGTTATTAAAAGAACATACAAGACACTACTTACTAGTTCCTGATGAAGATACAGGTCCAAGGACTATGATGATGAAGGCAGGGCTCAGGTGGGATGATCTGACAATCAAAGATGAGCTATCTTCTCTCCCAATGCTTGGATGAGTGTCGTTGTGCTCTAGTTACTCAGTTGCAGTCTTGGGCTCGATGTCCTTCTCTGCAAACTCTTCTCTTTTCTTCACTTGTCTCTACTCTGCCAAGTGAATTCCGGATCTTTCAAATGAATTCCAATCCTTTGTTTTTGGTTGGGGGAGGCCATTTATAGGGAACCGATGGCGGTTACGTAACCGACGGTGGTCGAGTAGGAACCGATGTCGGTTAAGTCAAAGTGGGCTATTTTTAGTAAAATAGCCAACTTTCCCTCCTTTTCTCCTGAGGGATTAGTTTAGGCTTTGGTCAAGTCATTATTAGGTTGGTTTTGGTGTGGGTGAGGTGAGGCAAAATGAGGTGGTAGGTTATGTGGAATTATATAAGGTAATTAATAAATAATTGTGCAAGGTTTAGGTGGTGAGGTTAGGTTGCGAAATGCACGGGTGTCATAAGACACAAATTTAGTGTCTAGAGCTACTTGTTTAGATCCTGCTAAGCTCCTAGGTGAGCTTCTCTGTGATCTCCCAAGCAGGTAAAAGGTAAGATTTACGGTGATCTCTGAAGTGAGCTTACATGCGAGCTACTAGATGAGCTTAAGGTGAGGTTGTAGGGCATGCTCAATGTGAGTTAGAAGGGTGAACTGTTAGGTGAGCTCCCAGGAAAGTTCCCAGGTGAGTTACTTGATAAGCTCCCAAGCAAGCTCAACTTGAACTGATCGGTGAACTCCCAAATGAGCTCCTAGGTGAGGTACTTAGCTATTTTACAGCAAGCTGTTTGGTGAGCTCAAGTCAACCAACTCTATGAGCTACTTAGTGAGTTCCTAGGTGAGCTAATAGGTAAGCTCCCAGTGAGCTTGTTTCGCTCGAAATGTTTCAAACTTACGGGAATAGAGTTGCTTCTATCCTTTCATTCCTTTTAGAAACAGAGATAAGGTTAGGGCTAGGAGGAATACCTGTTAAATGTTGAGATGGTGTGCGCGTCCGTAGAAAAGATCAGTGTCGATTGCAAAGAACTCCTTTTTCCGGGAAGGACTACTGCAGTAAGAACACAAGACCACAAGATTTTGATTAGACAATAAATGAGGATACTACCTTGGGCCCAGAAATATAAAACTTCCCTTCGAAGGTGGTCGGTTTCCTGCTAATATGAATTAACAAAAAAGACTGTAAAATATCAATTAAATTACTTCGTTGAAACAGGTAGGGGAAAGGCTGATTTCTGGTTTTGAATCACCGTAACCGATCTGGTTTGCTGATAACCGATACCGGTTAGGTTTAGGATCTGTAGGTTGGTTGTTTTGTGGAGTGGTTGTGTTATACGGTAACGGTGTTGTTTATAAGGCTGGTATATGGGTGATATTAGGTAATAAGGTGATGGGAGGTAGATGAATGATAATTAGATGCAATGGCACGCTTGGTAGTGGATTTAGGAATGGATTTATGAGGACTGTGGTTCAAAAGGCATAAGAAATGTTATAACAGAGGACATGCAAGGTGTGACTTACTGGTTTTTGACGAAGATGCAAGTTGATCTCCTTTGCTGCAAACTCTTCTGGTTTCTTCACTCATCTCTGCTCGGTCAAGTGAAGTTCTGGACTCTGCTGATCGCTCCCAATGATCTCTGTTGATTCAAAAATCCTTCGACCTTTGATTTTGGTTTGGGGAGCCCATTTACAGGGAACTGATGGCGGTTACGTAACCGACGCCGGTCGAGTAGGAACCGGCATCGGTAAGGAAAAAGTAGGCTATTTTTAGTAAAATATCCAACCTTTCCTACTTTTCTCCCGAGAGATCAGTTGCGGGCTTGGTCAAATGACTAGAAGGTCAATTTTGGGTGCGAGTAAGGAGGCATTATTTATGAGTGTGAGTCTAGACCAAGTCATAGGTCTTAATTAGGTTAGTTTAGGGTTAGGGCTAGGTCATGATGAGGTGGCAAAATGAGGTGGCAGGTGAGGTGATGTGGATTTATCAATTACAAGGTAATTAATAAATCATTGTGTAAGGTTTAGGTGATGAGGTTAGGTTGCGAGATGAGATGCGGGTCACAAGGGGTCGTAAGACACAAATTTGGTGTCTACATTAGCCCCTTATTGTCGTGTGGCTTGTTTGGTAAAGCTGCACGGACAATAATATGAAGTGGTTTCTCCTGTTAAGGGTATAGGTAATCCCCCTCAAATCTATCACAGATTGAGGTATCGTGAAATCAGGGATAGGGTTGATAAAGGGTAAATGGTGTAGAGATAATGGTGAGAGGGTGGGGTAGGTCCAAGAAGCAGACACACGTTGAAATGCAATAGTGCGACTAGGGTACATGATTTGACGAGCAAACCAGCAATGCATAGGCAAAGGTTGATAGTTTATCCAAACAAGGGTGATATAATCCTAGTATCCAAGGCATAGGAAGTAGCCCCAGGGTATATAACGGGTAAGGTACAGGAATGTTTAGGCATGTTCGGCAGTACCAAATGGTTGGTTTGGTTGAGATAAACATCACGGTCTAGGTCTAGGCAAAGTTGGTCGACAAATCAAGTCAAGGACCCTAATCATGCTAAAACATGAACAGGTGAGATCGATGGAACAAAAAGCTACATGATGGGTGGATCAAAGTGTATGTTGTTGATTTTAGGTAAGGTATTGAGGTGGTACGGCCATGGGTCGGGCCAGGTTGTTGGGTTGCGGCCTTGGCTCGGGCCGGGGGGGTAGGTTGAGGCTTTGGGTCGGGCCAAATGGTTAGGGTGAGGCCGTGGGTCGGGCCGAATAGGTAGGTTGAGGCCTTAGGTCGGGCCAAATAGGTAGGTTGAGGCCTTGGGTCGGGCCGAATAGGTAGGTTGAGGCCTTGGGGCGGGCCGAATAGGTAGGTTGAGGCCTTGGGTCAGGCCGAATAGGTAGGTTGAGGCCTTGGGGCGGGCCGAATAGGTAGGTTGAGGCCTTGGATCAGGCCAAATAGGTAGGTTGAGGCCTTGGGTCGGGCCGAATAGGTAGGTTGAGGCCTTGGGTCGGGCCGAATAGGTAAACAAATGGTGTTCAGCAAAGGTGGATATAGGCGATATTTGGTTAAAAAGGGGCAAATGGTAAATAAGGGCAAAAATTGGGGGAAAGTTGGAAGAAAAACCGATGTCGATTCTACATGACCGATATCGGTTAAGGGACCGATACCGGTTCATTAGGGCAAAATGAAACCGATATCGGTTAAGGGTGAAAAACCTATAAAAAGAAAAATACGGCTTGTCATTGTCACTTTTGTTATTTGAAAACCAAATTGATTTGTCTGACGTGGAGAGTTGAGATTGGAGGTTTTATTGAGTGAGGTGGAGCTATTTTGCTGGAGGAGTGAGTTGTTTGCGGGCCCGAGTGAGGAGGAGGCGGCAGGATGGTTGGCCAGGACCCAGCGGATCGAATGGAGCTATGCACGAGCGGGAGGAGCAGAGAGGGTTGGACCAGCTGGACCACCACCACCCATCCCACCACGATGACGTGTCGTCGTTCGGGTAGGTTCGGAACTCTTTATTTTGTGCATTTGAATGGTATTAAGCTAAATTGGGGGTTTGGGTAGGAATTTACATGTTTTAGGAAATAATGAGTAAATGGACGTAATTTGAAAAATGAAGAGGATAGATGGGTAAAATAGGGCAAGGCGGCTAGGTGGGTAGGTTTTTAGGGTGGTAGGGTGGGTAGATAAGTAGAAAAATGCAAAAATGTGGGTGGAGGGGCTGCGCGGGGGTTTTGGCTCTGTAAAATACAATGACCGATGTCGGTTCTTTAAGCGGTGGCCGCATCGTCATGCAATTGTGTGGACATGGTGCGTTAGGTCGACCGGCGTCGGGTCGTATATATCGGCCGGCGTCGGGTTGGGTTTGTGTGGGTTTGTTTTGTTTTGGGGTTGGGTGGGTTTGGGTTTGGGTTGGGCTTGTTTTGTGTTGGTGTGTTTTGGGGTGTGGGTGGGGTTTGTTTTGGGTGGGGTGGGTTTGGTTTTGGGTTGGGGTTGTTTTGTGTTGGTGTGTTTTGGGGTGTGGGTGGGGTTTGTTTTGGGTGGGGTGGGTTTTGTTTTGGGTTGGTTTGTTTTGGGTGGGGTGTGTTTGGTTTTGGGTTGGGTGGGTTACTGGGTGGGGTGGGTTTGGTTTTGGGTTGGGTGGGTTTGTATGGGTATGGGATTTTTATGGGTTGGGGTTGGGTTGGGTTTTGGGTAGATTTTGGGCTTTGGGTCGGGTAGGGGTTTGGGTGGGTTGAGTTGTGGGTAGATATGGGATTTGTATGGGTTGGGGTTGGGTTGGGTTTTGGGTAGATTTTGGGCTTTGGGTCGGGTAGGGGTTTGGGTGGGTTTGTATGGGTATGGCTTGGGTTGGGTTTTGGGTTGGGTGGTTGAAGGTAGGTTCTTTAGAGGGGGTGGTAGAGAGTCGGGGTGTGGTCGCGGGATAAAAGGGGGTTTAGAGGGTAAAGTAGATGTTGTGATAAAGAGTAGGTCTAAGGATGTGGGTTGGTTTTGCAGGCACGTCAGCAGTTGACGATGTGGGATAGGATGCCCCCTGTCAGTGCGAATGCGGCCCACACGTATCTACGGGTCATTAGGTGATCATGCGCCCAGTGGGACTCGTCGAGTCCAAAGGATATCTGAGCTATTGATAGAGATCACAGCCTGATGGTCACCCTCATCGAGAGATGGGATCCGGCGACCAATGTGTTCCATCTCCCGACCGGAGAGATGACCATCACATTGGAGGATGTGTATCGCATCCTTCGATTACCTATTGATGGAGAGGCCGTCTTCCGTGGATGCGAGACAGCCATTGATAGCATACTACGGGTTTTCGAGGATGCAGCTACGCTGCTTGACTTATCACAACAAAAGCATCGAGTATGGTGATATGTACCGTGCGCATCGACATGAGACATGGCTTACCGTGTTGATGATGATTACGATCACCCGCCGCCTCCCGGACTCGAGGAGGCCGCTTTCCACGAGCGTTGATAGGTGCTGCATGAGATGATTGAGAGCATACTTGCTATGCGTGGGCACCAATGTATCAATGGTGCTATCTGAGAGCTCAGGGGTTATCACCGGATGTGGCGATTTGGTATTTATTCGAATTTTTACTTCACTATTGGGCATATGAGCACATCATATGCATCGAGACCCGATAGGGCTGCCCAGCGGCAGGGCCACAAGTTATATACGATACGGCTTTGAGGTGGTTGGGAGTCGTGGGGCAGCCTGGCGTGCTTCTTTGGGAGAGAGACGTCGCCTACTACGAGCATTTATTAGGGGCCCGAGTGGTAGATATTGTATGGAGACCTTACGAGGTCGTCACCCTTGCGGAGGAGCCCGCTTATGATTGCGTCGATCCAGTACACATTACGGATAGCAGGGCGAAGGCCGGAGAAATACGAGAGGATCCCCCTAGAGAGGGTACGCAGCGAGATGGGGCTGCAACAGGGCGAACCACCTCCCTTCCCTCGCATACAAGAGGGATGATGTAGAGGCTCCACTACCTACACCACAACCCTTAGATCTAGATTAGGTTCTTGAGAGGCCAGCGAGATGACACAAGATAGATGATGCTAGTTGTATAGGAGCATACATGGTGTGGTGGGCTGGTAAGAGTGGCGAGGGTAGCACACCCCACACAAACTTAGTAGCTGTGGCGAGAGAGAGATCAGCTTAGGGTCAGTACAGCTCTTACAGAGGTAGCTTTCTCTGTGTGAGCACGAGATAGGGTCTTACAGGGCAGCTAGCCCAGCTCGAAATCGAGCACAGCAAACGGCACCACCACCAGAAGTAGCCATAGCCAGTATAGTGCGGTATAGCAAGATCACGGTAGCAGACAGTACCAGCCACCACAGCCATAGGCACCAAAGCGCAGCACTAGCACTTACGAGCTCGAGGCATTAGTATTAGGTGCCAGGGGACCAGCCCCAGCTCCTTCAGTGGCTCGAGAGCGCTATATGGAGGTTAGAGCGGAGGCCCGATACTATCAGGATATTCTTGATGGTACCGGAGTTGAGTATCAGCCTTATGCAGCTCATAGAGCAGAGACCTCTCACAGCCAGAGATCTCAGGGAGGTGCAGCCACAGCCGGCGTGTCTGTGACAGGCAGGAGGTGAGAGGCACCACAGGGACCAGCGGGGAGAGGTGCTGAGGGCGGTGGGGAGAGCTGAGGGAGCCCGGCATGGTTTTTGTATTTGTATATTGGATATGGGCACCGGTCTGCGAACCGGTTATGTTTATAGAGGCCTGCGTGCCTACATATTACTCATTTATTCATTCATTCATTTATTGTATACCAGCTGCAGAGCCAAAATGCACGTTATGCAGGTTGGTACCTACTGCGAGCAGTATATTTTCATATGAGGACCAGCCTGCCCGAGCGAGTCGAGATTATTGATAGTTATTGTAGCTGCGTGCGGCTTTGTTGGATTATGAGATCACGAGGCCCTGCCGTCTGGCCAGGCACATTGTATATTTGAAAACTTGTATATATATATAGAGATGATGTTTTGATCCATATGCGGTGTTCAAAATGTTTTTAAGTATTTCGTCAATGGTTTGTGATATATAGAATGTATGATGAGTTTAATTGACATGTTGATATATGGATGATGTTGATGTCTTTTGTACGTATATATGGATGGCATGTTATATGATGAAATGTTGCATGTTTTAGTGCTGGGTTTTGTGACATTGTTATACATGTATCGATGAGCCGTATCTAAATGATGTATAGATTAATAATTATTTGATATCCTTAGTTGATGGCTTGTTTGTTTTTGTAAAATAGATGATGTTATGGAAATTGTAATGATATGTGTGGTGGATGGAGAAATATGGATAATGGTGTTGTTATGCAGGAAAAAGGGCGGGTGCGACAAAAATTAGGTAGAAAATGAAGAAAAGAACCATGTTTCAAAAAGGCAGGTGTGTGACCCACGTCGGTTACATAACCGATGTCGGTATAGTATAGACCGATATCGGTTAGAGAACCGATACCGGTTATTTGAAAATGAGATTTTTCTAAAAATAAAAAAGGTGTAGGTGGCAACTGAAGTTCTGATTTTGAGAGCCATGCAAGATGTTAAATACGCGAATGCGACGCTGTTTTAACGACTGGGACATGTAATTGCATGAGAGATTTGAGTGATTAGGAGTAAAGAGACAGGGAAAGTGATTGTGATCTGAGATTCAGAAGACAAAAAGGCAGGTTTGAAAAAGGTGGTGATAATGGCAGGATGAGGAGAAACATCTAGTAGGCAGGGACAAGAGGGAAGACAAGGGCCACCTCAAGCTACTGCAACCCAAGAGGTAACGTTTTGTTTGTGATTTGACTACTGCATGTTTTGGGAATAAGCTGAGGGAGAGTAAGTGGGTAGATATGAGAAAGAAAACGTGATAGCAAGGGTTATAGATGAGGTGAGTGTTATGGGGTAGATAATCGGGGGTTTTCGGGTATGTCTGTGTATACTGAGCGGAATAAACGATCAATGTTTTGTCGTAGGTGGTTGTTTTTAGGCAAGGTGCATATAATTGACAGTGACCGATACCGGTTAGGGATAACCGATATCGGTTACTAAACCGATAGCGGTTACTTATAACAATGCCGGTTACTGGAGGAACTTCCAGAATATGAGAAAAAACCCGTGGTGATTTGATTTATTGAACAGTTATTGGTTTTTGTGACGTATGCAGGCAGAGGCAGGGCTAAGGATGAATGATAGTGTACCAGCGCTGTTGTCACGAATCCGAGCGGATGTAACACCAGCTGAATGGATGTTGATAAATCATTTGGGGTTAAGTGGGATCCGCTATTATTCACGAATTGCACGGAACCATGCTATGTTGCAGGCGTTGATTGAAAGATGGAATCCTGAGAAAAATACCTTCTATCTGCCAACAGGGGAAATGACAGTAACATTGGAAGATGTGTTCCGTATTTTGAGACTCCCAATTACAGGAAAACCAGTATATCAGGCATTACCTAGCGTGGCACGGGGAGCGATAACAGCAGTATTTGGTCCATACGCATGAGATTTAACACAGCGAGGTTTGTCATTCACATATGGGATAATGTATGCAGCACACCCTGAGGAGACAAGGTTAGCAGTGATATTAATGATAGCGGTAGGGTATTACGCATTCTACGAGAGGCGGATGGGGAAGATTTCCAAAGGCATTGATGTGTGTTATTTGGGAGATGATAGAAAGGAACGTGACTTTTGCATGGGCACTGCATATTTAGCGAAGAGCTATACACAGGTCTATGGGCTTGTAGGCAAAATCACGGAGGCGACGCTAGATTGTTCATACTTATTAAAGCTGTTGGGTCTATGAGCACATTGTTTGTGTGTGATCAATAGGCGACCCATCCAAATCGAGAGAGAGACCGAGTCTGAGAGGTTAGGATTGAGCGATGGTCCAAACAGAACAAGAGCGAGATCCCGTGTGACGGGTGACATTGAGTATTATAGGCAGAAATTTGAATGTATTTGTGTTTTCAATTCTTAGAGGGATGGATAGAATGCTTAGGGCATGGTGTGGAGAGAATACTATGAGGTTTATCATAGGAAGGATAAAGGATTTACCATTGGCACTTGTCTTGTGGAGGGTGTGTTTGTTGGGATCCACCTAGGGAAAAGAATATGCTTGCATTTCTTACTTTGGGGAGGTATAAGGGATAAATTTGGAGGAGGGATAAGGAGGGGTTAAGGAGGGATAAGGTTTATGGGATGGTTATGTTTTGGTAGTTTTTTTTAGGTGGATGCCCAATTTAAACATGGGAGGCATAAGGAGACCTCCATAGTTCTTGCTCTTTCTTGGCTTGCTTGCTTGGAGAAGGAGCCTTTGTTTTGATTGGAATTGTTGTTGTAGTTGAGAACTACATCTTTTTGTTTGTGCATTTCCTTGTGCATGTGAATGTATGTTATATGTGAAAGAAGCTATGTTGCCATGTGTTGTTTTATCATGCTCCATTTCAATATGGTTGGGGCTCGGGGGCCAATGGGGAAAGATGGATTCTATTTTCCCATTGGGTATCTTGGTTGGGTGGAGAGTGTTTCCTTTCCCCCTTCCTTGTTGTGATTCAAGTTACAAGAATGAAGAAATCAGCAAGCTGCTGTTTGGAGAAAGAAGAATACAGTTTGACAGTCATCTCTTTGAGAAAACTTTTGTAATCCCTTCCCACTTCACGTGGATGAGTTGTATAATTTTGTAATGTGAAGCCATTGTATGGTAAATGGAATTCTGAAATTTAATTGAAATGTAAAGATGAAACATTCTATTCTCTGTATTGGAAAATACTGTCATACAGTTGTATATTTAACATTAAAATTCAAATGTAGAAATGAATTGTATCTTTCTGCTTAGTTTGAAAAGAAAATGGGAAGAACATTTCATACTTGTATTTGAAATTTGAAATCAGATCAAATTGGAAAAGAGATCAGTTGTAATGTTATTTGATTTTCAATAGAAGTATGGAATTGGTGTTTCGCTCGGAATGTTTCGGCTTACGGGAATAGAGTTGCTTCTATCCTTTCATTCCTTTTAGAAGCAGAGATAAGGTTAGGGCTAGGAGGAATACCTATTGAATGTCAAGATGATGTGTGCGTACCATAGAGAAAGATCAGTCGACCGAAAGAACTCCTTTTTCCTGGGAAGGACTACTGCAAGTAAGAACACAAGACCACAAGATTTTGATTAGACAATAAATGAGGAAACTGCCTTGGGCCCAGGAAATATAAAACTTCCCTTCGAAGGTGGTCAGTTTCCCTGCTAATATGAATTAACACAAAAGACTGTAAAATATCAATTAAATTACTTCGTTGAAACAGGTAGGGGAAAGGCTGATTTCTGGTTTTGAATCACGATGAATCGATACCTGGGTTCGATAACGAGATACCGGTTAGGTTCGAGATCCGTAGGTTGGTTGTTTTGTGGAGTGGTTGTGTTATACGGTAACGGTGTTGTTTATAAGGCTGGTATATGGGTGATATTAGGTAATAAGGTGATGGGAGGTAGATGAATGATAATTAGATGCAATGGCACGCTTGGTAGTGGATTTAGGAATGGATTTATGAGGACTGTGGTTCAAAAGGCATAAGAAATGTTATAACAGAGAGGACATGCAAGGTGTGACTTATCTTGGTTTTGAGGAAGATGCAAGTTGATCTCCTTTGCTGCAAACTCTTGGTTTCTTCACTCGTCTCTGCTTTCGGTCAAGTGAAGTTACGACTTTGCTTGATCGCTCCCAATGATCTCTGTTGATTCAAAATCCTTGAACTTTGATTTTGGTTCGGGAGCCCATTTACTGAGAACCGATGGCGATTCATGTAACCGACGCCGGTCGAGTAGGAACCGCATCGGTAAGGAAAAAGTAGGCTATTTTTAGTAAAATAGCCCACCTTTCCTACTTTTCTCCCGAGAGATCGATTGCGGGCTTGGTCAAATGACTAGAAGGTCGGTTTGGAGTGCGAGTAAGGAGGCATTAGTTATGAGTGTGAGTCTAGACCAAGTCATAGGTCTTAATTAGGTTAGTTTAGGGTTAGGGCTAGGTCATGATGAGGTGGCAAAATGAGGTGGCGGTGAGGTGAGGTGGATTTATCAATTACAAGGTAATTAATAAATCATTGTGTAAGGTTTAGGTGATGAGGTTAGGTTGCGAGATGAGATGCGGGTCACAAGAGGGTCGTAAGACACAAATTTGGTGTCTACATTAGCCCCTTATTGTCGTGTGGCTTGTTTGGTAAAGCTGCACGGACAATAATATGAAGTGGTTTCTCCTGTTAAGGGTATAGGTAATCCCCCTCAAATCTATCACAGATTGAGGTATCGTGAAATCAGGGATAGGGTTGATAAAGGGTAAATGGTGTAGAGATAATGGTGAGAGGGTGGGGTAGGTCCAAGAAAGCAGACGCACGTTGAAATGCAATAGTGCGACTAGGGTACATGATTTGGCGAGCAAACCAAAGATGCATAGCAAAGGTCGATAGTTTATCCAAACAAGGGTGATATAATCCTGTATCCAAGGCATAGGAAGTAGCCCGGGGTATATAACGGGTAAGGTACAGAACGTTTAGGCATGTTCGGCGTACAAATGGTTGGTTTGGTTGAGATAAACATCACGGTCTAGGTCTAGGAAAAGTTGGTCGACAACCAAGTCAAGTCGAGACCCTAATCATGCTAAAAACACGAACATGTGAGCTCGATGGAACAAAATGCTACATGATGGGTGGATCAAAGTGTATGTTGTTGATGTTGGGTAAGGTAGTGAGGTGAGTACGACCATGGGTCGAGCCGAGTTGTTGGGTTGCGGCCTTGTGTCGAGCCGGATGGGTAGGTTGAGGCTTTGGGTCAGGCCAAATTGTTAGGGTGAGGCCTTGGGTCAGGCCGGATAGGTAGGTTGAGGCCTTAGGTCGGGCCGAATAGGTAGGTTGAGGCCTTGGGTCGGGCCGAATAGGTAGGTTGAGGCCTTGGGGCGGGTCGAATAGGTAGGTTGAGGCCTTGGGTCGGGCTGAATAGGTAGGTTGAGGCCTTGGGGCGGGCCGAATAGGTAGGTTAAGGCCTTGGGTCGGGCCGAATAGGTAGGTTGAGGCCTTGGGTCGGGCTGAATAGGTAGGTTGAGGCCTTGGGTCGGGCCGAATAGGTAAACAAATGGTGTTCAGCAAAGGTGGATATAGGCGATATTTGGTGAAAAAAGGAAAATGGTAAATAAGGGCAAAAATTGGGGAAAGTTGGAAGAAAAACTGATGTCGATTCTACATGACCGATATCGGTTAAGGGACCGATACCAGTTCATTAGGGCAAAATGAAACCGATATCGGTTAAGGGCGAAAAACCTATAAAAAGAAAAATACGGCTTGTCATTGTCACTTGTTGTTATTTGAAAACCAAATTGATTTGTCTGATGTGGAGAGTTGAGATTGGAGGTTTTATTGAGTGAGGTGGAGCTATTTTTTGGAGGAGTGAGTTGTTTGCGGGCCCGAGTGAGGAGGAGGTAGCAGTTGATTGGCCGGGGACCCAGCGATCGAATGGAGCTATAGCACGAGCGAGGAGGAGAGGAGGCTGGACCAGCTGGACCACCACCACCCATCCCACCACGACGACGTGTCGTCGTTTGGGTAGGTTCGGAACTCTTTATTTTGTGCATTTGAATGGTATTAAGCTAAATTGGGGGTTTGGGTAGGAATTTACATGTTTTAGGAAATAATGAGTAAATGGACGTAATTTGAAAAACGAAGAGGATAGATGGGTAAAATAGGGCAAGGCGGCTGGGTGGGTAGGTTTTTAGGGTGTTTGGGTGGGTAGATAAGTAGAAAAATGCAAAAATGTGGGTGGGGGCCGCGGGGGGTTCAGCTCCGGTAAAATACAGCGACCGATGTCGGTTGCTAAGCGACCGGCATCGGTCGCAAATTGTGTGGACAGGGTGCGTTGGGATGGACCGGCGTCGGTCGTATATCGGCCGGCGTCGGGTTGGGTTTGTGTGGGTTTGTTTTGTTTTGGGGTTGGGTGGGTTTGGGTTTGGGTTGGGCTTGTTTTGTGTTGGTGTGTTTTGGGGTGTGGGGTGGGGTTTGGTTTTGGGTTGGGCTTGTTTTGTGTTGGTGTGTTTTGGGGTGTTGGTGGGGTTTGTTTTTACGTGGGGTGGGTTTGGTTTTGGGTTGGTTTGTTTTGGGTGGGGTGGGTTTGGTTTTGGGTTGGGTGGGTTTTGGGTGGGGTGGGTTTGGTTTTGGGTTGGGTGGGTTTGTATGGGTATGGGATTTGTATGGGTTGGGGTTGGGTTGGGTTTGGGTAGATTTTGGGCTTTGGGTCGGTCGTAGGGGTTTGGGTGGGTTGAGTTGTGGGTAGATATGAGATTTGTATGGGTTAGGGTTGGGTGGGTTTTGGGGTAGATTTTGGGCTTTGGGTCGGGTAGGGGTTTGGGTGGGTTTGTATGGGTATGGCTTGGGTTGGGTTTTGGGTTGGGTGGTTGAAGGTAGGTTCTTTAGAGGGGGTGGTAGAGAGTCGGGGTGTGGTCGGGGGATAAAAGGGGTTTAGAGGGTAAAGTAGATGTTGTGATAAAGAGTAGGTCTAAGGATGTGGGTTGGTTTTGCAGGCACGTCAACAGTTGACGATGCGGGATAGGATGCCCCCGCTTGTTGGTGCGGATGCAGCCACACGTATCTACGGCTCATTGGTGATCATGCGCGAGGTGGGACTCGGTGGAGTCCAGTGATACAGAGCTATTAATAGAGATCACAGCCTGATGGTTGCCCTCATCGAGAGATGGGATCCGGTGACCAATGTGTTCCATCTCCCGACCGGAGAGATGACCATCACATTGGAGGATGTGTATCGCATCCTTCGATTACCTATTGATGGAGAGGCCGTCTTCCAGTGGATGCGGAGATAGCCATGGATAGCATACTACGAGTTTTGAGGATGTAGGCTGCAGCTACTGACTTATCACAGTGCGAGCATGGTATGGTGATATGTACCGTGCGCATCGACATGAGACACGGCTTGCCATGTTGATGATGATCAGGATCACACCTTCGCCCTCCCGACTCGAGGAGGCCGCTTTCCACGAGCGTTGATAGGGGTGCTGCATGAGATGATTGAGAGCATACTTGCTTATGCGTAGGCACCAGTGTATCCAGTGCGGCTATCTGAAAACTCTTGGGTTATCACCGGATGCGGTGATTTGGTATTTGTTCGACTTTTTTACTTCACTGTTGGGCATATGAGCACATCATATGCATCAGACCAGTAGGGCTGCCCCAGCAGCCAGGGCCACAGGTTATATACAGATACGGCTTTCAGAGGTGGTTGGGAGTCGTGGGGCAGCCACAAGCAGTGCTTGCGGGGAGAGACATTGCCTACTACAGGCATTTATTAGAGGGCCTGACAGCGGTAGATATTGTATGGAGACCTTACAGAGGTCATCACCCTCGTGGAGGAGCCCGCTTACAGTTGCGTCTGATCCAGTACACATTCTGGATAGCAGGACGGAGGCTGGGAGAGTACGAGAGGATACCCCTAGAGAGGGTACGCGAGCGAGATGGGGCTGGCAACAGATGAGCCACCTCCCTTCCCTCAAGTATAGGAGGGATGATGTAGAAGGCTCCATTACTGCACCACCCCTTGGATCCAGATTAGGTTCTTTGAGAGGCAGCAAGATGACCACAGTAGATGATCTTTGGTTATGCAGACAGAGCATACATGGTGTGGTGTAGCTGGTCGAGAGAGCGGTGAGGGTAGCATTAGCGGCCGTCTGAGCCGAACTTGGCATGTGTGACAGCAGAGAGAGATCGGCTCAAGGGTGAGTGTAGCTCTTACGAGGGCGGCTTGCTGCTGCTGCGAGAGCACGAATAGGGGTCTTACGAGGCGGCTAGCCTAGCTCGAGTATAAACACGAGCGACCACCACCACCGGCTAACCACGGCCACAAGTGCGAGTAAATGCAGTATAAGCAGCAAGTACGCAGCGGCGATACCGGCACCACCACGGCGGCGAGCACCAAGCAGCGGCACAACACGAGCTCGAGGCATTAGTATTAGGTGCCAGGGGACCAGCCCCAGCTCCTTCAGTGGCTCGAGAGCGCTATATGGAGGTTAGAGCGGAGGCCCGATACTATCAGGATATTCTTGATGGTACCGGAGTTGAGTATCAGCCTTATGCAGCTCATAGAGCAGAGACCTCTCACGGCCCAGAGATCTCGGGAGAGTGCGGCCACCGCCGCGTGTCATGATAGGCGAGGAGCGAGAGGCACCACGAGGGGCCGAGCGAGGAGAGGTGCCGAGGCGGTGGGGAGAGCCGAGGAGCCCAGCATGGATTTTGTATTTGTATATATGGATATGGGCCGATCAGTGAACCGGTTATGTTTATAGAGGCTGCGTGCCTACATATTACTCATTTATTCATTCATTCATTTATTGTATACCGGCTGCTGCGAGCCGAAATGCAGGGTTATCTGATTGGTACCGGCTGCGGCAGTGAGTATATTTTTGATATGAGGACCACCTGCGAGCAGTGAGTCGAGATTATTGATAGTTATTGCGGCCTGCGTGCGGCTTTGTTGGATTATGAGATCACAGAGGCCCCGATGCAGGGCACAGTGTATATTTGAAAACTTGTATATATATATAGAGATGATGTTTTGATCCATATGCGGTGTTCAAAATGTTTTTAAGTATTTCGTCAATGGTTTGTGATATATAGAATGTATGATGAGTTTAATTGACATGTTGATATATGGATGATGTTGATGTCTTTTGTACGTATATATGGATGGCATGTTATATGAGGAAATGTTGCATGTTTTGGTGCTGGTTTTGTGACATTGTTATATATGTATCTGATGAGCTGTATCCAAATGATGTATAGATTAATAATTTTTTGATATCCTTAGTTGATGGTTTGTGTGTTTTTGTAAAATAGACGATGTTAATGAAATTGTAATGATATGTGTGGTGGATGGAGAAATATGGATAATGGTGTTTTTATGCAGGAAAAAGGGCGGGCGCGACAAAAATTAGGTAGAAAATGAAGAAAAGAACCATGTTTCAAAAAGGCAGGTGTGTGACCGACGTCGGTTACATAACCGATGTCGGTATAGTATAGACCGATATCGGCTAGGGAACCGATACCGGTTATTTGAAAATGAGATTTTTCTAAAAATAAAAAAGGCGTAGGTGGCAACTGAAGTTCTGATTTTGAGAGCCATGCAAGATGTTAAATACGTGAATGCGACGCTGTTTTAACGACTGGGACATGTAATTGCATGAGAGATTTGAGTGATTAGGAGTAAAGAGACAGGGAAAGTGATTGTGATCTGAGATTCAGAAGACAAAAAGGTATGTTTGAAAAAGGTGGTGATAATGGCAGGACGAGGAGAAACATCCAGCAGGTAGGGACAAGAGGGAAGACAAGGGCCACCTCAAGCTACTGCAACCCAAGAGGTAACATTTTGTTTGTGATTTGACTACTGCATGTTTTGGGAATAAGCTGAGGGAGAGTAAGTGGGTAGATATGAGAAAGAAAACGTGATAGCAAGGGTTATAGATGAGGTGAGTGTTATGGGGTAGATAATCGGGGGTTTTCAGGTATGTCTGTGTATACCGAGCGGAATAAACGATCAATGTTTTGTCGTAGGTGGTTGTTTTTAGGCAAGGTGCATATAATTGACAGTGACCGATACCGGTTAGGGATAACCGATATCGGTTACTAAACCGATAGCGGTTACTTATAACCGGTACCGGTTACTGGAGGAACTTCCAGAATGTGAGAAAAAACCCGTGGTGATTTGATTTATTGAACAGTTATTGGTTTTTGTGACGTATGCAGGCAGAGGCAGGGCTAAGGATGAATGATAGTGTACCAGCGTTGTTGTCACGAATCCGAGCGGATGTAACACCAGCTGAATGGATGTTGATAAATCATTTGGGGTTAAGTGGGATCCGCTATTATTCATGAATTGCACGGAACCATGCTATGTTGCAGGCGTTGATTGAAAGATGGAATCCTGAGAAAAATACCTTCTATCTGCCAACAGGGGAAATGACAGTAACATTGGAAGATGTGTTCCGTATTTTGAGACTCCCAATTACAGGAAAACCAGTATATCAGGCATTACCTAGCGTGGCACGGGGAGTGATAACAACAGTATTTGGTCCATACGCACGAGATTTAACACAGCGAGGTTTGTCATTCACATATGGGATAATGTATGCAGCACACCCTGAGGAGACAAGGTTAGCAGTGATATTAATGATAGCGGTAGGGTATTACGCGTTACCGAGGGCGGATGGGGGAAGATTTCCAAAGGCATTGATGTGTGTTATTTGGGAGATGATAGAAAGGAACGTGACTTTTGCATGGGCACCTGCATATTTGGCGGAGCTATACAGGGGTCTATGGGCTTGTAGGCAAAATCACAGGATGACGCTGGATTGTTCATACTTATTACACTGTTGGGCCTATGAGCACATTGTTTGTGTGTGACCAATAAGCCGACCCATCCATCGGGAGAGAGACGGTAGTACGAGAGGTTGGGATTCGAGGCGATGGGTCCCAAAGCAGAACAAGAAGGCGAGATCCCGAGCTATGGCGGGTGACATTGAGTATTATAGGCGAGGTATGGAGATGGTGACGATTGCGGATATCATTTGGAGGCCATACGGAAACTATATGGTAATAGAGAACATAGGCGAGGAGTTGAGGGTGTAGAGCGATTGAGGTGGATCGCGGGGCACACGAGCCGGGAGTGAGTATGAGAGGATTCCTCTAGATCGCGTGCGAAGTGACAATTTGGATTTGTGCGGGATATACCCTAGGCTTATAGACCATATATGAGGATCGATGCCAAGGCAACATTCTCACCTCCCGGCCAACACCTCCGAAGGGCGAGAGAAATAGCCACCGATCGCGGGGTAATGGATGCGAGAGCAGCGAGAGGCCTATAGATTATTGTGGGTAAGCGGAGCTATGAGGTATACATGATCTTCCCCGACATAGCCTGTGATTACGGTAGAGAGATCGTCTACAGAGTTTAGTTCAGCAGCTCCAAATGCAGGTGAATGAGGCAAGAAGATTGTTAGTGGTTGTGGAGTCACGAGCACAAGGACTAGAGACGAGAGATCTCCATGCGAGGGAGCGTATTCATATGTTACAGGAGAGATTGGCAGATCAGTGGGCAGTACCAATAGCCGTGGTACCTTTGAGGATGATAGAGGCTGGCGAAAGGTGTCAACGATCATGATCATCACCGGGTTCGGGATGAGGCGTGAGGGTCTAAATAAATGTTAGCAAGGTATAAGAATAAATAAGAGTACCGACCTGCGTGTCGATGATAGAGAAGATGTATTTGTTTAACATCTAAATAAAACGAGATATGTATGTTGATTTGAGTTATAATAATAAGAATGTTTTCGTTTTGACTTGTGGGTATTTCGATAAAGAGGAATGTGATTAAAAAAATACACAAAAATATTTCTATTTACCACACATGATAGGTTATGGTAGGGGATGGTCGAGCTAACCTTAGGAGACCCCATGTCTCGAAGTGCTACCTACATAGCCCATTGCACAAAGCAAGGAGGGCCTCGAGACCGATGTAGTTCTCCCTTAGGATCAGGGAGAGGTGAATTCAGGCAATTTTAGGTATGGTTAGGCAATTTGTTGGTTGGTAAAAATATTGCTATTGGTAGGGTGATGTTGTTGGTATTGGTAAGGTATTGGCGATGTTGGTATAGGTATAGGTGAGGCGAAAGTTAGCCTACCCAAGTGGTAAGGAACCATGTCTGATTAAGATCAACACGCAATCCTAGATGCGAGGCAAAGAGGAAAGAGTGCTCCGTGGATGAAAAGAGCTAAACAAACCACACAACGTAGAAACGAGCTTGAAGCCCTAGGTACCGTGCATAGCCGAGAAGTCAATAGGTGAAAAGAGTTGTATGATCACAACCTATCAGGTGTACGTCACGTCCCTTGAGTTGAAACAAATGGTGAGGTGTAGTGGATGGTATAGCTGAGGTACGGGGAACTTGTTACGAAGTGAGTGTTCTGACGAGAGAGAACCTACCCTAAATAGACAAGTCCATGACTCAAAAGTTCTTTTGAATGAGGCTTTTATTTTACTGAATATAGACTGATCGATGTGGGAAGTCTACAAGGGATATTGATTGTGTTATTTCTTGAGATCTTCACGAAGCTGATCAATGCGAGAAGCTTCTGATAAGGGCTAACTGCGTATATTGTCCTTGAGGGGAGCGATCTATTTATAGTAGCAAATGTAATTTGATGCATAGCTGTCCTTCGGGGAGCGATCTATATATAATAGCAGCAAAAGTTTGGCATATAAGTTTGTCTTTCGAGGAGTAGTCTATATATAATGTAAATAGCTAGATGTCCTTTTGACGTGAAGCATCTAGGTTTGTAGGAAGTTTGACTCAAGAAAATCCCATAAGAATACGGCTTATTTTAATACTTTGAAGTCATGGACTAGACTAAAAAGGGAAGGCATTGCTAAGGTGAGGTGAGAATCAAACTATGTGAGCTTGATTTTTATTATGAGGTGTAGGAAACAAAGTGCATGTGGTGGTATGTGAGCTCAAGGGACGAGCGGCAGGTAGATAAGAAGTGATATAACACTAAATTCAACAGTAGAATGGTTGAAGATGCAAGGCATTAAGGGTTCGAGATCAGGTTTACCATTAAGCGAAGCTAAACAATAAGTGCCTAATCCATAGGTGTGAGTGATTATATAAGGCCCAATCCAATTGGGAGCAAATTTTCCACGTTTTCTCTTTTCTAGTTTGGTGACATGTTGATTCTCCTTGAGGACAAGATCACCAACCTTAAAATGCGTTCATGAAGTCGCTTATCATAAGCACGTTTGATGCGTTTTTGATAGATTTGAAGGTGATCAAGAGGCGTAAGGCGACGTTCGTCAAAAGCTCTAATTGGGCTAACCACTCTTGGCGGAAATCATCGTTGGTGAGAATATCCTAAAGAGATATTCTAAGGGAGGGTATTTTTATTTCAAGAGGAAAAACAGCCTCGATACCGTATACCAAAAAAAAAAGGTGTGGCATTAGTGGAGGTACGAATACTAGTACGATAAGCCCAAAGGGCAAAGGGGATGTGATCATGCCAATTTCTTCAGATTCATTGACAACTTTCATGAGGATTTTGGTTAGTGTTTTATTAGAGGATTCAGCTTGTCCATTTGATTGTGGATAGTAGGGTGATGAGAAGCTAAGTTTGATGCCAAAGTTGTCGCAAAGGTCTTGCAACAACTTGTTTTTGAAAGATTTTCCATTATCTGTTATCAGGCGATGAGGAACACCAAAACGACAAATAATGTGGTGGTTAATGAACTCTACAATTTTTTCTTTTTTAGTTGAAATGAGTGGAATAGCCTCCACCCATTTTGTGTAATATTCGGTTGCTGTGATTATCCATCGGTGACGTTGTGAAGAAGGCGGATGGATCTCACCAATAAGGTCTAAACCCCATTGTGAGAAAGGCCAAAGATCTCGTGCGACCTGTAGCGGATGGCTAGGAGTATGTTGGAGGTTGGCATGTTGTTGACACATGACACAACGCTTAACATATTCGTAGCAGTCGTTATTGAGAGTAGGCCAATAATAACCTAGGCGAAGGATTCGTTTAGCCATGGCAAGGCCGCTAAAATGTCCACCACAAATTCCATCATGAACTTGTTGGATGGTATGGGTGACCTCCGCGCCGGTGAGACATCGAAGGAGGATGCCATCAAAGCCGTGTTTATAAAGGAGTCCCCCCATAATGACATAATGAGAAACGCGTTTAAGAAACGCACGTTTTCCAGTACTAGTAAGGTCAGATGGGAGAATAGAGGATGTAAGGTAGTCATGGCGGTGATACCAAGTATCCTGCGAATTAGCAGACACATTATTTATCATACAAACAACCGGGGCTGAATAAGATGGGGCAAAGAGTTGTTGGACCAAGATGAAAATTTCAGAGTCAGTTGATGAAGTTGGAATTTGTGAGGCTAAGCAAGCCATAGTATCTGCAAATTTGTTAGTGGAGCGGGGAATAGTTTGGATACAATAATGAGTAAATAAGGCTAGAAGTGAATCCATGTAGTGTTTGTACTTTTGAAGTTCCTCATTTTTACATTGGTAGATGCCCATAACTTGATTGACTACCAATTGAGAGTCACCAAAAATATTGATAGATTTGATACCTAAGTGTAACGCAACCTGGAGACCCAGAACAAGGGCCTCGTATTCCATTGTATTATTAGTGCAAGGGAAATCAAGTCGAAATGAAAGAGGCATAGGCTCAGCGTCGAGAGAAATGAGAACAACTCTAGCTCCTCTGTTGCGGTGGCATTTGGATCCATCAAAGAAGAGAGTCATTGGATACGACTCCTCCCTAAGTGAAAGTGTGGTAATGAGTTCGTTGGGAATGTAAAATTGGTAAACCTGTTCCCCGAGTAAAGGGGCTTCCATGCAGTTGGTCTCGATGGTTTTCCTTTGATTGATTTACGGTGGAAAAACTCAAGGTCGAGGTCGGTGAGGAGCATGAGCCATCGGGTGATGCGTTGGTTCGAGATGAGGTTTGGCATACATGTAATGAATGGGGTCCATGTTGGTGATGATGAAAGTTTTGTGATTCAGAAGGTAGTGTTGGAGTTTGGTGGCCACGAATGATAGGGATAGGCACAACTTTTCGACATGTTTATACCTAGTCTCATAATCCACCAAAGTACGACTTATATAATAAACGACTTGTTCTTGATTCTCGGGTCACGATGTGCAAGCATGGCCCCTACAGCATGGTCGTTGGCGGAAAGGTAAAGGTAGAAATGGTGGTCGTCTTGAGGTGGGATAAGCACAGGTGGCTGCAAGAGATAAGTTTTGAGAGCTTCAAAGGCTTGGTGGCACTCTTCGCTCCATTGAAATTCAATGTCCTTTTTAAGGAGGTGATGGAAAGGTTGACATCGATCCGAGAGTTGGGAGATGAAACGTCGGATAGATTGTAACTTACCTTGTAAGCTATGCAATTGTTTGAGATTAGTAGGTGGGGGCATTTCTATGATAGCTTTGACTTTAGATGGATCGACCTCAATGCCACGCAAAGAGACGATAAAACCAAGAAGCTTTCCCGAAAGGACACCAAAGACACATTTCTTTGGTTGAAGGCGGACAGAATATTGTAACAAGCGATCAAAAATAATGGTTAACACATCGAGATGTTCACTACGATGTTTAGATTTTCCAAGAAGATCGTCGACGTAGTCTTCAAGGATAGTATGCATGATTTCATGAAAGATGTAGGTCATAGCTCACTGATAGGTTGCACCAGCATTCTTAAGGCCAAATGGCATGACACGATAACAGAATGTTCCCCAAGGAGTTATGAAGGCAGTTTTATGTTGATCGGCAGGGGCAACCAAAATTTGGTTGTATCCTGAAAAGCCATCCATGAGAGAGAGCATCTCATGGCCTGCGGTGAGATCAACAAGTTGGTCAATGCTAGGTAAGGGTAAGTCATCCTTAGGGCAAGCGAGGTTAAGATCCCGAAAATCACGTGCATATCAAGAAGTCCCCCATTGCTTTAGTGACAGTACGATGTTAGAAATCTATTGAGGGTAGTCAATAGGCGGGATGAAGAAACGAGAAAGGAATCGTTGATGCTCCTCTTTGACCAAGAGGGCAATGCGTGGATGCATTTTCTCGGCTTTTGTTTTATTGGCTTGGAATCGGGTTTCGTGGTAATGTTATGGACAGCAATGTATCGGATCAATTTCTGGCATGTCGGCGTAGGACAAGCAAAAGCTTGGTTGCGAAACCTGAGAGAAAGGTAGTAAAGGCGACTTGTTCTGATGCGTTAAGGGATTGTCCGATCTTCACAATGTGAGGATCCTCCTCTGTGTGGATGTTGATTTCTATAGTAGATTCGTTCAACATGGTTTGAGTTTCAGATGGTAAGGCACGTTGAATATAAGAGTCATCCGCGCCAAGGTAAGTGAGGATGGAATCATCATCCTGGCACTCAACAACATTAATTGAAGGTGAGTCCTCTTCGATCATGTCTGGATATAGAAGGGGGATAGAAGAGGGGTCCTCATTATCACGTTGATAAGTGAGAGGACCTAAGAAGATAGCATTTATGAAAAAAAAAAGTTAGGAGGATAGATTCGTGATCTATCGACTCAGTGGGTGACGATGGAAAAGTGGGTGATGATGGTTTGGTAGGGGTAACGTCATTCTCTTCCAGAAGGAAACTGTCACGAGGTTCTTTTGGTGTAAGTGTTCCTGGAAATTCAAGACCACTACGGTCATTGTGTTTGCATGTAGTTATAGGAATGATTGTGTGTCGGCCTTGTTCGTAAGACCGAAACCGAAGCCCTTCCAAGCGCGCGTGTCGGGAAGGTGAGGTGAAATGCAGCGATTTATTAGGTATTGGAAATCGAATGGAGAGGAACCACATCAAGAGGAGGTTCGGGAGTTACGGAAGAGGCGTCGACACCCCCATATGTCAAATTGGTGTGGCAATGAGGTGGTCCGTAGGAGATTACTTCCCCCACATGACGATCATAGGTAGGATGTGCATGTAACTGTCCGTACTCTTGTGGAGTATGGAAAGAACTAACATTATATAGGCGATACTCCCCCAGCGTGAGGCGTTGAAAAACATCTACTAGAGGGTCTGAGGTTGGGATGTTATCCGCGGGGAGGGAAGTAGTATTTGCAACGGTGGTTTCATTAGTTGAAGGGGTAGGTGCGGTTGATGTGGATGGTTGAGGTGTGGTCGACGTGGATGGTTGGGATGGGTGAATGGGTGTCTTTATTGGCACTAGCACGTCATTAGGGCGATATAACATATTGCAGGTTTTGAAAGGGGGAGGATCAGCTTTTATGGTGTAGGACTTCCCCTCGTATTCAAATTTTATACATCTATGTAAAGTGGAGGGAACGCATCCCATAGCTCGGATCCAGGGGCCTAACAACATGTTGTATTGAAACTCTCCCTCAAGGACATAGAAGAGCTCAGGTAAAGTACATGGTCCTACACGAATGTTAAGGATCACAGTGCCTAAGGTAGAGGTAATGGCATCGTTGAATGACCGCAACATGATGGGGTTGGCACACATGTAGCTAGAAGGGATATTCATTTGTTGAAAAGATTTTGAAGAGATGATGTTTAGGCTAGCGCCCCGTCAATCATAACATGATGTACACGAATGTCCCGGGCGTAAGGCCGAGATGAAAAAGGCGAGTCGGGATCTTCCATGCCAAAATCGACAATTTCGTCTTGGAGAAACCGACAACAGCAGCTTGTTGTAGAGAGATAGAAGAAGTTGGGGTGGTAGGTTGTTTGGTGAGGGAAGCAACGTGATTGGGTGTTAGAATGGAGGTAACAGGTAGGGTTTCATTAGGTAAAACCTCAATCCCTTGGAGGATTTCCACAAGGGCTTGTCGATGAGATTCAGAAGTCTGAATGAGATCATACAATGTCATTTTTATAGGTGATTGGTGAAGCTGTTTGATTGGTGATTGGAGATGGGGTATGCGGGTCCACGAATAACCACTTTGGGTGGTGGTGCGATCGGGATGGTAGACGGAGAAAGAGAGGCTGCAGGTGTGTTTTCTTTAGCTTTCTCATTGTTTTTCTGCGCTCGGGTAGCAACACTGATCATGTTAATCTCATAGACTTGAGATGAGGAAGATGGTTGGGATAAATCATGGTCTTCAAGAGGTGGGGTTGTAATAATGATAGATCTTGGTGAGGCGGGGATAGATGGTATAGGAGAGGGAATCAGAGCTAACGGTCTCTCCCTTCGTAAGTTGTCTTTCTTAACTGTTTATCCGAGAGAGGTGACTGAAGAAGGATGGTTTTTAAAGCTTTGCATCCCTCTACATCATGTCCTGGTGTGCGGTGATAGGTGCAGATTTTAGACTCATCATAACCTATAGGTCGAGGTTTAGACGGGTCATAAGGTCTAAGTGGGGGTAGGGAAATGGTCGCATTCTCTACTAACATAGCAAGGATTTTGGCGTAAGATCCTTTGAGTGGGTCAAAATCAGAAGAGGATGAGGGTATTGATTGTCTGGGTTTCGATAATGTTTGGGTATGGTTGGTTCGTGCGGGTGGTGGTTTAGCCAAGGGGTGTTGACACGCGGTTTTCACTAAATGTGGTTTCTTTGGCGCAGAAGCTACATTCAGCTGGTTAGATGATAAAGCTACAGATGACGTGGTAGTGGGACACAACCACGGAGAAAGGGGAGTAGCAGAGAATAAATCCTTTGATGATGGAGTTTGTTTAGGGTTGATTGGTGGACCGGATGCGTGGGGTGATAATGTTGATATACCCTTTGATCCCTGTATGGGTGCAGAAGGCGTAGGTCGTTGTAGAGAAAAAGCGGGAGGAATGATATATTGATGCAAGGTGGAGGGATGAGGTCCCAATATGGAAGGTAGGTGTGACGATGATGGTTTTGATTGTTATAGAGGCATGGATTGAGGTTGTCTCCTAAGTGGCGGGGTGGTTTTATTTTGGGATAAATCCGATTGCTTAGGTGGGTGTATTAGGCCCAGGTATTTGTGAGGTCCCAAGTGTAGGGGAAGATTTGGTTAGGTTAATAGAGGTGGATGGGATACTTGGTATAGATGCGGGGGGTAAGAATGAGGATACAGGCCTTTTGAGTCTTGGTAAACACTTTGGGTATATGGTAGAGATGTCTGGATCAGTCATCTGCATTTGGGTAGAAAAAGGGATACTCAAACGTTCCCATAGGACTCGTCTATCTTCTGGAGAATGACAGTCTTCAGGTGCGAATTGTAAATTTTGTATGGAAGAAAGGTGGGTTGTGATTCCAGTCCACTGTGGGTGTGATACAGGGGGTAGATGAGGCACTGTATCAATAGGTGTTAGGAGATCAACCGGTCGCTGAAAATATTTAGGCGATGAAGAACTAATGGGCAGGAGGGCGTGTGCGAGAGGATCTGTTATGGTTAAAGAAGTTGGTGATGTCGGTGCAAGAGGTTTCTCATCTAAGGGTGACAAAAGGAGTGGCGAGCTCTCCTCTTGTGCAACAAGAGTTGTAGAAGGGGATGTTTGGGAAATAGATAGGTTAGATAACATGCGTTCGCAGTCTTGCAGGGATGTGGTGTAAGAAGACTCATTGGTGAGAAGAGAATCACTGGGCGGTTGATTCCTGTATGGGTAAAGGAACGATTTCGCCTTGTGTTGATGGTGGTGAAGGAGGTTCGGGCTCCTGTGTCAATGAAGAAGCTTGATTCAAAATTTTGTCGATAGAGGCTTTGGTGGGGAGTTGAAGACTGCATGGATCTCATGAACACTCTTTTCGGCTAAGATATCTTGGTTTATGTTACTATTGGAAGAGTGATTCGGGAATGGTTTGTTAAAGATTTTCAAATTTCGGTTGGCAGGGCATTAGGATTATTGAGGTTATGTCCCTGCAAACCATTTCCTACACTATGTTTTTCAACATCTTGCGAGTTTTCATGACTATGTCCTTTTACACGGTGAAAGTTCTGAAGTCATTTTCTTTGTACGAAGGTATAGCGCAGTGGAGTCAAACCCAGTGAGGTTTAACAGGGAGGCAAGGTGATAGCTCCAACTTTGAGCAATTTTTCCAAGATGACACCATAGGTTTCTCCCAGGAGTGTAATTGATGGGCTTTGCTTTATACTTATAGGTGGTTTTGGTGGAGTATTAGACGGGGCTTGAGATTTAACCATCACCGCGTGGACAGCTCCTTTTGATTTAGAAGAAGTGGACGTGTGAGGAGTGGTGGTATTTGGTTTATTGGTAGAATCAAGAGTTCGGAAATTGGGGTTTTTGTTGCGCAACCGCAATTTCTCTTCTTCTAAGGCTCGAATTTCTAGTTTCCAAGCCATGGTAAAGGCCTCATCAAATGTGCGAAAAGTTTGAATTTGAAGAGTAGGAGAAATGTGCTTAGCACATGCCCGCGTGAAAATTTTGATAAGTTTAGCTTTGAGGCGAGGCATATGTAAGTTGGTTGATAAGGCCGCGCCATCATCCGAAGAAATCTGCGATAGATTCATCTTCGAATTATCGGATGGCATAAAGGTCGGTGATGGATACTTTCTTAGCAATGTTAATGGAGAAGTGATCCAAGAAAGATTGGGCTAGTTGGTTAAAAGAGAAGATTGAGTCTTTGGCTAAAGCAACTTTGTACCACTCCAGGTAGGTCTGATAAGGACATGGGAAAGCGTCTTGAGTAACAAGGCATCATCATGGGCAATCAAATAACAAGCATGTCTAAATGATCGCAAGTGTTGTTGAGGATCCTCTTTACTATTAAAACGAGTAAATTTCGGCAATTCCCATTGCGGAGGATATGAATGAAGGGGGACGGAAGGGTGAATAGGCTCCCGAAAAACTTTCTCGTATGTCAAGGCGCTATGACTTCCCGAAACAGAAGCCTCCAGATTTTGCATTTTGTCCATCATTTGTTTGATAAAGTCCGTGGTTGGATGAGATGATGGTGCGGTTGTGGTAAACAGAGGCAAATTTGGCCAAGGGCCTCCGCTAGACACTGGTGGGGTTAAATGTTGATAAGGTATGGAGGACGAATAGGTTGGAGCAACCGAATACGGATGTCCTATATAAGATGTCGAGGTCACTAGATATGTGTATGGGAATGAAAAGGTAGGTGGAGCTTGAGAGGGGAAGCTCGTGTGGATAGGAGGTAGCGAGCAGGTCAAGAACGGAGCTGTCTGCAAAAAAGAGATGAAGTAGGAGCGATTGGCGGTGATGATATGTAGGGTCCGAGATTAACCAAAGGAAATCCAATTTGTGTCATATGAACCTCGGAAGGCTGTTAGGATTGGGAGAAGGGGCTAAAGATGCGGGAAGCAAGGCGGTGTTATCGGGTGGAGTGGGAGCTAAATGAGTAGCTATACTAATAGGCATGCCAACAAGGAGCTGGCCATCGAGTGTACGGTCGGGGGCATGTGACAAATAGTATTGCAGATGCTAGGATTAGCATCTAGAAATTTGGCAAATTCCTTATCTCCCACAGGAATTTTGGGGATTTCACTTTGGAGTCCGTAGGGTTCCTATAGAATGTGAAGGGGTGATTCGAGGTAAAGACACGAGCGAGGCATGTGAAACCATGGCGGTGGCTTACTTCAGTGATAACAAGCATGGACCAGAGCACACATAAAATTTCAATCTATCGGGAACAGAAATAAACTCGAGAATGGTGAAATTGGTAGGTTCTTTGGTGTGACGAAGCTGTGAAAAGCGGAACCGGTATCGGTTTAGTGACCGATGTCGGTTAGGCTATAGCCGACATCGGTCATTTAACCGATGCCGGTGTAAAAAGTCTGGGATAACAAGATATAAAAGGTTGCTAATTTGATTTTTAACAATGTTTAGTACACTTGTCAACTTATTGATCACAGAAGACAGAGTATGACAGAGAAAACAGAACTGAAAACAAGCAAGATGCACACGCAAATCCAAAGACTAACCCTAGGGTTAATTTTAATTATCGTGGGCTTATGCCTTTAGACGTAGAATGATGTCAGAAATCCTAAACAGAAGACTTAGAGGGAATGTCAGGTTTGTTTTGGCTTATAAGGTTACCTCAATCAGGTGGAGGAATACCGCGAAAAAGGGGGGATGTTTGAGCTGTTGTGTTAATTATGAAGTGATTCGGTATGTGTTGTGTAGTGAAACTAAGGTTAATTTCCTATCAATACCGTGGATATCACCCCCACGTGTACGACCTGTTACTTAATCTACGTTCACTAGAAAACAACAAGCAGGAATGCAATGCATGTGTTTTAAACCCAAATCGAAAATGATATTCGATGAAGCAAATAAGATGACTTTCCCTAATGCAAGATGTAAAAGCAAAGCAAGTTCTTTTACCAAAAAAAAATAACAAAATATCCTTGTGAATATCTTTAGAAGAAGAAAAACAGCAAGTATGCTCCCTATATGAAAGCAAGCTAAGAAAGAAAGAAACCCAAAATGGGTCCCACCGGGCATGCCAAAATGTTTCGCTCGGAATGTTTCAGATTTTGGGAATAGAGTTGCTTCTATCCTTTCATTCCTTTTAGAAACAGATAAGGTTAGGGCTAGGAGGAATACCTGTTGAATGTCGAGATGGTGTGTGCGTACCGTAGAGAAAGATCGGAGTCGATTGCGAAGAACTCCTTTTTCTGCAGGAAGGAATACTGCAAATAAGAATACAAGACCACAAGATTTTGATTAGACAATAAATGAGGAAACTACCTTGGGCCCGAAATATAAAACTTCCTTCGAAGGTGGTCGAGTTTCCTGCTAATATGAATTAACACAAAAGACGTAAAATATCAATTAAATTACTTCGTTGAAAACAGGTAGGGGAAAGGCTGATTTCTGGTTTTGAATCACGATGAACCGATACTCAAGGTTGCTTAATAACGATACCGTTAGGTTCGGGATCTGTAGGTTGGTTGTTTTGTGGAGTGGTTGTGTTATACGATATGGTGTTGTTCATAAAGGCTGTATATGGGTGATATTAGGTAATAAGGTGATGGTAGGTAGATGAATGATAATTAGATGCAATGACATGCTTGGTAGTGGATTTAGGAATGAATTTATGAGGACTGTGGTTGAAAGGCATAAGAAATGTTATAACGAGAGGACATGCAGGTGTGACTTACTTTGGTTTTGACAAAGATGCAAGTTGATCTCCTTTGCTGCAAACTCTTCTGGTTTCTTCACTCGTCTCTGCTCGGTCAAGTGAAGTTTTGGACTCTGTTGATCGCTCCCAATGATCTCTGTTAATTCAAAAATCCTTCGACCTTTGATTTTGGTTCGGGGAGCCCATTTACAGGGAACCGATGGTGGTTACGTAACCGACGCCGGTCGAGTAGGAACCGGCATCGGTAAGGAAAAAGTAGGCTATTTTTAGTAAAATAGCCCACCTTTCCTACTTTTCTCTCGAGAGATCAGTTGCGGGCTTAGTCAAATGACTAGAAGGTCGGTTTTGGGTGCGAGTAAGGAGGCATTAGTTATGAGTGTGAGTCTAGACCAAGTCATAGGTCTTAATTAGGTTAGTTTAGGGTTAGGGCTAGGTCATGATGAGGTTGCAAAATGAGGTGGCAGGTGAGGTGAGGTGGATTTATCAATTACAAGGTAATTAATAAATCATTGTGTAAGGTTTAGGTGATGAGGTTAGGTTGCGAGATGAGATGCGGGTCACAAGGGGTCGTAAGACATAAATTTGGTGTCTACAGAGCTACTTGGCAAGCTCCTCAACAAACTCCAAGGTGAGATACCAGATGAGCTTAAGGTGAGTTAGCAAGGTGATCTCCTAAGTGAGCTCAAGGCAAGCTAGTAAGGTGAGCTGATAGGTGAGCTCCCATGCAAGTTGGCAAGGTGAGCTATCAGGTGAGCTCCCATGTGATTTTTCGGCGAGCTACTTGATGAGCTCCCAGGTGAACTCAAGTCAAGCTACTTGACGAGCTCCTAGGTGAGGTCAAGGTGAGCTCTTACATGGTTTTCTTGGTAATCTCAAGTCAAACTACTCGATGAAATCCTAGGTGAGTTGCTTTCCGAGCTCTTATCCGAGCTCCAAGGTGAGTTACTTGGTGAGCTCCAAGGTGAGCTCAAAGGCAAGCTTGTCAGTAATCCTTGAGGTGAGCTTAGATGCGAGATACCATATGAGCTCAAGGTGAGTTGGTAAGGTGAGCTCAAGGTAAGTTGACAAGGAAAAATCAAGGCAAGTTGGCAAGGTAAGCTATCATGTGAGCTCCCAAGTGAGTTACTCGATGAGCTCCTGGGTGAAATCAACTCAAGCTGATTGGAAAGCTCCCAGAGGAGCTCCCAAGTGAGCTACTTGGTGAGATATTTGGTGAGATCCTAGGTGAGATGCTAGGTGAGCTCCCAAGTGAGATCTTTGGCGAGCTCCTAGGTGAGGTCCTCGGTGAGCTGCTAAGTGAGCTCACAAGCGAGCTCAAGTCAACCTACTCGGTGAGCTCCTAGGTAAGCTGTAAGGTGGGATCCTGGGAGAGATACTTGGTGAGCTACTCGATGAACTCTGAGGGGAGCTACCAGAAAAGCTCAAGGTGAGTTGTCAAGGTGAGATCCTTAGCGAGATCAATGCGAGATAGCAGG
The DNA here is from genome assembly GCA_018340775.1 of Taxus wallichiana var. yunnanensis. NCBI lineage: Eukaryota > Viridiplantae > Streptophyta > Pinopsida > Cupressales > Taxaceae > Taxus > Taxus wallichiana. The sequence continues at coordinate 32,034,391 of CM031237.1, forward strand.
GCAGTGGCTAGGTGATCATAAAGGTGAGCTCGCATTAAAGTTTGGGTGAGCTATTAGGTGAGCTCCCATGTGAGTTTTTGGCTGAGATACTTAACAAGCTCCTAGGTGAGCTCAAGTCGAGCTACTCAAAAAGTTCTGGGTGATCTCAAGACGAGTTTGAAAGGTGAGCTATCGGGTGAGCTCCCGGTGAGTATCGAGAAAGCTCAAGTCAAGCTACTTTCTAGCTCCTATCCGATCTCTTAGGTGAGCTACTTGGTGAGCTCCTAGGTGATCTCAAATGTGAGCTTGTTAGTAATCTCGAGGTGAGTTTACATGCGAGCTACTAGATGAGCTCAAGGTGAGTAGGCAAGGTGAGCTCAATGTGAGTTGGCAAGATGAGCTTTAGGTGAGCTCCTAGGTGAGTTACTCGATGATCTCTTGGATGAGTTTCAACTCGAGCTAATCGCGAGATCCTAAAAGAGCTCCTATGTGAGCTATTAGTTGAGCTCCCAAGTGAGCTACTTGGTGAGCTCCCAAGTGAGTGACTTGGTGAGCTCTCAGCGAAATCCCGAGAGAGCTACTTGGTAAGCTCACAAGTGAGCTCAAGTCAACCTACTTAGTGATCTGCTCGGTGAGCTCCCATCTAAGTTACTTGGTGAGTGGCTTGATGAAATCTCGGGTGAGCTACCATACGAGATTAGGGAAAGTTGCAACGTGAGCTCCTCGGTGAGCTCATGGTGAGCTGATAGGTGAGCTCCTATGAGAGTTGGCAAAGTGAGCTATCAGGTGAGCTCTCATTTGAGTTTTAGGGTGAGCTACTTGATGAGCTCCTGGGTGAGCTCAAGTCGAGCTACTCGGTAAGCTTCTGGTGAGCTCGGGGAAAGCTGGAAAATTGAGTTATCGGTGAGCTCCCACGGAAGGTTTCACGTAAGATCTAGTTGAGCTACTCGATGAGATCATGGGTGACCTATTTACTAAGCTCCCAGCTAACCTCCTAAATGAGCTAGTTGGTGAGATCCCAAGCGAGCTCAAAGGTGAGCTTGTCGGTAATCTCTGAGGTGAGGTTACATGTGAGCTACAAGATGAGCTTAAGGCAAGTTGGTAAGGTGAGCTCAAGGTGAGTTGGCAAGGTGAGCTAAAGGTGAGTTGGAAAGGCGAGCTATAAGATGAGCTCTTAGGTGAGTTACTCGATGAGCTCCTGATCGAGCTCAACTCGAGACTGATCGGTGAGCTCTGAGAAGAGCTCCTAGGTGAGCTACTTAGCAAGCTATTCAGTGAGGTCCTAGGTGAGTTGCTAGGCAAGGTCCCAAGTGAGCTACTTGGTGAGCTCCCAGGTGAGGTCCCCAGTGAGCTACTCGGTGAGTTCACAAGTGAGCTCAATTCAACCTACTAAGCGAGTTACTCGGTGAGCTCCTAAGCGAGCTGTTAGGTGAGCTCTAAGGTTAGCTCCTAGGTGAGCTATTAGGTGAGCTTCTATGCGAGCTACTTGGTAAGCTACTTGACAAACTCTGAGGGTAGCTACCAGATGAGCTCAAGGTGAGTTGGTAAGGTGAGCTCCTCAGCGACCTCAAGGCGAGCTGATAGGTGAGCTCCAATACGAGTTGGTAAGGTATGTTTTTTAGGTGAGATCTTGTGTGATTGTTCAGGTGAGCTATTTTATGAGCTCCCAGGTTAGCTCAAGTCAAGCTACTCAGTGAGCTCCAGGTGAGCTAAAGGTGAGCTATCGGGCGAGCTCCCGGTGAGTTTCTAGGTAAGCTCAAGTCGAGCTGCTGACGAGCTCTGGGTGAGCTACTTGCTAAGCTCCTAACTAAGCTCCTAGGTGACCTACTCGGCGAGCTCCTATGCAAGCTCAAAGATGAGCATGTCGGGAATCTCTAAGGTGAGCTTACATGCAAGCTACTAGATGAGTTTCAAAGGTGAGATCAAGGGGAGTTAGTAAGGCAAGATCAAGGTGATTTGGTAATATGAGATGTCGGTGAGCTTCTAGGTGAGTTCCTGAGGCAAGTTAGTTAACGAGGTCTTAGTGAGCTTAAATTAAGCTGATCGGTGAGCTCCTAAAAGAGATTCCAGGTGAGCTACTTGGTGAGCTATTCATCGAGTTCCTAGGTGAGCTACTAGGTGAGATCCTAGGTGAGGTATCCGTAAGCTACTTAATGAGCTCATAAGAGAGGTCAAGTCAACCTACTCGGTAAGCTACTCGGTGAGTTCCTAGGTGAGGTCTTAGGTGAGCTCCTAGGTGAGTTACTCGATGAACTGCGAGGAAAGCTACCGATGAACTCAAGGTGAGTTGGAAAGATGAGATCCTTAGCGAACTCAACATGAGATGGCAAGGGGAGATAATAGGTGAGCTCTCATTCGATTTGGTAAGGTGATCTATCAAGTGAGCTCCCATGTGAGTTTTTGTGTGAGATGATTGATGAGATCTTGGGTGAGCTCAAATCGATCTACTTAGAAATCTCTTAGGTGAGCTCAAGGTGAGTGTCAGCGAGATCCAAGGTGAGTTTTCAGGAAAGCTCAAGTCAAGATGCTCGATGAGCTTACTCGGGTGAGTTATTTTCCTCAGCCCCCAATTAAGCTCCAAGGTAACGTGCTCGGTGAGCTCCTAGGAGAGCTCAAAGGTGAGCTTGTCATTAATCTCTTAAGTGAGCTTACATACAAGCTACCATATGAGCACAAGGTGAGTTGGCAAGGTGAGCTCAAGGTGAGTTGGCAAGGTGAGTTGTCAGGTGAGCTCCCACGTGAGTTCCTCAGTGATTTACTCAATGAGCTCCTAGGAGAGCTACTTGGTGAGCCGTTCGGTGAGCTACTAGGTGAGTTCAAGTGAGATACTTGGTGAGATCCTAGGAGAGGTCCCAGGTGAGCTGCTCAGTGAGCTCATAAGTGAGCTCAAGTCAACCTACTCAATGAGCTACTCGGTGAGCTCCCAGGTGAGTTCTTAGGTGAGCTCCTAGGTGAGCTACTTAGTAAGATACATGACAAACTCGAGGAAAAATACCAAATGATCTCAAGGCAATTTGGAAAGGTGATTTCTAAGTGACCTCCAAGTGAGGTTATAAGGAAAGGCGATAGATAGTGAGCTCCAATGTGAGTTATCAAGGTGAGCTATTAGGTGAGTTCCCATGTGAGTTTTGGGGTGAGTTACTTGACGAGCTCCTGGATGAGCTCAAGTTGAGCTGCTCAGTGAGATCTTAGGTGAGCTCAAGGAAAGCTGGTAAGGTGAGCTATCAGGTGAGCTCCTAGGTGAGTTTTGGTCACGCTGAAGTTGAGCTACTTGATGAGCTCCTAGGTGAGTTACTTGTCAAGATCCTAGCTGAGCTCCTAGGTGAGCTGCTCGGTGAGCTCCTTGGTGAAATCAAAGGTAAGATTGTCAGAAATCTCTTAGGTGAGCTTAAATGTGAGCTAATAGATGAGCTTAAGGTGAGTTGGTAAGGTGAACTCAATGTGAGTTGGCAAGGTGAGCTGTCAGGTGAGCTCCCAAGTGAGTTACTTGATGAGCTATTGAGCGAGTTCAACTCAAGCTGATTAGCAAGCTCCTAGGAAAGCTACTTGGTGAACTATTTGGTGAGCTGCTAGGTGATCTCCCAAGTGAGCTACTTGGTGACCTCCTAGGTGAGGTCCCTAGTGAGTTGCTTGGCAAGCTCAAGTCAACATACTCAGTGAGCTGCTTAGTGAGCTCCCAGGTGAGGTATTAGGTGAGCTACTTAGTGAGCTCCTCGATGAACTCCAAGGTGAGCTACCAGATGAGCTCAAGGTGAGTTGGTAAGGTGATCTCCTCAATGAGCTCAAGGTGAGCTGGTAAGGTAAGCTGATAGGTGAACTCTCATAGGAGTTGGCAAGGTGAGCTGTCATGTGAGCTCCCATGTGAGTTTTCAGGAAAGATGCTTCACGAGCTCCCAGTGAACTCAAGTTGAGATACTTGACGCTCTTGGGTGAGTTCAAGGTGAGCTGGCAAGGTGAACTATCAGGTGAGCTCCCAGGTGAGTTTCTAGGTATGCTCAAGTCAAACTACACAATGAGCTCCTAAGAAAGCTGCTTGTTGAGCTCCCAGCCAAGCTCCTAGGTGAGCTACTTGGTGAGCTCCCAAGTGAGCTCAAAGGTGAGCTTGTCGGTAAGGTGAGCTCAAGGCAGGTTGGCAAGGTGAGCTCAAGGTGACTTGGCAAGGTAAAATCAATTCAAGCTGATCGAAAGCTCCCAGAAGAGCTCCCAGGTGAGCTACTTAGCAAGTTGTTCAGTGAGATTCCAAGTGAGCTGCTAGGTGAGCTCCCAAATGAGGTACTTGGTGAACTCCCAGGTGAGGTCCCGGTGAGCTACTTGGTGAGCTCACAAGTGAGCTCAAGTCAACCTACTTAGTGAGCTATTTGGTGAGCTCCCAAGTGAGATGATAGGTGGGCTCCCGGTGAGCTACTTAGTGAGCTACTTGAAAACTCCGAATCAAACTACCATATGAGCTCAAGGTGAGTTCTCAAGGTGATCTCCTCAGTGAGATCAAGGTGACCTGGTAAGGTGAGCTACCATATGAGCTCACATTCAAGTTTCTAGGTGGATGTCATATGATTTTTCAGATGAGCTGCTTGATGAGCTCCCGGGTGAGCTCAAGTTGAGCTTCTCGACAAGCTCTTGGGTGAGCTCAAGGTGAGCTATAAAGGCAAGCTATCAAGTGAGCTCCCAGGTGAGTTATTGGGTAAACTCAAGTTGAGCTACTCGATGAGCTCCTAGGTGAGCTGCTTATCAAGCTCCAAGCCGAACGCCTAGGTGAGCTTCTCGGTGATCTCCTGTAAGCTCAAAGGCAAGCTTGTCACAAGAATCTATGAGGTGAGGTTACATGTAAGCTACAAGATGAGATCAAGATGAGTTTGCAAGGTGAGCTCAAGGTGAGTTAGCAATATGAGTTGTCAGGTGAGTTACTCGATGATCTCCAAGGTGAGCTCAACTCGAGCTGATCGGTGAGCTCCTAGGCGAGCTGTTAGGTAAGCTCCCAAGTGAGCTACTTGGTGAGCTCCTAGGTGAGGTCCCCAGTGAGCTAATCGGAGAGCTCACAAGTGAGCTCAAGTCAACCTACTCGGTGAGGTGCTCGGTGAGCTACTCAAAAAACTATGAGGTGAGCTACCAGATAAGCTTAAGGTGAGTTGGCAATTTATGTTCCTTAGTGAGCTCAAGGTACGCTGATAGGCAAGCTCCCATGAGAGTTAGCAAAGAAAGCTAGTACGTAAGCTCCCATACAAGTTTTTGGGTGAGCTATTTGATGAGCTCCTAGGTGATCTCAAGTCGAGCTACTTGGTAAGCTCCTAGGTGAGCTCAAGGTGAGCTTACAAGGTGAGCTCCCGTGTTAGTTTCCAGGTAAGCTCAAGTTGAGATGCTTGACAAACTCCTGAGCAAGCTACTTGCTGAGCTCCCAGCCAAGCTCCTAGGTGAGCTTCTCAATGAGCTCCCAGGCGAGGTCAAAGGTGAGATTTTTGGCAATCTCTGATGTGAGCTTACATACAAGCTACCAGATGAGCTCAAGGTGAGTTGGTAAGGTGAGCTCAAGGTGAGATGGCAAGGCAAGCTCAAGGTGAGTTAGCAAGGTGAGTTCTCAGACGATCTCCTAGGTGAGTTCCCAGGTGAGTTACTCGACGAGCTCCCTAGTGAGATCAACTCGAGCTGATCGGTGAGCTCCAAGAAGAGCTCCTAGGTGAGCTACTTGGTGAGCTATTTGGTGAGATCCTAGGCAAGCTGTTAGGTGAGCTCCCAAGTGAGCTACTTGGTGAGCACCTAGGTGAGGTCCCAATGAGATGCTCGGTGAGGTCACAAGTAAACTCAAGTCAACCTACTCACCGAGCTACTTGGTGAGCTCCTAGGTGAGCTGTTAGGTGAGCTCCCAAGTGACCGACTTGGCGAGCTGCTCGATGAACTCCAATGTTAGCTATAAGACAAGCACAAGGTGAGTTAACAAGGTGAGCTCCTTAGCAAGCAAAAGGTGAGTTGGCAAGGTGAGCTGATAGGTGAGCTCCCATGTAAGTTGGTATGGCGAGCTGTTAGGTGAGCTCTTATGCAAGTTTTCGGTGAGCTACTTGACAAGCTCCTGGGAAAGCTCAAGTCGAGAAGCTCGGTGAGATCTTGGGTGAGCTCAAGGTGAGATGGTAAGGCGAGCTCTTAGGTGAGCTCCCAGGTGAGTTTTCGAAAGCTCAAGTTGAGTTATTCGATGAGATACTGGGCAAGATACTTGACGAGCTCCCAACCAAGCTCCTAGGTGAGCTGCTTGGTGAGCTCCTAGGTGAGCTCAAAGGTGATCTTGTTAGAAATCTCTGAGGTGAGCTTACATGTGAGCTACTCAATGAACTCAAGGTAATCTGGCAAGGTGAGCTCCCAAGTGAGTTAGCAAGATGAGCTCCTCAGTGAGCTCAAGGTGAGTTGAAAAGGTGAGCTAATAGGTAACTTGTCATTTGATTTTGTAAGGTGAGCTCTCATGTGAGTTTTTTAGTGAGCTTCTTGACGAGCTCCTGGGTGAGCTCAAGTCGAGCTGCTCGGCCAAGCTCTAGGTGAGCTCAAGGTGAGTGGTAAGGTGAGCTATCGGTGAGCTCAAGGTGAGCTAGCAAGGTGAGCTATCAGGTGAGCTATTTACCGAGCTCCTAGCCAAGATCCTAGGTGAGCTACTTGACAAGCTCATGGGCAAGCTACTTGTCGAGCTCCCAACTAAGCACCTAGGTGAGCTACTCGGTGAGCTCCCAGGTGAGCTCAAAGGTGAGCTTATTGGCAATCTCTGAGGTGAGCTTACATGTGAGCTACCAGATGAGCACAAGGTGAGTTAGCAAGGTGAGCTCAAGGTAAGTTGGCAAGGTGAGCTTAAGGCGAGTCCGAAAGGTGAGCTATTAGGTGAGTGTACGTACCCAAAATTGTAAGGTACTGTACTACGAAACGGTGTAATAAGTGCCCCAATGATGATATAGGTCTCTTCGCAAGGTGTTCGGGATCCAGAAAAGCTTTACGGACATGTGTTAACATCCCGCATGCCCCGCTTAGCCCCCGCGTGCTTTATTTTCCCTATTTTTCCCTCTTTTCTTGGCTTTTTGGTCTTCAGTGACGAAACCGCCACCCTGAAGGGCGGCGGTCTCGTGACCGCCTCCCTGAACAGGGCGGCGGTCCTGTAACCACCGCCCTGAGCAGGGCGGCGGTCCTGTGCGCGTTTTCCAGAACACTCTTTTGACGCGACCCGCGTGAAATATCACGACTCACCAGCTTTTCTTGCCGACTTAAGCATGCATTAATGTTTTTGGTCCCCTGGAATAGTGTTTTTCTTTTGTTTAATGTTTAGGAGTTCAGTTTGGATTTGATTTTTGGATGTTGGGATTCCTATAAATGCATGGTTTGTGCACATGCAAATGGCCCCTAAATTTGGTGATGAATTTGGCTCTGAATTTTGCTCCAAAGTTTGCTTTTGAATTTCTTGTTACAGCAGATTTAGTTTTCCTTTGCTTAGGATTCTTAGTTTTCTCATTGAGTGCTTTGGTTAGTATTGTGTTGCAGCTGGTAAGCCACATATCCAACTTGTGCAAGTGCAAACATTATTTGGGCCACCATTTTCACTCCAATTTTCATGTTTTCAGTGCTGTGTCCCTTTAGTTTGCTTAGGATTGGTAGCATAGTTTGCTGCAGGTTTGTTTTAAGCTTTGTGTTGCTGTTGGTAAGCCACAGATCCAACTTGTGCAAACAGTATTATTGTTTTGGAGTAGAATAGTCTAGGCAGCCATTAAAGTTGCAGGTTTTGCTCTTCACACAGACTAATTTCAGGTTCTAGACGCTTTTGTTGCATGATTCGCAGTAGACCCCGCTAGGAATTGCATAGGCCAAGCTCTGTACTCTTGCGCTATCCCTCTCCTATCCGCATTCTATTCTGTCTGCATTCTGAAGGCTGTCCATTGATCCAAATATCTATTCCTGTTGATGCAAGCATTCCACACTTTTCTGGATTCACGTGAGCACAAAGAACGAAGAGATCATACTGAGGGGACAAAGAACACACACACCATCGGATTCGCCACTGTTCTGCGAAATCCAGGTTCCATCTTTCAAAGTTTTAGTTAGAACTTATCAAATACAGTAGTTAATCACTTTATTTTCAGTTATTTCCATTCTCGATATTGCCAGGGAGGTTGTGGGGATTGATAGTTTCTGAGAAACTATGATTCATTCCTCACTTCTGAGGTAGGATCGAGAATCTTGCAGATAGATTAGTTATTTCGTTGTTTAGAATAGATATACGAAATTGCACAGACAAATAGCTACAATCGGCTATTTTGTTTGTTTTACGTTATTAGTTTAGTTGTCAATTCTAAATATTTTAGTTAGCTGCTTTCTCATAAATTACCAAAAAATACAAAAAGAAATTATATATGCTAGGAGTGTACTTAGATTTTACTTTAGTTTGTTTCATTACTGCTTTTGCATGACAATTACGGGACCTAGGGAGCCCAGGGAATACATTTTCGAGCCAATTGTGCCCCAACCCAATATCGTAGTAGCGGTAACTGACATTGACCAAAGCCTTAGGATACAAGTCTTCCAAACAACAACAGACTTCCAACAGATCAGGTCACAGTTGAGAGGGTTAAACGTAGAAGACGACCACGCACACACATTCTGGTTGAATCACCAAACTACAAAGTTATCCTAGAAAACATCCACATGACTGTAGAAGGATTTGAAAGAGAACAAATATTCGGGTGTGATCCTTTAGTTCCACAGCCAGACGCTGGAGACACCCTCATAGATATAGATACCAGTTTAAGAATTCAAGTTGCTAGAACACCTGTGAGGTATTCTGAGAAAATCGCACAATTACTGATTCTAAACGTAGAGGCTGAAAAAGCTTATGACTACTGGATACTAGGGATTAGAACTTGATCTCACGTATGACCATAACAGGACCGCAACAACCAAGAGTCTACGGTTGTGATCCACAAATCCCACAGCCTAACGAATCCACAAGTCAGTTAGATATAGACACTGGCCTACGCACATTAGTATTTCAGTCTACTCCGATTCCACCTATCATCATTCAACAGTTGTCCCTACTAGACACAACAGCTAACAAAGCTAGAGAATTTTGGACTAGGCCAGAGAATCGTCCATAGAGTTGACTATATTCACCATATGACCCTATCAGGAGAAATACACGAAACCATCCCGGGTCATTTTCCACGCATCCCACAACCCATAGATCGAATCACGCCAGAGCTCGATATTGATTGGAGCCTTCGAGCAGTCATCCTCGCTGATCGATCTATCACACCAGTCCAAGTTAGAAGGGCCTTCTTTGCCTTAGATTCGCAAATACCATTAGTGCGTGTCGAAGACATTAGACTCCCCAACTAGTTTGTCTGCATATTCTACCCCCACCGGCTGTCTCGGCACGACCTCGGGAGGTCGGGTACGTGGAAGAGTCACTTGTTGATTCTCACGCTCACCTGTTGCTTTTCCGACGTACAAAATTGGTGAACCCGACGTGAATCAAACAATTATTTCACCTTCTCTTTGAGAAGTTTCATCTTCTCTCTTTCACCTTCGCTCTTTCCCATTATTCTGCGGGTATTCATATACCCCCCGAATATGTCGGGATTCGATGCATATGGCAGACCCCTCTTGGGTCTTGAGGCATACTACGCCCAACAGAATAGGGAATCATCACCCTCGCTCTCAGTATGGGGTGACAATTATTCAACTAATCAGTTGTCAACACAAACCCCAGGAATCAGATATAGTTCATCTTTTCAAACTGAGGAGTTAGATCAACTCGCTCAAACACAAACAAAGCCTTCAGGCTCAAACAATATGACATTGACTGGAGAATCTGCTTCATCACCTCAGGTGTTACTTAGACCACATATTAGCAGACAATCAGATCCATACTCAGTTCTAGATGACGAATACTCAATACATTATCCTAGGAATGAACAACGCTCTCAAGGCATGTACCCACCTGTAGGAATACAGCCCCGAGTTCTCTCCTCAAGAAAATACCTCTATGCCATCACATATAGAAAATACTCTCAGAAATGCTTGGCAGGATAGTGATCAGTTCATAGCAGGATATCACATACCTCCGCAAAGCCATGTTATACAACAAACGCCACCAAGGCACGATATCGTGACTTCACCAAACGAAGTCATTTCAACTCTAATAGAAAAGGTTAGAGGATTAGAACTTGCCCAAGCAAGTCAAAATTTGAAATTCATACAAACAGGGAGTTCCAATCCTCCGCACCATCCTCGCCAAGTAGATCTCCTCACAGGAGTAGGCACGTTAGGTATGACTCCTCAGTATTCACAACAAGTACCAACTAGACCCACTATCGCTAGCACAGTTCCTCCTGGTCCGGTACAGAGCAATCCATTCCTGGATAGTACCCCTTCGTACTTAAACATGTACTCCAAATCACCACAAGGGGATATGTACTCATCCCCCGGCATGTTTGCTCCAACGCAGGGACCTCCTTATGCCCCTGCCAACGCGTACGTTATGCCATATCAACAACCCGTTCCGCCACCACCTCCTCAACAGGCACCATCAATGGTTGAGACGTATGCAATAGGGACTTATTCAGAATATTTAAAGGAGCCCTTAGATTTCGCCATAAGAAGCGTTATGCTTCCAAGGCCTCTGCCCGATTTGCCCAAATTCAAGGGTGAAGGAGATCCAAACGCGCACATCAAAGCTTACGCTACAGCCATACGAGAATTACTCCCTTGGGACGGGGTTGTTGCTAAAATATTTCCCAAAACCTTGGAAGGCATCGCTCTCGATTGGTATTATAGAATACCTGAAGCTTCCATACATTCATTCAAACAACTTGTGTCTGAGTTCATCAAGGCCTTCGACATGAACAAACTATTAAGGACAGGAATCAGGGAGTTCTTGCACATCAAGCAAGAACATAACGAGTCTGTCACCCATTTCATCCAAAGGTGGCGCACAGTCCTTTATTCCTCGGCAAGCACTCCAAACATGGATCAGATGGAGCTATGCGATTTATTCCTTCATTCTCTTAGCAGAGAAGTGAAGGAAGAAGTCCAGAAGTTCCCACTAAGGACTTATGACGAGGTACTTGAGAGCGCTCTGCGAATTGATCAAGCAGCGATAGATAGTGGCCGTAAGACGTATGGAGCAAATGGGAGGTTAATCACCTCTACTCAAAATACTACAACCACCACAAGTGTCAATCAAGGACCCAAAATCCTTAATAAAAATCGTGGGATAACAATAGATGGGGTAATCACCACCAGCCAAGAGGGTAAATGTCGTTAATACTCCGTCACAAACAAACAACCAAAGAAACAACAATTTTACCCCGACGATCAATACGGTGGATTTTAATAATCCACAACAACAACAACGGCGAAATCCCATGCAAGGACCAAGCCAAAACTCATTTGGTTACCAAAACCAAAGTCAAAACCAAAAACAACAATTCCAAAACTTTGGTCCTAATAGGCAACAGTTTGATCGGAATTTTAGGCCACAATACACACCAAACCAACAAAATGGGAATTATAATCCCAATTCTTATTGTGGTTTCCATAAAATTCAAGGGCATGACACTAGAACGTGTCGTGATTACAACAAATTCATGCAACGCTTGCCAAATGAACAAAAACAATTTTTTATGGATATGTTCTTAACAGATCCTACGTCGCCAACGGCAAATACCTTCGCAGGGGCAGTTTCCCCTCAGAATGCCCCTCTCAAGATCTTTAATGATCCACTCCCAAATCATGATAGCGATAGGTTGAAACCAACTGGAACAAACAAAGGTGCAATAACAGGAAACAACGATCACGAGGCTTCGACTTCGCTAAATCCGTTAGTCGCGCCACAATTAGGAAGTCAACCACGACCTAAGGTAGTTGGATTAGTAGAGTTAGACTCCGAATTACCCGTTGAAGCAATTACGAGAACACGAGAGTATTTCTCTCAACCAAGTCCAACCCACCTGCCGGAAACAGATAACATCCAGCAAACCGTAGCAAAACCTATGGGTGCTTACGATCTAATTAATGATCTAACAAAACCTTCTTGCATATTTCATTCCTTGATTTACTAAAGAATTCCCCTGCTCACATGTGGCTTCTTTTAGAGGCGTTAGGTTTGGGTCATTTAGTTAGTATCACTCCACCACCGGAAGTGCAAGTAAATCATATAGACTTTGATGTTTATCCACCGGGACAGGCGGATAGGGATGTTGAATTCATATTCGAGATAAGTAAAATGCCTACAGATGCTGAGATCACACTCCGAGGTGATCCAGCCTTACACTTGCAAGTACAAGTTTATAATAACTATGTAAAACGGGCAATGGTTGATGACGGGGCTGCAGTTAACATAGTCCCTTTCTCTTTTCTCCAAAAATTGGGATATGGAGAAACAAACTGTTCTACTACACGAAATACCTTGAGAGGCTACGATAGCCTTAAAGCTACATCGATAGGAACTATAATACTACCGGTCACCTTAGGACCTAAAACAATCCTGACTGAGTTTTATATTATAGATCGGGAAACTAACTATAATATGATCCTCGGCCGGCCCTGGATACATCGAATGAAGGCAATCCCTTCCACGCTATTTCAAGAAGTAAGATTCCTACATCTGGGAAAGGTATTTGTAGCCAAAGGTGATCCAAAGCCGTTTGACGTACACCTAGCTGATTTAAAGAAGAGACCAGGTGTACACTCAGAATTCGAACTGCCAACAAATCAACTTAACAAACCCTCTGACTCAAAGCCAGAGGAAAAGTTGATACCTACAACGGATCTTGAAACTACCAACATAGCTAAAACAATTCCAACCCCTAAAGGTAAAACTAAAGAAATAGTATCATTAGGGACTACTGCAAAGATCGTTGAGCTGATAGAACAAGATTCACCAATGTTCTTACCATTCGATTCAGTAGGTATCGGATTTTCCCTAGGTGTTGGTTCCTTGCCAGCAGAAGATCTCTGTATGGTAGAAGTAGAGTGTGTAAACACAGCAGATACACCTACATCCATACTCCCGGCTAAGTATTGGACTCTCCATTTTGATGGAGCTAAATGCCGTTATGGAGCGGGGGCAGGTATAATTCTTACCTCGCCCGAAGAGAAGGTCCTCCCATTCTCTTTTAAATTAAACTTTGAATGTACAAACAACGGCGCTGAGTATGAAGCCCTCCTCCTTGGCCTTACCTTAGCCAAAAGAATTGGTATTGATAATATCAGAGTTTTAGGAGACTCACAATTAGTGGCAAACCAAGTTTCAGAGGTATATGAAACTAAAGCCGAACACTTGCAACTTTACAAAAATGCTGTATTAGATTTAAGCAAGACATTCAACTTCATATCCATTGAAGCAATCCCGCGAGAAAAAAATCTTCTCGCCGATTCAATAGCAACCTCAGCATCACGTTTTACTCCAAACAATGAGCTAGAAGATACTCATTTCACGGTATCCATTCGTAACGAACCATTAATAAAAACAATGATGGATCCTCTTTCAAACGGAAGTGAATCTACCGTCCTAGACCATGTTGGAAATGATGCGGCTACTTTGGATTACTTAAATGCCTTTGCAGCACTACATCTCTCCTATCACACGCTAGATTTATCTCTGATCCCGCATTCATCTTCCTACTTCGGAAATCCTGTAATGAATCTTCCCTCACAAAAAGAACCTAATATATACGTGGTGGAAAACGGGGATGATATAGATCTACCTCCGGCACCACCTGAGTTCGAAGAGGGTAATGCCTCTTTAATTGAAGAAACAATCGATGTCAATATCGGAACGGAAGATGAACCAAGAATTCTAAAGTTAGGTTCTTCGTTAACCCCAGAGGAAGTGGAAATACATACTCAGGTTCTCAAAGAACATCAAAAGGCATTTGCATTTAATTACAAAGAGATGACAGGAGTCGCACCCCACATTGCGGTACACAACCTCGTCACTAGATCAGATGCAAAGCCAATTAAACAAAAATCAAGACCCATGAAGCCCAAAGTAGCCCTCATGGTAAAAGAGGAGGTAATAAAACTCCTTCAGGTAGGATTCATCAAGCCAGTTGACTACTCCCAATGGGTATCCAACATCATTCCCGTTCTCAAGAAGAATGGAAAGATACGCATCTGCATAGATTTTCGAGACATCAACAAAGCGTGTCCTAAGGACGACTTCCCATTACCATCCATGGATGAAGACGCTTACAGAGAAGCACGTCTTTCTCAATTAGAAAGCCTGGATGAAGCTAGGTTAGATGCTGAACAACGACATAGAGTCTATGCCACCGGATGTGCCGCAAAAGATAACAAAAAAGTCTATGAACGTGATATATACGAAGGTGACCTAGTTCGAGGTTAGGCAAAATGGATCGACAAGAAGACCGCGAAGGAAGGAAATTCGCCCAAATGGTTGGGCCCATACCGAGTCATGAAAGACTACGGGAATGGTGCTTATCTCTTATGCACGCTAGAAGGTGAGGAGTTTGGCGAAACAACAATTCCCTCCACCTCAAACGTTTCTACGCATAAGCAACGAAACGCTGCCTATATAACTATCTACATTGCATTTTCATATAAATTAGGATCATTTTGTCCACTTGTTCTTACACAAATTGTGATCAAGGAATCTATTCTCAAAGTAATTCATTACAAACTCATGATGTTGTTGGCACAAAGCTTGCTAATCATATCTCTCCATTTTCACGATATCATCAATCACTTCAGAATCTTTTATCTAATAAAATCAGACATGACGAAGTCCTAACGGTAATCATACCAAGATCTGCAAGTTTGTTCTCACTTTGATTTCTTCTTAGGATAGGTGTCTTGCCTATGGTCTGTTCTAGAAGCTTCATGGTGTCACATCTATCCCACATACATATCTCTTTGGAAATAAGCATATACTGACATTTTACTCAAATAGACAAGTCAAGAAGTGATTAAACAGAAAATTTTATTTTTACACATTTCCTTGCCCCACCAACCTTCGGTGATGAGCTTGCATCTCTTACTAGTGACGTAGGGTTGGGAAAGGATGGAAATTCCCTTACTCGCCTATGCCTTGCCCACGGTGATAAACCCATGCTTCTTACAGGTAGCATGGGGCAAAGTGTAGGGGGTCCTCTAAACAAAGTAAATGTTAAAAGGTCATAAACAATCAATTCAAACTTTGAGTCAATAACGAATGAATCAGATATTCAAAATTCCAAAAAGAGTTAAAAATCCTAAAAACCCAGATTTTGTCTACTATGTGGCCATCTACGGGTCTAAGTCTGGATAAACCACAAAGCAAGTTGCATCCAAAACTATGAAGTCATTCAGGTGGAATAAAGCTTGTAGTTTTCATTTGTTCCACCAAAGCTTCGTCTCTCTTTCACCACTATCACTTCACCATATTCCATAACTTGCGCCCTTCTTGGCTCTTGGTGATGAGCCCTCGCATCCTACTAGTTGCGTGGAGTTAGGAGTGGGGCAAGTTAATCTGTTCATCATACTGATTATTTTCATCACTTTGCCAAAACAAATCATGAGGTATCCAAATTGCTCACAGAAACTAAGATTTAAGATCACAATATATCTACAATATCATGCATCAGCATCATGAAACACAAAAAGAAAGCAAACATTTGCATCATCTGTTTTCCATTGCATACATTCTAGAAAGCATATAATACATACATCATAGTATACACGAAGCAGTTGGAAATAAAGAAAGTAGAATACAAATGACAAGTTTTGATCCAAAACCGACGCATATATATAAATAATCAAAGTTTATATACAATGCCATCATGCACTAGGCATGGTCAAAATGCTCAAAGAGCCCGTAATACACAAAAGAATCTAAATACAAATACAGAAAGCCAAGTGGCCTCTCAACCCCTGCGCGATCCCGCTGAAGGTGCGCGCCCTCGCCTAGGACTCCGGCTACGCTGGCGCTCTGAATGGACGGAGGGCTCGGGGTCCCTAGGGGCAGTCGTAGTCTCGCCATGAGAGCGGCTCCTCATAAGACGCTCGGCTGTCCTATAGCCTGCCAACTCTGTACGGAGAGTTGACACCATCTTGGCCACATGCCAAACGGGAGCGAAGATGTCAGTGTGCCTGCCGGCTGCTGAGGGCTCCCCGGCATCCACAGATAACTCCGCACGGGTCTTATCCATAGGGATCATCAGAGAATCGATGCAAACCCTACGGATTAGATCCCGCCACTCATCAATAGTCTCTGCAAAGCAAAGAAAGAAAAATGAATTAGGAACTAGGCAAGAGGTTAGAGTGTACACAATACAAATATAAGGAGAGTTAACATTCAAAAACAAATCCTAAAACAAACAAGCATTGAAAGGAGGAGAGGATAACTTACTCGGATCACCAGGCCTCCAAGATGGGTCGCCAGGGCCAGCACCTGCTGCTGATGCCGCTGCTGACTGAGGGGCTGCTCCTGTGGTAGGGGCAACATGGCGCCCCGCAACGGACTCATCGTCTCCACCATGGCCTCGGGAGAGTGGCTCCTCAGAAGCCACGGTCTCTCTCTCTGCACTCTCCTCCTCCCTCTCTGCCTGCAGAATGTCCTGAGTATCATGCCACTCAGGATCGCTCTCGTCCGTCTGCTCCTCTGACCCTCCCTCTATGTGCTCCTCAGAATCGGAGTCAATATCTATGGGGTCATCACTGCTATGAGCAGGACCTGCAGCAATCTGAAGTAATGGTGCCTGAGGTGCACCAGCTCTCCCTCTGGCCCGAACTATCCCCCTGGCTGTAATAGGAATGCCAGGGGTAACCGCTGTCCAACCACGGCCTCTAGGCCCCCCTCTAGCCTCTCGGACTGATCTATAAACAGGTGCTACTGGAGGAAGCATAGCCGCGTATGGGAGGCCAAACTGCTGAGGAACCCTGCTGAAGGGATGTACCTCTACCCGTCCCACACGATCGATAAGCTGCCCTGTGATGGAGCAGGAGACCAATGTCGTGGTCTCCTCTCCCCATATACCGGCCATAAGCTGGTACGGTGTAGCCTCCATGTCTGCCGTGGTAAGGGTGGCTACTGGCTGGTGAGGTGCTCTGAGCACTGACATACCTGACCATCGGGCTGCCCTCACCGCCCCGGGATCTGCCACCTCCACGCCTCTGCCATACGGAATGAAGCGCTCATACACCCAACTCATGACTAGAGTGGGGTGGCTCAAGGACTGTCCCTGCAATCGGACCACCCTGTATAAGTCATGGTAGGTGGTCCCCAAAATGTCCGCGCCCCAGGCGTATTTCCAGCCATGTCCCTCTATCTGTGCAATGATGGGGCCCCAACAGTATAATAAGGTGTCCCCTCCCTTGTCTCCGATGAGTCTCGAGGCAAGGATCCCCATAATAGCTCATGTCAAAAAGATAGGGATGGGCAAAGAAGGAATGGATCTCGACTCGCACTCCCTTCTTTAGTCCGTAGAAATGGCTGCATCCCCCATATAACCAGCCCACTGAGCTATCTGTGCCCTGGAACCAGCTGTCTCTAGTTTAAGTCTCCTCCCGATGATCGGGACCCCCAGGATGCGGTAAACATCCTCCAAAGTGATGGTCCACTCACCACGGACCCCTGGCAGTCGGAAGGTGTTCCGATCTACATCCCAATATGAAAATAGGTCACAAAGAATGTGACTGGATGGAGCAACGTGGGGCACACACGATAAACGCAATATGCCGGCCCTCTGTAATGTGTCCTCCTCATCTGCTGAGAGGGCATCCAATACCCCAGGCAGCCAGTCACACTCTCTCTCCCGGCTCCATCTAATGTACTCCTCTTTTGCCTACATACACCCAAAAACACACAAAACAGAGCAAGTTAGTATCTAAACAATGTCAAGAGAGTCATAAAAACATACACAAATGCTAAAAATACAAGTACAAACTTTCAAAATAGGTTCTTTTGCATTCTGTTCAGAACCGCCGCCCTGAGCAGGGGGGCGGTTTTGTAACCGCCGCCTTAAAGACAGCGGTCTCGTGACCGCCGCTGTACAGGCGGGCGGCGGCCGTAGGAACCGCCGCCCCCAGTCTGGGCGGCGGCTGCGGTCCGAAAACCCGTGCGGGTTTTCGAGCTTAAAAGCCCAAAAAAATGCAAAAAAAAAGACTATTTTAATTAAAAATGGGGCCTACCCAGTAGGCGCCCCCCCTAGATGGACCCTTTAAACCTAACATTTTCAAAAAAACCCCCATTGCAAAGAATTTAACATTTCAAATCAGAAGGGGGAAAAGCACGAAATTGAAGAAAAACCAACCTGTGATCTCGCGGGGTGGCGTTCCGCACGTGGAGGCATGATCACTATCTCGCTGTGGATGTTTTGACTCTACTCGCGTAAGAAACCATTACCATGGGCCCCAGAGCTCAAAATCTACCAAATCGACTCGCGCAAATGAATAGTAAAATGGGCCCACTTTCATATATATATTGTTCTATTTCGTTTTAAAATGACTTTTTCGCAGGTTCGGAGCGTCGACGGAGGTAAGTTTCTATCCTCGCACTAATGGTACGTCCTCTTCCCCTATTGTTTTAGCGTTTATTTTCCAAATTATTGTATCTATCTGCACTTGAGTTCTCTTTTCATTTTACAGGTGGCGGGAATTTTGGATGGCGTCATTTCGACACACGGACGCGTAAGGTATAACTTCTAACTTCCCATTTCGGGACGGCCATACTCAAACCCACCGTTTTACGCCTCTTCATGGCTAAAACGCTTCTCCGAGGGGGCAATATGTACATACCCAAAATTGTAAGGTACTGTACTGTGGAACGGTGTAATAAGTGCCCCAATGATGATACAGTCTCTTCGCAAGGTGTTCGGGATCCGTAAAAGCTTTACGGACATGCGTTAACATCCCGCATGCCCCGCTTAGCCCTGCGTGCTTTATTTTCCCTATTTTTCCCTCTTTTCTTGGCTTTTTGGTCTTCAGTGACGAAACCGCCGCCCTGAAGGGTGGCGGTCTCGTGACCGCCCCGAACAGCCCAGAACGCGGCGGCCCGGCGCGCGCACATTTTCGAACACTCTTTTGACGCGACCCGCGTGAAATATCATGACTCACCAGCTTTTCTTGCCGACTTAAGCATGCATTAATGTTTTTGGTCCCCTGGAATAGTGTTTTTCTTTTGTTTAATGTTTAGGAGTTCAGTTTGGATTTGATTTTTGGATGTTGGGATTCCTATAAATGCATGGTTTGTGCACATGCAAATGGCCCCTGAATTTGGTGATGAATTTGGCTCAATTTTGCTCCAAAGTTTGCTTTTGAATTTCTTGTTCTACAAGATTTAGCTTTCCTTTGCTTAGGATTCTTAGTTTTCTCATTGAGTGCTTTGGTTAGTATTGTGTTGCAGCTGGTAAGCCACATATCCAACTTGTGCAAGTGCAAACATTATTTGGGCCACCATTTTCACTCCAATTTTCATGTTTTCAGTGTTTGTGTCCCTTTATTTTTCTTAGGATTGGTAGCATAGTTTGTTGCAGTTTGTTTTAAGCTTTGTGTTCTTTGTTGGTAAGCCACGCATCCAACTTGTGCAAATAGTATTATTGTTTTGGAGTAGAATAGTCTAGGCAACCATTAAAGTTGCAGGTTTTGCTCTTCACACGTAATAATTTCAGGTTCTAGATGCTTTTGTTGCATGATTCGCAGAGACCCCGCTAGGAATTGCATAAGCCAAGCTCAGTACTCTTGCGCTATCCCTCTCCTATCCACATTCTATTCTATCTGCATTCTGAAGGCTGTCCATTGATCCAAATATCTATTCCTGTTGATGTAAGCATTCCACACTTTTCTCGATTCACGTGAGCACAAAGAACGAAGAGATCATACGAGGGGACAAAGAACACACACACCATCGGATTCGCCATGCTCGCGAAATCCAGTTCCATCTTTCAAAGGTTTAGTTAGAACTTATCAAATACGGTAGTTAATCACTTTATTTTCAGTTATTTCCATTCTCGATATTGCGAGGAGGTTGTGGGGATTGATAGTTTCTAGAAACTATGATTCATTCCTCACTTCTGAGGTAGGATCGAGAATCTTGCAAATAGATTAGTTATTTTTTGTTTAGAATAGATATACGAAATTGCACATGCATAAATAGCTACAATCGGCTATTTTGTTTGTTTTACGTTATTAGTTTAGTTGTCAATTCTAAATATTTTAGTTAGTGCTTTCTCATAAATTACCGAAAATACAAAAAGAAATTATATATGCTAGGAGTGTACTTAGATTTTACTTTAGTTTGTTTCATTATCTGCTTTTGCATGACAATTACGGGACCTAGGAGCCCAGGAATACATTTTCGAGCCAATTGTGCCCCAACCCAATATCGTAGTAGCGAATAATCGACATCGACCAAAGCCTTAGGATACAAGTCTTCCAAACAACAACATGACTTCCAATGTATCAGTCACAAATGAGAGGGTTAAACGTAGAAGACGACCACGCACACACATTCTCGGTCGAATCACCAAACTACACAGTTATCCTAGAAAACATCCGCATGACTCGTAGAAGGATTTGAAAGAGAAAAATATTTGGGTGTGATCCTTTAGTTCCACAAACCCGATTACCGGAGACACCCTCATAGATATAGATACCGAGTTTAAGAATTCAAGTTCTTTAGAACACCCGTGAGGTATTCTCGAGAAACTCGCACACCATTACGATTCTAAGCGTAGAGGCTGAAAAGCTTATGACTACTGGATACTAGGGATTAGAACTTGATCTCACGTATGACCATAACAGACCGCAACAACCAAGAGTCTACGGTTGTGATCCACAAATCCCACAGCCTAACGAATCCACAAGTCAGTTAGATATAGACACTGGCCTACGCACATTAGTATTTCAGTCTACTCCGATTCCACCTATCATCATTCAACAGTTGTCCCTACTAGACACACACAGCTAACAAAGCTAGAGAATTTTGGACTAGGCCAGAGAATCGTCCATAGAGTTGACTATATTCACCATATGACCCTATCAGGAGAAATACACGAAACCATCCTGGGTCATTTTCCACGCATCCCACAACCCATAGATCGAATCACGCCAGAGCTCGATATTGATTGGAGCCTTCGAGTAGTCATCCTCGCTGATCGATCTATCACACCAGTCCAAGTTAGAAGGGCCTTCTTTGCCTTAGATTCGCAAATACCATTAGTGCGTGTCGAAGACATTAGACTCCCTAACTAGTTTGTCTGCATATTCTACCCCCACCGGCTGTCTCGGCACGACCTCGGGAGGTCGGGTACGTGGAAGAGTCACTTGTTGATTCTCACGCTACCCGTTTTTTTCCGACGCGTGCGGTGAGCTCCTAGTCAAGTTACTCGATGAGCTCCCGGGTGAGATCAAATTGAGTTGATCGGTGAGCTACTAGAAGAGCTAACAGGTGAGCTACTTGGTGAGCCATTCAGTGAGCTCCCGGTGAGCCGCTAGAAAGCTCGAATCAAGCTACTTGTTGAGGTCACACCGAGGTCCCCAAGTGAGCTACTAGGAGAGCTCCCAGAAAGCTCCCGAGCAAGCTGCTAGGTGAGCTCCTAAGTTAGCTACTTTACGAGCTCCCAGGTGAGGTTCCCAGTGAGCTACTTAGTGAGCTCACAAGAAAGCTCAAGTTAACTTACTCAACGAGCTCCCAAG
This sequence comes from Taxus wallichiana var. yunnanensis, assembly GCA_018340775.1. Classification (NCBI taxonomy): domain Eukaryota; kingdom Viridiplantae; phylum Streptophyta; class Pinopsida; order Cupressales; family Taxaceae; genus Taxus; species Taxus wallichiana. Next base: position 32,056,021 of record CM031237.1, read on the forward strand.
TGAGCTGTTAGGTGAGATCCTAGGTGAGATACTTGGTGAGCTACATAATGAACTCTGAGGAAAACTACCAGATGAGCTCTAGGTGAGTTGGCAAGGTGAGCTCCTATGTGAGCTCAAGGTTAGCCGGGCACGGTAAGATGATGATAGGTGAGAACCTATGTGATCTTTGTAAGGTGAGCTGTCAAGTGAGCTCCCATGTTAGTTTTCTGGTGAACTACTTGACAAGCTGTTGGGCGAGCTCAAGTCGAGTTACTTAGTGAGCTCCTAGGTGAGCTCAAGGCAAGCTGCCAAGGTGAGCTATCTAGTGAGCTCTTAGGTGAGTTTTAAGGAAAGCTCAAGTGAAGGTGCTAGATGAAATCCTAGGTGAGCTACTTACTAGAGCTCCTAACTGAGCTCCTAGGCAAGCTACTCGGTGAGATGCCAGGCGAGCTCAAAGTTAAGCTTATCGGTAATCTTTGAGGTGAACTTACATGCAAGCTACCAGATGAGCTCAAGGCAAGTTGGTAAGTAAAGCTCAAGGTGAGTTGGTAAGGTGAGATATTAGGTGACCTCCCAGATGAGTTCCCAGGTGCGTTACTCGATTAAATCCCAAGTGATCTCAACTCGAGTTGATCGGTGAGCTCCCAGAAGAGCTCCTAGGTGAGCTACTTTGTGAGTTATTCAAATGCGAGCTCTTAGGTGACCTGCTAGGAGAGCTCCTAAGTGAGCTACTTGGTGACCTCCCAGGTGAGCTACTCAGTGAGCTCCCAGGAAAGCTATTAGGCACACTCCCACATGAGCTACTTGGTGAGCTCCTTAATGAACTCTGAGGTGAGCTACCAAAGGAGCTCAAGGTGAGTTGCCAAGGTGAGCTCCTCAATGAGCTCAAGGTGAGATGATAGGTGATCTCCCATGTGAGTTGGCAAGGTGAACAGTTAGGTGAGCTCCCATGTAAGTTTTTGAATGAGCTACTTGATGAGCTCCTAGGTGAACAAAAATTGAGCTGCTCGATGAGCTCCTGGGTGAGTTCAAGGTGAGATAGCAAGGTGAGCTGTCATGTGAGCTCCCAGGTGAGTTTCTTGGAAAACTCAAGTCAAGCTACTCAATGAGCTCCTGGGCAAGCTACTTGCCAAGCTCCTAGCCGAGCTCCTGGGTGAGCTACTTGGTGAGCTCCTAGGTGAGCTCAAAGGTGAGCTTGTCGGTAATCTCTGAGGTGAGCTTACATGCGAGCTACCATATGAGCTCAAACTGAGTTGGAAAGGTGAGCTCAAGGTGAGTTAGCAAGGTGAGCTTAAGGCTTGTTGGCAAGATGAGCTGTAATGCGAGATCCCATGTGATTTCCTAGGTGATTTACTTGATGACCTCCTGGGTGAACTCAACTCAAGTTGATCGGAAAGATCCCAGAAGAGATCCTAGGTGAGCTACTTGGCGAGCTGTTCAGTGAGATCCCGGGGAGCTGCTAGGAAATCTCCAAAGTGATCTCCCGGTGAGGTCCCTAGTGAGCTTCTTGGTGAGCTCACAAGCAAGCTCAAGTCAACCTACTCAGCGAAGCTATTCGGTGAGCTCCTAGGTGAGCTATTAAGTGAGCTCCCAAGTGAGTTACTTAGTGAGCTGATCGACGAACTTCGAGGAGAGCTACCAAATGAACTCAAGGAAAGTTGGCAAGGTGAAATCCTTAGTGAGATCAAGGCAAGCCGATAGGTGAGATCCCATGCGAGTTTCTAAGCAAGCTTTCAAGTGAGCTCCCATGTGATTTTTTGGGTAAGCTACTTGAAAATATCCTAGGTGAGCTCAAGTTGAGCTACTTGGCAAGCTCCTGGGTGAGTTCGACATGAGCTGGCAAGGCAAGCTGTCAGGTGAGCTCCCATTCGAGTTTCGAGAAAGCTCAAGTTGAGTTGTTTGATGAGATCTTGGGTGAGCTTCTTGTCATGCTCCCAGTAGCTACCTAGATGAGTGGCTCAATGAGCTCCCATGTAAGCTCAAAGGTGAGATTATCAGCAATCTCTGAGGTGAGCTTACATTTGAGCTACATGATGAGCTCAAGGTGAGTTGGCAAGGTGAACTCAAGGTGAGTTAGCAATATGAGCTATCGTGTGAGCTTCCAGTGAGTTCCTAGGAAAGCTATTTGGTGAGCTCTCGTGAGCTTCTAGGCAAGCTCCCAAGAGACCTACTTTGTGAGCTACTCAATGAGCTCCCAAGTGAGCTATAAGGTGAGATACTCAATGAACTATGAGGTGAGACACTAGAAAAGATTAGGGTAAATTGGCAATGTGATCTCCTAAGTGAGCTCAAGGCAAGCTGATAGTTGAGCTCCCATGAGAGTTTTTAAAGTGAGTTATCATGCACACTCCCATGTGAGTTTTTAGGTGAGTTACTTGATGAGCTCCGGGAGAGGTTAAGTTGAGCTGCTCGGAAAGCTCCCGGGAGCTCAAGGTGAGCTGGCACGGTGAGCTCCTAGGTGAGTTTTTGGGTAAGCTCAAGTTGAGCTACTCAACGAGCTCTTGGGTGAGCTACTTACAAGCTCCCATGCAAGTTTACGAGTGAGTTGTTTAATGAGCTCTCAGTTGAGCTCAAGTTAAGCTACTCAGTGAGCTCTTGGGTGATCTTAAGGTGAGTTTCCAAGGTGAGGTGTTAGGTGAGCTCCCAGGTGAGTATCCAGAAAGCTCAAGTCGAGCTGCTTGACAAGATCCTAGGTGAGATGATTTTTGAGCTCCCAGTCGAGCTCCTAGGTGAGCTCCCAAGTGAGCTCAAAGGTGAGCTTATCGACAATCTCTGAGGTGAGCTTACATGTGAGCTACTAGATGAACTCAAGGTGAGTTGGTAAGGTGATACGCGAGCTCCCATGCGAGGTCCCCGGTGAGCTCACAAGTGAACTCAAGTAAACCTACTCGGTGAGCTTCTTGATAAACTCTTAGGTGAGATACCAGATGGGCTTAAGGCAAGTTGGCAAGGTGAGCTCCTTAGTGAGCTCAGTTCAAGATGATAGGTGATCTCCTATGACAGCTTAGCAAAGCGAGTGTCAGCAAGCTCCCATATAAGTTTTCAGAAAGCTGCTTGACAAGGACTGATTGAGCTTAATTCAAACTGATCAAAAAGCTCCTAGTGAGCTCAAGGTGAGCTACCAAGGTGAGCTCCCAAGCAATCTTTTGGGAAATCTCAAGTTGAGCTGCTCCATGAGCTTCCTGGAAAGCTACTTGTTGAGTTCTCAATTGAGCTCCTAGGTGAGCTTCTCAGTGAGCTCCTAGGTGAGCTTGTCAGTAATCTCTGAGGTGAGCTTACATATGAGCTACCAGATGAGCTCAAGGTGAAATGGTAAGGTGAGCTCGGGAGAGTTGGAAAGGTGAGCTTAAGGTGAGGTTGTAAGGCAAGTTTGTCGTGTGATCTCCCAGGTGAGTTCCCAAGTGAGTTACTCAACGAGGTCCCGGGTGAGTTCAACTTGAGCTAATCAGTGAGATCCTAGAAGAGCTCCCAGGAAAGCTACTTAGTGAGCTATTCGGTGAGCTCCCAGGAATGCTACTTAGCTAGGTGAGCTCCCAAGGAAGTTACTTGGTGAGCTTCCAGTGAGGTCACCAAAGAGCTGGTTGGTGAGCTCACAAGCAAACTCAAGTCAACCTACTTAGTGAGCTACTTGGTGAGCTCCCAGGTGAGCTATTAGGTGAGGTCCCAGGTGAGCTACTTGGCAAGCTACTCGATGAACTCTTAGGTGAGATACAAGATGAGCTCAATGTGAGTTGGCAAGGTGAGCTCCTCAATAAGCTCAAGGTGAGCTGGAAAGGTGAGCTGATTGGTGCACTCCAATCTAAGTTGGTAGGGTGTGGTGTCGGCAAGCTTCCATGTGAGTTTTTGGGTGAGCTACTTGATGAGCTCCTGGGTGAGGTAGAGTCAAGCTACTAGGGCAAGCTCTGGGTGAGCTTAAGGTTAGATGACAAGGAGAGCTCTTAGGTTATCTCCCAAGTGCATTTCTAAGGAAGCTCAAGTCAAGCTACTCGACAAGCTCCCAGCTGAGCTCTTAGGTGATTTTCCAAGTGAGCTCAAAGGTGAGCTTGTTATCAATCTCTGAGGTGAGCTTATATGTAAGCTCAAGGTGAGTTGGCAAGGTGAGCTATCGGTGAGCTCCTGTAAGTTCCTAGGTGAGTTACTCAACAAGCTCTCGGGTGAGCTCAATTAAATTTGATATGTGAGCTCCTAGAAGATCTCCCGGGTGAGCTACTCGGTTAGATCCCGTGAGATCAAAGGTGAGCTTGTTCGAAATCTCTTAGGTGAGCTTACATATGAGCTACCGATGAGCATAAGGTGAGTTGGTAAGGTGAGCTCAAGGTAAGTTGATAAGGGAGCTGAAGGTGATTTGATTGTAAAAATCCCAAAAGAGCTCCCAAGTGATCTACTTTGCAAGTCGTTTAGTGAGCTCCCATGTGAACTCGCTAGGAAAGCTTAGAATCGATCTACTTGGTGAGCTCCTAGTTGAGGTCCTCGGCGAGTCAGGCTGTATGGTAAGCTCACAAGTGAGTTCAAGTCAACCTACTCAGAGAGATACTCGGTGACCTCCCGGGTAAGCTATTAAGTGAGCTCTTAGGTGAGATCTAAAATGAACTACTTATCGAGTTCCCTAGAAATCTACTAGGTGAGCTCCCAAGCGAGGTCCCCGGTGAGCTACTTAAAAATCTCAAAAGTGAGCTCAAGTCAACCTACTCATAGAGCTACTTGGTGAGCTCCCGTGAGCTATTAGTTGAACTACTAGATGACCTCAAGGTGAGTTGGTAAGGTGAGCTCCTTAGTGAGCTCAAGGTGAGATAGCAAGGAAAGCTGATAGGCAAGTACCCATGTGAGTTAGCAAAGTGAGCTGTTAGGTGAGCTCCTATGTGAGTTTTATTATGAGCTACTTGATAAGCTCCCAGGTGAGCTTAAGTCAAGCTGCTCGCCGAGCTCCCGGTGACCTCAAGGTGAGCTATCGGTGAGATCCTTGGTGAGTTTCTTTGTAAGTTCAAGTTGAGCTACTCTACAAACTCCTGGGAAAGCTACTTGCCACGCTCCCAACAGAGCTCCTAGGTGAGGTGCTCGGTGAGCTCCCAGGTGAGCTCAAAGGTGAGCTTGTCATTAATATATGAGGTGAGCTTACATGTTTGCTACCATATGAGTTCAAGGTGAGTTGGGAAGGTGAGCTCAAGGTGAGTTTTGTAAGGTGAGCTCAAGGTAATTTGGCAAGTTGAGCTGTAATACAAACTCCCGGAAAGTTTGAATGAGAGATTTCTTGACCAACTCGACTTGAGGTCACCTCGGGAGATCATCAAACAGCTCACCTAAAAAATTACATGGGAGCTCACCTGACAGCTCACCTTGCAAACTATCATGGGAGTTCACCTATCACCTTGACTTGCCACTCACCTTAAGATCACTCAAGAGCTAACCTCGATAGCTTGCCTTGAGATCATCCGGTAGCTTACATCGAGTTCATCGAGTATCTATCCAAGTAGCTCACCTAAGAGCTTTCCTAACAGCTCACCAAGGACCTCACCTAGGAGCTCCCAAAGTAGCTCGCTTGGGAGCTCACCTAGTAGCTCACTTGGGAGCTCACCGAATAGCTTGCCAAGAAAATCCCTAAGAGCTCATCGAGTAACTCACCTAGGAACTCACCTGGGAGCTCACCTAATATATTTCCTTACCAACTCACCTTGATCTTGCCTTACCAACTCACCTTGAGTTTACCTTACCAACTCACCTTGAGCCCATCTCGGTAGCTCACATGTAATCTCACCTCGGAGATTACTTGATAAGCTCACCTTTGAGCTCACATGGAAGCTCACTAAGTAGCTCACCTAGGAGCTTAGGTGGGATCTCCGCAAGAAACTCACCCGGGAGCTTGTCGAGTAGCTCGACTTGAGATTATTCAAAAACTCACCCGAGCTCACCCGATAGCTTACCTTACCAGCTCACCTTGAGCTCACCAAGGAGATTACCGAGCAGCAACTTGACTTGAGCTCTCTCGGAGCTCGTCAAGAATCTCACCTAAAAATCACATGGGAGCTTTCCTGACATCTCACCTTTCCAACTCCCATGGGAGCTCACCTATAAGCTCACCGTGCTAGCTCGCCGAGGAGATCACCTTGCTAACTCCCATTGAGCTTTTCTTGTAGCTCACCTAGGATTTTGTCAAGCATCTCACAAAGTATCTCACCTGGGAGCTCACCTAACAACTCACCTAAGAGCTCACCTAATAGCTTGCCTAAGAGCTTGCCAACTATGTTGACTTGAGGTCACTTTTGAGCTCACCAACCAACTCACCGAGGACCTCACCTAGGAGCTCACCAAGTAGCTCACATGGGATCTCCCCTAGTATCTCACCTGGGATCTCATTGAATAACTCACCAAATAGCTCCCTAGGAGCTCTTTGGGAGCTCTATGATCAACTTGAATTTATCTCACCTAGGAGCTTGTTGAGTAACTCTCCCGGGAACTCACCCGGAGCTCCTTGATAGCTCACCTTGCCAACTCGCCTCAAGCTCACCTTGTCATCTCACCTTGAGCTCGCCTTAAAACTTACCTTGAGCTCACCTTGCCAACTCACCTTGAGCTCATCTAGTAGCACGCATGTAAGTTCACCTCAGAGATTGCCAATAATCTTACCTTTTAGCTCACCTAGGAACTCATCAAGCAGCTCACCTAAGAGCTCGGTGGGAGCTCGGAAGTAATTTTCCCAGGATCTCGTCGAGCAGCTCGACTTGAGTTTGCCCAAAAACTCACATGCAAGCTCACTTGACAAGTAACCTTTCCATCTCACCTTAAGTACACCTAGGAGCTTTTCAAGCAGCTCGACTTGAGCTCACCTAGGAGCTCATTAAGTAGCTCACCTAAAAAATTACATGGGAGCTTTCCTGACAGCACACCTTACCAACACTCATTGGAGCTTGCCTACTATCTCACCTTGACCTCTCTTAGGAGCTCATCTTATACTTCACCTAATATTTCATCAAGCAGCTCACCAAGTATCTCACCTAGGAGCTCACCAAGAAGCTCCACGAGTAGGTTGACATGAGCTCACTTGTGAGATAACTTGTAAGCTCACTGGGGACCTTTCCTGGGAGCTCACCAAGTAGCTCTCTTGGGAAATCTGCTAATGAGATCACCCGAGAGCTCATTGTATAGTTCACCAAGTAGCTCACCTGGGATCTCTTCTGGGAGTTCTCTGATCAGCTCGAGTTGATCTCACCCTAGAGCTCATCAAGTAACTCACCTGGAGCTTACTTGATAGCTTACCTTGCCAACTCACCTTAAGCTCACATTTAAGCTCACCTTAGATATTGCGAGAAAATATCACCTTTGATCTCACCTGGGAGCTCATCAAGCAGGTCACCTAGGAGCTCGGTTGGGAGCTCAGCAAGTAGCTCGCCCAGGAGATCATCGAGTAGCTCAACTTGAGCTTACCCAGAAAATCACACAGGAGCTCACCCGATACCTCACCTTGCCAGCCTTACCTTGATCTCGCCTAGGAGCTCACTGAGTAGATCTACTTGAGCTCACCTAGGAGCTCATCAAGTAGCTCACCCAAAAACTCACATGGGAGCTCACGGTGACAAATCGAATAGAAAATCACATGGGAGCTTGCCTTGCCATCTTTCCTTGAGCTTGCTGAGGAGCTTACCTTGTCAACTGACCTTGAGATCATCTGGTAGCTCACTTCAAAGTTTGTCAAGAAGCTCTCTAAGCAGCTCACCTAACAGCTCTTCTAGGAGCTCACCAAGTAGCTCGTTGAGTAGGTTGACTTGAGCTTGTAGACACCTATAATTATGCCCACGTAATTTAAATACTTATATTACGCTAACTATCCCCTTTCTCACAAATCGATGACATATCATCAAAAGAACTCATTTTCCCTCATATCATCATTAATTAATTACACTAAGCTAATTAATTAAGTCACCTATCCAACAAATACCCTAATTAATGACCTTCCGTTAATAAATCACCTCTTCTATCTAGATTAATTAAGTATTATTAATTAATTAGTCTTCCCCTTCATTTAACTAGTAAATCAATATTTAATTGATTTAATCCCTTTTAATAGCCTAAATTGTACTAATATTCCTCTAATTTGCTTCTATAAGCTCACATCTACCTATTAGTTAATCACATTTGATTAATTAAAACACCCCCCAACTCCCATGACTTGCTAATCATAAATTAAATCCTTCTAAAGTAAGGTTACCTTTAATAAAGCAACCTTATCCATTCCTAATCATGTTTTACCTTTATCCCACATACAAAGGGATGAAGTGTTTCCTTTATCCATTAGGCTATCTAAAGATCCCTCCACCTACCTTTTTACTTACACCTAAACTTTCTAAGAGAGTGAACGCAAAACATATAGCAAAGATACTAAGATCTTTCCTTTTACCCTTTTGAGAGTTCATCATCTTGAAGATTTAATCCTCTTTCTTATGTTCTTAGGTCATATGGGAGGTGTCAAAGGGTCTTGTAGCCCAACTTTGATAGGCCCTCATTCCTATGTTACTTGGCATACTAAGGACAACTATTTTGATAGCCATGAAGCTTACTTAGGTCCATTCATTTATTTGTTGTTAGAGAATAGAGGAGTTTAGATATTTAGCATTGTTAGTTTCAAAGTTTGTATTTATGAATGCTAGCATCTAACCCTTGTTTAATTCTTATCTTGATGGTGTTTAGTTTGTTGTTCAATTCTTGCTAAGTTAAGGCTATTTAGGTGTTAGTATTTACTCATATTAGCATTATTTTGAAAACAACACTTTCACAAATTTGGCATGCCCAGTGGGACTTACTCCATTTTTATTTGCACTTAATTTCAGGTTTTTGTAGTTAAGTTTCATTTTTGGTTACTAACCCTCTTTTACACATGTTGATCTAACTTGTTTTCTTAACTTGTTTTGTTGAGTTTGTATGTGTTGAGTCTTCCTTGTAGGTATAAAGGAGGTGAAGTGCTGTCAAAATTGGAATTGTTGGGAAATTTTCAAGACTTCTCCATGTTTTCATTTTTATAGCTTACTTTTTCAACATTCTACATGCTAGTTTTGTCAATTTCTTGAAAATTTTAAATTCTTGAGCATGTAGGTTAGTGTTTGATAGTGCTGAGTCTTCTATTTACATATTAATGTGGTGGGTTGCTGTCAAAATTTAATCTTGGTGAGAAAATTTCAATATTTCATCATGTTTTCATTTTTAGAGCTTACGTTTTCATCATTCTACATGCTAGTTTTGTCAATTTCTTGAAAATTTTAAATTCTTGAGCATGTATGTTAATGTTTGATAGTGTTGAGTCTTCTATTCATATATCAATGTGATAAGTTGTTGTCAAAATTGAATCTTGATTGGAAAATTTTTCCCATTTTGCAGATTAATAGACTTTTTTTTTTTTTACTTTTTGAGTACATGTTATGTGCATACCCGTGTGCATAAGAGCATATGTGTAACCCATCTTCCGAAGGCCATAACTTTTGCTCCCAAATTCAAAATGACTCCATGTTTTTGCGTTGGAAAGGTATTGAAGTGAAATATGCAATGAAAACATAAATTTGGGATTTATACTTACAAAAATTATAGGTTTTTATGTTATTTTAAAACTGGTTATTTTCTAACATGTCTAATGTTTTGATAAATGTTGTATTTCCATGCTTCCTCAATTTAGACCAAAGCATGTGTATGCTCTTCTCTTGCAATTTTTGGTGATATTGAGAATAAAAACAACTTTGATCTATATCTTTTAACATTGGGATTAAACTTGGATATTTAATTATTCATTTTGCTTAAGGGAATGAACCTTTTACAAAGCATTTTTCAATGGTCCTTTGATTTGAAGTTTTCCATTTCTATATAGTTAGGATAAAGTTTGTGTATTATCTTCTCTTGAACCTTAGGTTGATCTTGAGAATCAAAAGAAACTTTATTCTTTATTTTATAACATTTGGTAAATTGGAAACTTCATCTTTCACTTTTGGTTTAAGGGAATGAACCTTTTACAAAGCATTTTTCAATAGTCCTCTGATTTGAAGTTTTTCATTTCTATATAGTTGGGATAAAGTTTTTGTATGCTCTTATCTTGTACCTTAGGGTGATCTTGAGAATCAAAACCAACTTTAGTCTTCAATTTATAACATTTGGTAAATTGGAAACTTCATCTTTCACTTTTGGTTTAGGGAATGAACATTTATCAAGAATTTTGTATGGTTCATTGATTGAAAAGATTTTCTTTACTTTTTAGTTGGATTATTTGTTATGTATGCTATTCTCTTACATCCTTGGATGATCTTGAGAATCAAAAGTAACTCTTAATCCTCTTTTAAATAATGTGAATTTCTTGGAGAAATACTAATGCTTGAGTGTAGGACCAAAAACACTTGTCAAAGAAAGGAGGAATCAAGACAAAATAAAAACTACTAATATAGTTGTTATACAGGGTTGTCAAAAGGTGTTCAAGTAAACCACACCTAATTAAACAAGATAAAAAGAACAACATATTCAAAACACTATATTGCAAGTTTCAGAAAAGGGTACGTCTCTCTCCTCTCAACTGGAACATAACCCTTTGGCATAACGCCTTAAGCTATAACAATGGGGGTGGTTCCAGAACCCCAAAGTAGTCCACACAAGAGGGAACCTTATAGAAAAAATAGGAAGTGCTCTGCACTACCTACCTAACTAGTGATTCCTTTATGAGGTAGCGTTATAGGTTTTCCATTGTGGCGACCCGGTGATAGTACATGTAGATGCACTAGTTGCCTACTATTCTTGAAGGGGGTAAAGTAAAGCCGAGATACTCTCAAACTAGTCAGTGTGACTTTTTTGGTAAATCACACTCACTCGTGGCAACTTTGTAACACCTAGGGTGAGAGAACCACCTAGGATAATATAATTTAACTAGGAGCCCACTTTAACCATTCTAAAATAGTGTTGAGTTGTGAACCACATTTTCATTGAGAAATGTGTGACACGTTACTTTCGCCTAGTTTTTACTTGCCTTAGGGCAAGGAAAAAATATGTCGAAGTAAAGCTAGCATTTTTCATCATTCTTTTGATTTATTTCCTTCACATTATTTTGACACTTTGTTGATCAGAAGGAGAGTGACTACCTTTGTGTTACCAATCGATTGTCTCTGCCACTTTTTTGTCCATTTATGCCCATCCATGTTTGTGGCTAGGTAAGTTAAACATCTAAAGTGTGCGGAGGTGTATTTATATCATTGGTAGCCTTTGTGATCTTGATACCCACATCAATATCATCATCATAGTTCATATTAATTCATCATTTGATCTCCCTTTGACGTGTTACCTTGTGTGTATTGTCTCGACACAATTAAGATACTTATGTCATGTTTTTCATAAATGTGATCTAAGTATCTACATTATGGCGTTACAATGCGCACATTTTAACACATCCTCAGTATACCTTGACTTGGTTTGGCTTCAAACATTGTCCAAAATCTTGAAGACTGTCACTTACTTTGTTTGCGTCATTTTGATACCACTTTGACACTAATATCTCACTTCTTTGTAAAGCTTGACTAACATGTCCAATTGGTGTGGTTACGTGGCTTACATTTGTAATCCTCACCCTTTAACATTTAGGCCTTGTTGGTTGTTAAAATTTTCATGGTATTCTTTGATTGGGAGTCACATCTACCCTTTGTTAATATTTACACCTTGTTCATTTTGATCTTGACATAAATATTGCCATTGTGTTGATCATTTTTGCATCAGACTATCACTTTTCTCACGCATTTTCATATGGTGTATTTCCTTGTTGATTGAATTTGGGTTTCACACTCACATGATTTTTCCTTGTGATTATTCATTCAAAAAAATTATTTTCTAAGGACAATCCCTTTTTATCTCATCGATATTACATTATCATGATGTCTATTTTCCTTATACCTTTGGAAAATCACGCATGCATCCCCATACTTACACATTGTCTAGCTGGTTGTCCTTATGCTCCCCAAATTGACATGTCACTTCCTTCCCTTTGAAGGAGTTCCATCACACTATCTAAATCTAGACATTTGTGCTTAAAAAAGTGCCAAAAATTACTGACTATCATGTGGTTCCCCATACTTACAAAAATGTGGAACCTAGGTTTAGCAATTCAAAGCAAAAGATTCCCATTACAACTAAACCATGTTTGGTTCTTTGTGCTAGAGATCCCATCTGAGTAACTCATTCCCCACCTTCATCTCATAGTTGGTGGTATGATTTGGACATGTTTGATTCAAATTATTATTTGAGTTCCCCCCACTCTTCTTCTAATTCTAATCTAAACATTTCCTCTTCTTCTGAGGATTCCAATCCAAATATTTCCTTTGACTCTTCTGAGGATTCAGATCCAAAATACTATTTAGATTCATCTAATTTGACTCCTAAGTCATCTAATGTGACTCCTAAGTCATGGTCCTCCCTTTCTTTACAGGATCCTCTTCATCAATCATCTAATGTGACTCTTATGTCGCGGTCCTCCCTTTCTTCTCAGGACCACTTTTATTAGTCACCCCAACAACGTCTTCTTCCTTTGAAGATACACGCGACTGCAAATCCTCTAATCAAAGTATAATAAAATTATTGAATTATGGTCCTCTCTTTCTTTGTAGGACCCTTGTCATCATTCATCTAATGTGATTCTTGAATCACAGTCCTCCCCTTCTTTGCAGGACCTTCTTCATCAATCACCCCCATGGAATCTTCCTTCTGTGAAGATTCGTGTGACTCAAAGTCCTTCAAGACAAACATCTGAATTGACCCATGTGTCACAATCTATAGAATTTGAACTTAATCCCACTATTTTACATACGACATACCATTGTATAGGTAGGTCCACACCACCTTCTTCTACTCCTAAGACATCTAGCTACACATATTCTTCGTCCCCCACATCATCTTCTTCTATCAATAATCATCAAACATATTCTAAGTCTTCCACACCAAGTAAACCTATTTCTTCCAATAAACCCCTAGGGATCAATCAACAACTCATACCAATTGATCTCTTTAAAAATGAAGAAACAATCAGGGCATTTATAGGGGCATATGAAGATATTGCTTTAGTAGATTACAAAAATATTCTCTTTAGACTTTGATGCATCTACATATTTTGAGGAAAAGGTTGATTCCTTTGATCAAGAAATGGAGGAAGAGCCTCAGATCATGCAACTTGATCCTCCTCTTATTCTTCCATCTTCACATTCTTCATTATGTGATGAAACTCCTTGGTCTTGCATAGATCCATGGCCTATCTTCTCATCACCCAATAACTCTTCATCTATCATAATTCCTCAATCACAATATCTTATGGGGTTAGCACAAAGTAGCCCTTCATATTGATCTAGGTGTGGGTCACCTTCTAGTAGCCCTCCCTCTTCTATTTATGGGAAATTTTTGAGTAGCCCACTATCTTCAATTATTGGGGCACGTCCAACTAGCCCCTTATCTTCTATGTATGGATCACCCTAGGTATTCCATCATCTTCTATTCTTGGGCCACATCTTGGTAGTCCATCATCTTACTTCTATGGGTCACGTCCTAGTATCCCTTCTTCTCTATTCTTGGGCCACATCCTAGTAGTCCTTCATCTTCTATTTATGGGTCACATCCTAGTAGCCCTTCTTCTTCTATTCTTGGGCCACATCCTAGTATCCTTTCACCTTCTATCTATGGCTCACCTCCTATTAGCCCATCCTCTTCAATTCTTGAACTATATCCTTTTCATCTATCACATATTTATTCTATCAATGGTTGTGGAAATCCCACTACCATTTCTATTGTTTCTATCATCAATCATAAATGTTTGCATTCTTTTCCTTCTCGAGGTCATAAAATTCAAGTGTCAACTTATAAGAAACCCAAACAGGTTCATTATCAAGCTTAGGTCAAAAATTCCAAGAGCTCAAAATCCCCCAACAACTGGAACAATCTCAAAGTTGTAAATCAAGCGCGATTCAAGAACACACATCAATATAACCATCAAGTATGGCACAAAGTGCATAAACCTCTGGATAGGGAACTCAAGCTCCCACATACAAAATCCATGTTTTAGGATAAATCACAGTCCTTTGTTGAGTATGAACTCACCATGATCATCGAGATTGGGGAAAATATGACTCTTGATAAAAAACATGCTTAGTCTCCCTTATCAAGGAATTCGCAAACATCATTATTGGATCCTATCACACATGAGTGAATTTTTTTAGTAACAAAGGTTCAAAATATATATATATAGATATATATCAAAAATCTAAAAATAAAAAACAATGCAAAAATACAAAATAAAAATTTAGAAAAAAAAAACAAAAAAATCAAAGGTACAAAGATCAAACGTTACAATCGGTGTTATGTACACATGGATATTTATTTCTTCACTTCCTTACTATTCTTCTACAAGTCTTCCTACCATTTTCATCCCTTTGGTGATATTTTGGTTAGCTTATTCACACGTATTTTTTTGACATTTATCTTATGGTATCTGTTTGCCCCTGGTCTTTTATCACCTTGGTAAATTAAAGAACGACTGACCTCATGGAGATCATATCACATTCAAACATCTAATAAACTTGTTGTAAAGAAATTTTGGACATATTTGTTGACACTAGCCAATGTCATCATCGTAAGAATTTCCACCTCCTTCCATCAAGCCATCAGTGGTTCTTAACCCCTTGTCAAACAAGAGAGCTGAAATAAGTTTTCAGACAACAAAATAATCAAAATCAATCAAACATCAAAATCTAAAAGCTACAAAGCAAAAGCAAATTGATATATAACTCTCTCTTGGGGTATTTCCAATAATCTATATCAGGCTATGGACGCCTGACTTACATTAGAGTAATGTTGCGATTAGAATTAAATACATCTCCATTGGGGATATAAACACCTGGCTGGCAACAGAGCAATGTATAGCTATCCTTTCACCATCCATTCACAAAATCACCTTTCATAATAAATCATTCCTAGATATTGGCTAGGGTGTCGTCATCTTGTTGTCTTTTAAATATTCCCTTCAAGAGGTAATAAATTCCACGTGCACACACCGAATCTCTTTGAGTAAATAGGATTAGTATGTTAACAAGTGTCTTTTTTTAGACCTTGTTCAGACTCTTACTCTAGTCCATATCTTGTATCATGATTTGTGCCTTCGGCTAGTCAAATCTTCCTTGAGGATTCTAAGCTACATTCATATCATTCACATTGTTCTTCTACTTCATTCAGAACATCCATGTGTATAAGAGTAATTTTTACCATGTTTTCGAGCACCTTTGTCCCCTTTCACAAAAACAATCTTCTCCTTCATTTCAATCATGTGCTTGTAGGAAAAATTACATTGGGGCATCCTTGCTTCTTCCCAACACTTCATTGGTTTATGTTCACCATCATGTTGAACCTATCCATAATGGCCTTGGGTCCCGCTTCTACCTGAAGAGTTTACCTTTAAATACTCCCACCTAATCGTTGGAGAATTTTTTTGCATCTTCACCTTTCTCATACTCACATGGCCTTATGCCCTTATACATCCCATCTATCATTGGGGGAATCCATGCTTTCTCTTCTTCTTGAACATAGTTTCATAAAACTTTTAAAATCAACCAAAACATTCAAATATGTTAGAAAAAGAAAAATCATAAAAAACATTCAAATATGTTTTTAAAAACTTCTAAAATTGAAAATCATCCTACAAAACGTCACTCTTTGATTCTCACTTGTTCATGTGTGTGACTGGTGGATCATCTTGATCTACCTCCATCAACAAAAGCTAGGATACTTACTTCATCTCAGATTTGGGGGCACAACGAGTTGTCCATCCTATTTTGTAGTGCACATTACTTTTCCATTGGACCCAAGTGTCCTCCGTTATTCCCTTCACATGTATCCTTGCTTGGGGCACCATCATTTTTAACCCTTATCATCAATCATGGACTTGTGGATCTCTTTAGATCTGATAACAAAACATTTGTACAACTATCTTGATCGTTGTTGGGTTGGATATGTGCGTTTGTACTTGTTTTCCTGTTATATGAGCTTGTTTCCTTCTCGTATTGCATTGCATTATTGTATGTTACATGGAGTTGGTATTTTCAGAAATTGAAAATTGTTCGTATTATGGCTTTTCATGTCATTCTACCTTTGTCCTATGCTTATATTTTTCATAAGGACCGATGACGTAGTTCCTATGGCAATATGATGACATCCAAATTGTTTTAAAAAAATACATGGCTAGAGGCTAAGCTCTTCTCCCCCTCATCCATATTTATTCTACACCACCTCCCTTTCTCCCCTAATTCTCCCTCTCATTGAGGCATCCTGCCTCGTCCCCCTCCTTCTACCTATATCTCACCTTTTTCGATCATTGATCAGCTTCTTCCATCATCCCATCGACACTCGAGGGGGAATCTCTCCCTCCTACTAATTTTTATTCTATCCCTTCAAAATCTCTTCTATCTACTATCTTTGAAGTGGCATCACTTACCCCACCCCAAAGAGGGGAAAATGTAGACACCTATAATTACGCCCAAGCAATTTAAATACTTAAATTGTGCTAATTATCCCCTTCCTTGCAAATCAACGACATATCGTCAAAAGCACTCATTTTCCCTCATATCATAATTAATTAATTACACTAAGCTAATTAATTAAGTCACCTATCCAAAAAATACCCTAATTAACAAACTTTCGTTAATAAATCACCTCTTCTATCTAGATTAATTAATTATTATTAATTAATTAGTCCTCCCCTTCATTTAACTAGTAAATCAATATTTAATTGATTTAATCCCTTTCTAATAGCCTAAATCATACTAATATTCCTCTAATTTGCTTCTATAAGCTCACATCTACCTATTATTTAATCACATTTTATTAATTAAAACACCTCCCAACTCCCATGACTTGCTAATCATAAATTAAATCCTTCTAAAGTAAGGTTACCTTTAATAAAGCAACCTTATCCATTCCTAATCATGTTTTACCTTTATCCCACATACAAAGGGATGAAGTGTTTCCTTTATCCATTGGGCTATATAAAGAGCCCTCCACCTACCTTTTTACTTACACCTAAACTTTCTAAGAGAGTGAATGCAAAGCATATAGCAAAGACTAAGAGCTTGCCTTTTACCCTTTTGAGAGTTCATCATCTTGAAGAGTTAAGCCTCTTTCTTAAGTGCTTAGGTCATATGGGAGGTGTCAAAGGGGTCTTGTAGCCCAACTTTGATAGGCCCTCATTCCTAGGTTACTTGGCATACTAAGGACAACTATTTTGATAGCCATGGAGCTTACTTAGGTCCATTCATTTATTTTTGTTAGAGAATAGAGGAGTTTAGATATTTAGAATTATTAGTTTCAAAGTTTGTATTTATGAATGCTAGCATCTCGACCCTTGTTTAATTTTTATCTTGATGGTGTTTAGTTTTTTTTTAATTCTTGCTAAGTTAAGGCTATTTAGGTGTTAGTCTTTACTCATACTAGCATTATTTTGAAAACAACACTTGCACATAGAGCTCAATTATGAGCTCACCGGGGACCTCTTCTGGGAGCTTGCCTAGGAGGTCACCGAGTAGCTCCCCTAGGAGCTCACCGAATATCTCTACTAGTAGCTCTCCTAAGAGATCTTCTAGGAGCTTTTTGATCAGCTCAAGTTGACCTTACCTGAGAGCTTGTCTAGTAATTGGCCTAGGAACTCACTTAGGAACTCACCTAATAGCTCACATTGGCAACTCACCTTGAGGTCACCTTACCAACTCTCCTTGAGCTTTCCTTGCCAACTCACCTTGAGCTCATTTGGTAGCTCACATGTAAGCTCACATCAAAGATTTCTGACATAATTTCCTTTGAGCTCACCTAGGAGCTCACTGAGCAACTCACCAAGGAGCTCAACAAGAAGACAACCCAGGAGCTCATCGAGAAACTCAAATTGAGCTTGCTCAAAAACTCACTGGGAGCTCATCTGACAGCTCACTATGAGCTCACCTGAGTAGCTTGACTTGACCTTACCTAGGATTTCATCAAGTAGGTTACCTTGCTATCTCACCTTGAGCTCACTGAGGAGCTCGCCTTGAGCTCATCTGGTAGCTCACCTTAGATTTCATTGAGTAGCTCGCCAAGTAACTCACCTTGGAGCTCACTTGGGAGCTCAATGAGTAGCTTGCCAAGTAGGTTAACTTGAGATCACTTGTGAGCTCTCCGAGAAGCTCATCGAGACCTCACCTGGGAGCTCACCAAGTAGCTCGCTTGGGAGCTCACCTAGCAGCTCATCTAGGAGCTTTCCGAGTAGTTCATCTAGGAGCTTGCTGAACAACTCACCAAGTAGCTCACCTAGGAGCTCTTCTTAGAGCTTACCGATCAACTTGAGTTGAGCTCACCTGGGAGCTCATCGAGTAACTCACATCGGAACTCACCTAGGAGCTCACCTGACAGCTTACCTTGCCAACTCCCCTTGAGCTCATCTGGTAGCTCACATGTAAGCTCACATAAGAGATTACTGACAAGCTCACCTTTAAGCTTTCACTGGGAGCTCACTAAGTAGCTCACCTAGGATTTCAGCTAGAAGCTTAGTAAGTAGCTCATGCAAGAGCTCGTCTAGAAGATTGACATGAGATTTCCTAGAAACTCACCTAGGAGCTCACCTTGCCACTCACCTTAAACTTGCCTAGGAGCTCACCGAGCAGCTCGACTTGAGCTAGCCTAGGAGCTCATAATGCAGCTCACCCAAAAAATCACATGGGATCTCACCTAACAGCACACCCAAAAACTTAAATGGGAGCTCACCTTGCCACTTGCCTTGAGATCACCGAGGAGCTCACCTTGCCAACTTATCTTGAGCTTGTTTGGGAGCTCACCGATCAACTCAAGTTGATCTCGACTAAGAGCTCATCGAGTAACCCACACGAGAACTCACATAGGAGCTCACTTGATAGCTCACCTTGCCATCTTTCCTTGAGATCACCTTCCCAAGTCACCTTAAGCTCATCTGGTAGCTAAAATGTAAGCTCACCTAAGATATTATCGATAAGCTTGCCTTTGAACTCACCTAGGAGATCACCGAGTAGCTCACCTAGGTACTCTACTATGAGCTTGGTAAGAAGCTCGACTTGAGCTTGCTTAGAAACTTACCCGAGCTCACCTTACCATCTCACCTTGACCTCACCCAAGATCTAATCAATAGCTCGACTTGATCTTGCTCGAGAGCTCGTCAAGAAGCTAACTTGAAAAATCGCATGGGAGCTCACCTGACAGGTCACCCAGAAACTCACATGGGAGATTACCTATCAGCTCACCTTACTAACTCGCCTTGAGCTTGGCGAGGAGCTCACCTTGCTAACTCACCTTGAGCTTGTCTGGTTACTTGCCTCAGAGTTTATCAAGCATCTTACCAAGTAACTCACTTAGGAGCTCACCTAATTACTCACCCGGGAGCTCACCGAGTAGGTTGACTTGAGCTTGATTTGAGCTCGACAAGTAACTTTCCGTGACCTCACCGGGAGATCACCAAGTAGCTCACTTCGGAGCTCTCCTAGCAAATTTTTTAGGAGCTCATCCAATAGCTTGCCAAGTAGCTCACCTGGGAGATCTTTTGGGATCTTACCGATCAACTCAAGTTGAGCTCACCCGAGAGCTCATCAAGTAACTCACCTTGGAGCTCACCTGATAGCTCGCCTTGCCAACTCACATTGAGCTCACCTTGCCAACTCACCTTAATCTTGCCTTGCCAACTCACCTTGATCACATCAGGTAGCTTGCATATAAGCTCACCTTAGAGATTTCTGAAAAGCTTGCATGGGAGCTCACTGAGTAGCTCATCTAGGAGCTTGGCTGGGAGCTTGATAAGTAGCTCACCTAGGAGCTCATCAAGCAGCTTGACTTAAGCTTATATAGAAATTCACATGGGAGCTCACCGACGGCTCACCTTGCTATATCACCTCGAGCTTGCCTGGAGCTTGCCGAGTAGCTCTAATTGAGCTCACCAGAGAGTTCATTAAATAGATCACCTGAAAACTCACATGGGAGCTCACCTTACAACTCACCTTACCAACTTACATTGGAGCTCACCTTGAGATTGCTGAGAAGATAAACTTTCTAACTCACCTTGAGCTGGTCTAGTAGCTTACCTCAGAGTTCGTAGATTAGTTCGCTAAGTAGGTTGACTTTATCTCACTTGTGAGCTCAGCGAGGACTTTACTCGGGAGGTCACCAAGTAGCTCCCTTGGGAGCTCACCTAGAAACTCACTTAGGAGCTCACCGACAACTCACCAAGTAGCTCTTATGGGGGCCGATCGATCATCTTGAGTTGAGCTCACCCAGGCTCATCGAGTAACTCACTGGGAACTCACTTGTGAGATCACCTAACAACTTGCCTTGCCAACTCACCTCGAGCTCACCTTGCTAACTCGACTTTAGATCACCTTGCCAACTCACCCTGAGCTCATCTGATAGCTTGCATGTAAGCACACCTAAGAGATTGCTGACAATCTTACCTTTGAACTCACCGGGATATCACCGAGAAAGTCACCTAGGAGCTCAACTAGGAGCTCAATAATCATCTTGATTAGGAGTGTGTCGAGAATCTCAACTTGAGGTTTCCTAGAAACTCACCTAGGAGCTTGCCTTACTAATTCACCTTGAGCTCACCCAGGATCTCACCAAGCAGCTCAAGTTGAGCTTTCCTGAGATCTCGTCAAGTAGCTCACTTGAAAACTTGCATGGGAGCTCACTTGACAACTCACCCAGAAACTCACATGGGAGCTCACCTATTAACTCACCTTTCCAACTCACCTTGACATCACTAAGGATCTCACCTTGCTAACTCACCTTGAGCTCATATGGTATCTCACCTCAGAGTTCATCGAGTAGCTCACCAAGTAGCTCACCTAGAACTCACCTAATAGCTCACCTGGGAGCTCACCGAGTAGCTCACCAAGTAGGTTGACTTGAGGTCACCGATCAGCTTACCATGAGACCTCACTTGGGAGCTTGCCAAGTAGCTCACTTCGAAGCTCACCTAGCAACTTACCTAGGAGATCACTAGCTAATAACTCACCATGTAGCTCACCTAGGAAATCTTCTAGAATCTCACCGATCAGCTCGAGTTGAGCTCACCTAGGAGCTCGTCAAGTAACTCCCCTGGGAACTCACCTAAGAGATCTACTGACAACTTGCCTTGCCAACTCACCTTGAACTCACCTTGCCAACTCACCTTGAGCTCATCTGGTAGCTCACATGTAATCTCACCTCAGAGATTATTGACAAGCTCACCTTTGAGCTTGCATGGGAGCTCACTAATTAGCTCACCTAGGAGCTTAGTTGCTAGCTCAGTAAGTAGCTCGCCTAGGAGCTCGTCAAGCAGCTCAACTTCAGCTTACCCAGAAACTCGAATGGGATCTCACCTTGAGCTCACCTAGGAGCTTACCGAGTAGCTTGACTTGAGCTCACCCAGGAGATCATCAAGTAACTCTCCTGAAAACCATGGGATCTCACCTTATAGCTCACCTTACTAACTCACATGGGAGCTCACCTATCAGCTCACTGAGGAGATCACCTTGCCAACTCACCTTGATCTCGTCTGGTAGCTCACGTTGGAGTTTGTCGAGTAGCTCACCTGAAAGCTCACCTAACAGCTCACCTAGGATTTCACCTAACAGCTCACTTGGGAACTCACCAAGCAGGTCACCGAGTAGTTTGACTTGAGCTCACTTGTGAGGTCACCGAGAAGCTCACCGGGGACCTCGCCTGGGAGATCGCCAAGTAGCTCCCTTGGGATCTCACCTAATAGCTTTGAGGTCACCCGAAAACTCACTTGGGAGCTCAACTTGAGCTTTCCTGGAAACTCACTTAGGAGCTTGACTTGAGCTCACCTGGGAGCTTGTCAAGAAGCTTACCTGAAAACTTGGATTGGAGTTTTCCTAACAGCTCACCCAAAAATTCACATGGGAGGTCATCTATCAACTCACCTTGCTAGCTCACCTTGAGCTTGTTGAGGAACTCACCTTGCCACCTCACCTTGAGCTTGTGTGGTGGCTCACCTTGGAGTTTGTCGATAAGCTCACTAAGTAGCTCACCTAGGAGCTCGCCTAATAGATCACCTTTGAGCTCACTGAGCAGCTCACCAAGTAGGTTGTCTTGAGATGCTTATGAGCTCACCAAGTAGCTCACTGGGACCTCACATGGGAGCTCACCAAGTATCTCACTTGGGAGATCACCTAGTAGCTTGCATGCGAGCTCATTGAATAGCTCACAAATTAGCTCACCTTTGAGCTCTTCTGGGAGCTCACCGATTAGCTGGAGTTGAGCTCACCAAGGAGCTCGTCGAGTAACTCACTTGAGAACTCACCGGGAACTCACCTTTCCTTACCAACTTACATTGATCTTGCCTTGAAAATCACCTTGAGCTCATCTAGTAGCTCACATGCAAGCTCACCTAAGATATTGCCGACAAGCTCACCTTTGAGCTCACCTAAGAGCCCACCGAGTAGCTCACCTATGAGCTCGGCTGGGAGCTCGGCAAGCAGCTCACGCAGGAGCTCATCTAGTAGATTGACTTGAGATTGCCCAGAAACTTACCAAATCACCTTGAGCTCACCCAGGAGCCTACCGAGTAGCTCATCTTTAGGTCACATGGGAGCTTTTCAAGTAGCTCACTCAAAAACTCACATTGGAGCTCACCTGATAGCTCACCTTACTAGCTCGCATGGGATCTCACCTATCAGCTCACCTTGAGCTTGTTGAGGAGATCACCTTACCAACTCACCTTTAGCTCTTCTGGTAGCTCACGTCAGAGTTCGTCGAGTAGCTCGCCAAGTAGCTCACCTAGGAGCTCACCTAACAGCTCACCTGGGAGCTCACCAAGAAACTCTTTGAGTAGGTTGACTTGAGTCACTTGTGAGCTCACCGATCAACATGACAGGGACCTCGCTTGGGAGCTCACCTAGTAGATCACATGGGATCTCACCAAATAGCTCACAAAGTAGCTCACCTGGAACTCTTTTGGGAGCTCACCGATATGCTCAAGTTGAGCTTGCCTGGGAGCTAATGGAGTAACTTGACTGGGAACTTTCTTGGAAGCTTGCTTGATATCTCACCTTGTAAACTCACCTTAAGCTCACCTTACCAACTCACCTTGAGCTTGCCTTGCTAACTCACCCTTAGCTCATTTGGTAGCTTACATATAAGCTCACCTCAAAGATTACTAACAAGCTCACCTTTGATCTCACCTGGGAGCTCACCGAGTATCTCACCTAGGAGCTCAGCTTGATCTCAACAAGAAGCTCACCAGTGAGCTCATCGAGTAGATTGACTTGATCTTGCCTCGAAAATCACCTAGGAGTTCACTTGACATCTCACCTTATCAGCTTGCCTTGAGCTCACCTAGGAGCTCGCCGAGCGGAACTTGAGCTCACCCTAGAGCTCACAAGCAACTCACCCAAAACTCACATGGGAGCTTACCTTCTTGCTAGCCTTACTAACTCGCATGGGAGCTTGCCTATCAGCTTGTCTTGCTAACTCACCTTGAGCTCACCGAGGAGCTTACCTTACCACTCACCTTAAACTTATCTAGTAGCTCACCTTGGAGTTCATTAAGCAAACTCACCAAGTAGCTCACCTAAGAGCTCACCTAACAGCTCACTTATGAGCTCACCAAGTAGTTCACTTGGGAGCTTTCTTAACAACTCATATGGGAGCTTATTTACAACTCACCAAGTGGCTCACCTAAGAGCTCTTCCGGGAGCTCACCGATCAGCTCGAGTTGAGCTTACCCCTTGAGCTCACCCGACAGCCTCAGCCTTTTCCAACTTGCCTTAACCTCATCTAGTACCTTACATATAAGCTCACCTCGAGAGATTGCTAACAAGCTCACCTTTGAGTACACTGGAGCTCACTGAGGGCAGCTCACCTATGAGCCTGGATGGGAGCTTGCAAGGAGCTCACCTGAGAGCTTGCTGAGCATCTCAACTTGAGCTTGGCCAAAAACACACATCGAGCTCACCGAGTAGCTCACCTAAAACATGAATCGACTTTAACTTGCCTATAAACATGCCTAGATCTCATTAAGCAAGCACACCCAAAAACTCACATGCGAGCTTGCACGACAGCTCACCTAGAAACTCATATGGGAGCTCACCTATCAGCCTCACCTTGCCATCTTTCCTTGAGCTTTTGAGGGTCTCACCTTGAAAACTCTCCTTGAGTTCATCTGGTAACTCACCACAAAGTTCATCAAGTAGCTTGCCAAGTGGATCACCTTGGAGCTCACCTAATAGCTCACCTAGAAGCTCACCGAGTAGCTCACCGAGTAGGTTAACTTTAGCTCACTTGTGAGCTCACCGAGGACCTCCCTTAGGAGCTCACCAAGTATCTCACTTGGGAGCTCACCTAGCACCTTACCTGGGAGCTCACCAAACATCTTGCCAAGTAGCTCACCTAGGAGCTCTTTTGGGAGCTCACCGAGACAGCTCTAGCTCAAGTTGAGCTCACCCAGAGCTCATTGAGTAACTCACCTGGGAACTTACCTAGGAGCTCGCCTAATAGATCATCTTACCAACTCACCTTGAGCTCATCTAGTATCTCACATGTAATCTCACCTTAGATATTACCAACAAGCTCACCTTTGAGCTCACTCTAGAGCTCACCGAGTAGCTCACCTAGTAGCTTGATGGGAGCTCAGCTTGACAGTACTCACCTAGGAACTCATGGAGTAGCTCAACTTGATCTTACCCAAAACTCATTTGGGAGATTTCTGATATCTCACCTTGCTACTCACATTGAGCTCACCCAGAAGCTCACTGAGTAGCTCGACTTGAGGTCACCTGGAGCTTGTCAAGCAGACTCACCCGAAAACTTGCATGAGAGCTCTTGACATCTCACCTTTCCACCACCTTGAGCTTCTGAGAGCTCGAGGAACTCACATTACCAACTCTCCTTGAGCTCGTCTTGTATCTTGCCTCAAATTTCACCGAGAATCTTCCCAAGTAGCTCACCTAATAACTCGCTAAGTAGGTTGATTTGATTTGGCTTGTGAGCTCACTGAGTAGCTCACTATTTACCTTACCTGTGAGCTCACCAAGTAGCTCCCTTAGGAGCTCTCCTAGTAGCTCACCGAATAGCTCACCAAGTATCTCACCTAGGAGTTATTCTAGGAGCTTACCGATCAGCTTGAGTTGAGCTCACTTGGGAGCTCATTGAGTAACTCACTTGGGAGCTTGCCTAACATCTCACCTTGCCAACTCACCTTGAGCTCTCCTTGCCAACTCACCTTGAGCTTTCCTTGTCAACTCACCTTGAGCTCATCTGGTAGCTCACATGTAAGCTCACCTAGAGCTTAGCAAATAGCTCACCTAGGAGCTTGTCGAGTTGCTCAAGTTGAGCTTACCTAGAAACTCACCTTGGATCTCACTCGATAGCTTACCTTGAGCTTTTCCAGGAGCTCACCAAGCAGCTTGACTTGATCTCACTTGGGAGCTCATCAAGTAGCTCATCCAAAAACTCATATGCGAGCTCACTAGAAAACTCATATGGGATCTCGCATATCAGCTCACCTTATCAGCTCACATTAAGCTCACTGTGGAGCTCACCTTGTTAACTCACCTTGAGCTCATCTAGTAGCTCACCTTAGAGTTTTTGATTAGCTTCCCAAGTAGCTCACATAGGATCTTTCCTAATAGCTTGCTTGGGAGCTCACCAAGTAGCTCAATGAGTAGGTTGACTTGAGCTCACCAGGGACCTCACCTGGGAGCTCACTAAGTAGGTCACTTGGGAGCTCACCAACTAGCTCGATAAGTAGGTTGACTTGAGCTCACTTATGAGCTCACTTGTGAGCTCACCGAGTAGCTCACTAGGAACCTCACCTAGAGCTCACTTGGGAGCTCACCTGGAGCTCACCGAATAGCTTGTAAATTAGCTCACCTAGGAGTTCTTCTTGAGCTCACCGATCGATCAAATTGAGCTCACCTTACTAACTCTCGTTGAGCTCACCTTGCCAAATTTCCTTGAGCTTACCTTACCAACTCACCTTGAGCTCATCTGGTAGCTCACATATAAGCTCACCTCTCGAGATTGCCTTTGAGCTCACTTGTGAGCTCATTGAGTAGCTCACCTAGGAGCTTAGCAAACAGCTCACCCAAGATCTTGTCGAGTAGCTAAACTTGAGTTTTCCTAGAAAATCACCTAGGAGCTTTCTTGACAGCTCACCTTGAGCTCACTCAGGATCTAGCCAAGTATTTTGATTTGAGCTTGCGTAAGAGCTTGTCAAAGTAGCTCACCTAAAATCACATAAGAGCTCACATTACAGCTCACCTTGCTAAATCACATGGAAGCTTTCCTATCACCTCACCTTTCTAGCTTAACTAGATCTCATTAAAAATATCACCATATAAACTCACCTTGAGCTCGTCTCATAGCTCACCTTAGAGTTTGTCAAGAAGCTTGCAAAGTAGCTCACCTGGGAGCTCACTTGTGAGCTCACCAAGTAGCTCTCTTTTGAGCTCACCGAGTAGCTAGTAGGGGACCTCGCCTGGGAGCTCACCAAGTAGCTCACTTGGGAGCTTTCCTAATAGCTAGTCTGGGAGCTCACCGAATAGCTCACCAAGTAGCTTTCTTGGGAGCTCTTCTAGGAGCTTGCCAATTAGCTTGAGTTGAGCTCACCAGAGAGCTTGTCGAGTAACTCACTTTGGAACTCTCCTAGGACTCACATAATATCTCACCTTACCAACTTGCCTTGAGCTTACCTTGCCAACTCACCTTGAGCTCACCTTTTCAACTCACATTGAGCTCATCTGGTAGCTCACATGTAAGCTCACCTCAGAGATTACCGACAAGCTTTCCTTTGAGCTCACTTGAAATCTCACCGAGAATTTCACCTAGGATCTCATCTAGGAGCTCGATAAGTAGCTTGCCCAGGAGCTTGTCCAGCAGCTTGACTTGAGCTTGCTCGAAAACTTACCTTGGAGCTCACCTTGCCAGCTCATCTTGAGCCGCCTAGGAGCTCACCAAATAACTTGACTTGAGATAGCCAAAGAGCTAGTAATGTATCTAACCCAAAACTTACATGGGAGCTCACATGATAAAGCACATCCAAAAACTCAAATGCGAGCTTGCCTTGTAGCTCACATTGAGCTCGCTAAGGAGCTCACCTTATTAACTCACCTTGAGCTGTCTGGTAAGTCACCTCAATGTTTATCGAGTAGCTCACCAAGTAGCTCATCTGGGAGCTCACCTAATAGCTCACCTAAGAGCTCACCGAGTAGGTTGACTTAAGCTCACTTTTGAGCTCATCGAAGACCTCACCTATAAGCTCACCAAGTATCTCGCTTGGGAGCTTAACATCTCACTAAGTAGCTCACTTGGGAGCTCTTCTAGGAGCTTACCGATGAGCTCGAGTTGAACTTGATGAAGAGCTCATCAAGTAACCCACCTAAGAACTCCCATGGGAGCTCACCTGACAGCTCACTATGCAAACTCATCTTGAGCTCGCCTTGCCAACTCGCCTTGAGCTCATCTGGTAGCTCGCATGTAAGCTCACCTTAGAGATTACTGATAAGATCACCTTTGAGCTCACCTGAGAGCTCACCTAGGAGCTCTTCTAGAGCTCCGTAGTAGCTCAACTTGAGTTTTCCTAAAACTCACCCGGGATCTCACTTGACAATTCTCACCTTACCATCTCACCTTGAGATCACCTAGATCTCGCTCCGTAGCTCAACTTGAGCTCACTTGGGAGCTTGTCAAGTAGCTCACCTGAAAACTCATATGGGAGCTTTCCCAAATCTCACCCAAAACTCACATGGAAGATTTCCTATCACTCACTTCACCTTGAGCTCGATGAGGAACTCACCTTGCCAACTCACCTTGAGTTTGTCTGGTAGCTCACCTTAGAGTTCATTGACTAGCTCACCAAGTAGCTCACCTAGGAGCTCACCTAATAGCTTACCTCAGAGCTCACCAAGTAGCTCATTGAGTAGATTAACTTGATCTCACTTGTGAGTTGACTGAGTAGATTACCGAGGACCTCTCCTAGGAGCTCACCAATTAGCACACTTTGAAGCTTACATAGGAACTTACCTGGGAGCTTGCCAAATAGCTCGCCAAGTAGCTCACCTGGGAGATCTTTTGGGAGCTCGCTGATCAACTAAAGTTGAGCTCCCCAGATCTCGCAAGTAAATCACCTGAGCTCACCCGATACCACCTTGCCAACTCACCTTGAGCTCACCTTACCAACTCACCTTGAGATCATCTGCAGCTCGCATATAATCTCACCTCGTAGATTCTCGACAAGATCACATGGGAGCTCACCAAGCAGATCACCTAGAGCTCACTAGAGCTCGGCAAGTAGCTTACCTAGGTGCTTGTCAAGTAACTTGACTTGAGCTTTCCTAGAAACTCACATGGGAGCTATTCTGATAGCTCACCTTGTCAGCTTGCCTTAAACTCAGCCTAGGAGCTTTGTGAGCAACTCTAATTAATGTCACCTAAGATCTCATCAAGTAACTCACTTGAAAACTTGCATTAGATCTTGCCTTACAGCTCACCTTGCTAACTCGCATTAGAGTTCACCTTGAGATCACTGAGAAGATAACCTTGCTAACTCACCTTAGGATCATCCTGGTAGCTCACCTCAGAGTTCGTTGATCATCTCACCAAGAAGCTCGCATGGGAGCTCACCTAACAGCTCACCTGGGAGCTCACCTAATAGGTCACCTAGGAGCTCACCGAACACTTCACCAAGTAGGTTGACTTGAGCTTGCTTGTGAGCTCGGTGGGGACCTTGCCTGGGAGCTTGCCAAGTAGCTCCCTTGGGAGCACACCTAGCAGCTCACCTAGAAGCTTGCTAAATAGTGTGTTAAGTAGGTTGACTAGGAGTTATTATGTTGGCTCACTGACAAGCTCAAGTTGAGCTCATCCAGGAGGTCATCAAGTAACTCACCTGGGAACTCACTTGGGAGCTCTCTTGATAGCTCACCTTGCCAACTCACCTTAAGCTCACCTTGCTAACTCACCTTGAGCTCACCTTTCTAACTCACCTTGAGCTTGCCTTACCAACTCACCTTGAGCTCACCTTGCCAACTTTCCTTCAGCTCATTTGGTAGCTCACATGTAAGCTCACCTCAGAGATTTCTGACAAGCTCACCTTGACCTCACCTGGGAGCTCACCGAGCAGCTCATCTAGGAGCTCGGATGGGAGCTTAGCAAGTAGGTTACCCAGGAGCTAGTTGAGTAGCTCAACTTGAGCTTTCCCAGAAACTCACCTGGGAGCTCATCTGACAGCTCACCTTGTCAGTTCACCTTAAGCTCACATAGGATCTCACCAACCAACTTGACTTGAGCTCACCCAGTAGCTCGTTAAATAGCTCACTTGAAAACTCGCATGGCATCTCACCTTACAGCTCAACTAGAAACTCACTTGGGAGCTTTCTTATCAACTCACCTTGAGCTTGCTGAGGAGCTCACCTTGCTAACTCACCTTGAGCTCATCTAGTAGGTTACCTTAGAGTTCATCGAGCTACTCACCTAGTAGCTCGCCTAGAAGCTCACCTAATAGCTCACCTAGGAGCTCACTGAGTAGCTCACCTAGTAGGTTGACTTGAGCTCGCTTGTGATCTCATCGAGTAGCTTGTCGGGGACCTCACCTGGGAGCTTTCCAAGTATCTCACTTTGGAGCTTGCCTAGCAACTTTCTTGGGAGCTTCGCCAAATAGCTCACCAAGTATCTCACCTTGGAGATCTTTTGGGAGCTTGCCAATCAACTCAAGTTGAGCTCACTCAGGAGCTCATCAAGTAACTCACCTGAAATCACCTTGAGCTCACTGAGGATCTCACCTTGCTAACTCACCTTGAGCTTGTCTCGGTAGCTTGCCTTAGATTTTTTCAAGTAGCTCGCTAGTAGCTCACCTAAGAGCTTGACTTCATAGCTCATCGAGTAGCTTAACTTGATCTTGTTTGTGAGCTCACCGAGTAGCTTGCTTTGAAGACCTCACCTGGGAGCTCACCAAGTATCTCACTTGAGAGCTTTCCTAGCAGATTTCCCGTGACTTACCAACAGCTTTGCTAAGTAACTCCCCTAGGAGCTCACCAATCAGCTTGAGTTGAGCTCGACCAAGAGCTAATCAAGTAATCCACCTAGGAACTCACCTAGGAGCTCACTTTAAAAACTCACCTTAAAAACTCACCTTGAGCTCACTCTTGCTTCAACTCACTCTTGAGCTCATTTGCAGCTCACATGTAAGCTCACCTCAAATATTTTTGACAAGGTCACCTTTGAGCTCACCTAGAGCTTCTTGGTAGCTCAAAAAGTAACTCACCTAGGAGCTCATTGAGTAGCTCGACTTAAGCTCACATAGAAACTTGCATGGGAGCTCACCTAGGATCTAGTCAAGTAGCTCACCCGAAAACTCACATGGGAACTTGTCTTATAGCTCATCTTGCAAACTTGGATGGGAGCTCACCTTAAACTCATTAAGGAGATCACTTGCCAACTCACCTCGAGCTCATCTCATAGCTCACCTCTGAGTTCATTGAGTAGCTCATCAAGTAGCTTTCCTAGGAGCTCACCTAATGGCTGGCTTAGGAGCTCATCTAACAGATCACATGGGAGCTCACTGAGCAGCTCATTGAGTAGGTTGACTTGAGCTCACTTGTGAGGTCACTAAGCAGCTCATCGGGACTCACCTGGGAGCTCATAAAGTAGCTCCCTTGGGAGCTCGCCTAGTAGCTCAACTAGGAGCTAATCAATAGCTTTCAAGTAGGTCACTTCGAGCTCTTTTGGGAGCTCACCGATCAGCTTGAGTTGAGCTCACCTGGGAGGTCATCAAGTAACTCACCGCCACTGGGAATTCACCTGAGCTGACCTTACCAACTCACCTTGAGCTCATCTTGCTATCTCTCCTTGAGCTCACGTTGCCAACTTGCCTTTAGCCCATCTCGTAGCTCGTATGTAAGCTCACCTTAGATATTGTTGACAAGCTCACCTTTGAGCTCACCTCGGGAGCTCACCTGAGTAGCTCACATAAGAACTTAGCCGGGAGCTTGGTGGAGCAAGTAGCTCACCTAGGAGCTCATCAGTAGCTCAACTTGACCTTGACCGCCTAGAAACTCACTTGGGAACTTAACTTGAGCTTGCCCGAGCGAGAGCTCACAAGCTCACCAAAACACTCACATGGAAGCTCACCTAACAGCTCACCCAAAAACTCACATGGGAGCTCATCTATCAGTTCACCTTGTCATCTCACCTTGAGCTCACCTTACCAACTAACCTTGAGCTTTTGTGGTAGCTCACTACCGTAGAGCACTCGAGAATCTCACTAAGTAGCTCACCTGGGAGCTCTCCTAATAGCTCACCTAGGAGCTCATCGAGAAACTCGCCAAGTAGGTTGTCTTGAGCTCACTTGTGAGCTTACCGAGTAGCTTACCGAGGACCTCATGTATGGGCTTCGCCAATTAGCTTGCTTGGGAGCTCACCTAGTAGCTCACCTGGGAGCTCACTGAATAGTTTTCCTGTGAGTTCACCGAATAGCTCTCCCAGGAGCTCATCTAGTATCTCACTTGAGAACTCACTTGGGAGCTCTCCTTACCTCGTTAACTCACCTTGAGCTTGCCTTGCCAACTCACCTTGAGCTCATCTGGTATCTCACATGTAATCTCACTTAAGAGGTTCACTGATAAGCTCACCTTTGAGCTCGCCTAGGAACCCACCAAGTAGATCACCTAAGATCTCGAACTTAACCTTACACAAAAATTACAGGGAGCTTCCCTCGATAGATAGCCTCGCTAGCTCACCTTGAGCTAACTCCAGAGCTCACCGAGTAGCTCACTTGAGTTCACTTAGATCTTGCAAACAACTCACCAAAACTCACATGGGAGCTTGCATGAAAGCTCACCTTACTCAACTCACATGGGAGCTTGCCAATAAGCTCACCTTTCCAACTTGACTTGAGCTCATATGGAAGCTCCTTGGAGTTCATTGAGCAAGCCTCATAAAGTAGCTCACTCTTTAAGCTCACCAAATAACTCACCACTGGGAGCTCACCTGAGGAGATCACCTTACCAACTCACCTTGAGCTCGTCTGGTAGCTCACCTCAGAGTTTGTTGAGTAACTCACCAAGTAGCTCACCTAGGATCTCACCTAATAGCTCACCTAAGAGCTCACTAAGTAGCTCATCGAGTAGGTATACTTGAGCTCGCTTTTGAGCTCACCGAGCAGCTCACCGAATACCTCACCTAGGAGTTCACCAAGTAGCTCACTTGGGAGCTTACCTAGTAGCTCACCTGGGAGCTCACTAAGTATCTCACTAAGTAGCTCACCTTGGATCTCTTCTAGGAGCTTAATGATCAGATCGAGTTGAGCTCAACTAAGAGCTCATCAAGTAACCCACCTAGAACTCACTCCTGAGCTCACTTAAAGCCACCTTTACCAACTCACCTTGAGCTCACCTTTCCAACTCACCTTGAGCTCATATGGTAGCTCACATATGTAAGCTCACTTAGATATTTCACGCATTACAAGCTCACCTTTGAGCTCACTAGGAGCTCACCGAGGAGCTCACCTAGAGCTCACCTTATAATGCTTGCAAGCAACTCACTTAGAGCTCACACAATAGCTTGACTCAAAACTCACATGGGAGCTCACCTATAGCTCACTCTTGCCAACTCACATGGGAGCTCACCTACAAGCTCACCTTAAGCACATTGAGGAGATCACCTTGCCAAATCATCTTGAGCTCATCTCTATATCTCACCTCGTAGTTCATCTTGAGTAGCTTCACCTTAGAGTAGGTCACCTTGGAGCTCACCTAACATCTCACCTAGGATCTCACCTAACAACTCACATGGGAGCTCACCGAGCATCTCTCTGAGTAGGTTGACTTGAGCTCGCTTGTGAGTTCACCGAGTAGCTTATCAAGGACCTCACCTATGAGCTCACTGCAGCTCCCTCGTACCTCACCTAAGAGCTCACCTAGGGAGCTCACCAATAGCTCACCAAGTAGCTCACCTTCAGAGATCTCTTCTAAGAGCTCACCGATCAGCTCATGTTGAGCTCACCTAGAGAGCTCACCAGTAGCTCACCTAGAAACTCACATGGGAGCTTTCCTGATAGCTCACCTTGCCAACTCATCTTGAGCTCACTCACAACTCTCCTTGAGCTCAAGCTGCCAACTTACCTTTAGCTCATCTAGTAGCTTGATGTAATCTCACCTTAGAGAGCTTGTCAATAAGCTTTCACCTTTGAGCTCACCTAGAGCTCACCTAAGAACTCAACTGGATCTCAATAAATAGCTCACCCAGGAGCTCATTGAGTAGCTTGATTTGAGATTGCTAGAATCTCACTTGGGAGCTCACCTTGAGCTCACTCACCTGAGCTCATCAAGTCTTGCCAAGCTCTCCCAAAAGCTCACATGGAAGCTCACTTGACATCTCACCTTAAACTCACATGGGAGCTCATCTATCAGCTCACTTGCTAACTCACTTTGATCTCACTGAGGAGATTACATTTAAAACTAACCTTGAGCTCATGTGGTAGCTCACCTCAGAGTTCATAGAGAATCTCACTAAGTAGATCTCACTCCGGAGATCTCCTAATAGCTTTCTTGGGAGCTCACTGAGCATCTCACCAAGTAGTTATCTCGAGCTCACTTGTGAGCTTGTTGAGTAGCTTATTGGGGACCTCACCTGAGCTCACCAAGTAGCTCACTTGGGAGCTCGCCTAGAAGCTCACCTGGGACCTCACCGAATATCTCAAAGTAGCTCACCTTTGAGCTCTTCTAGGAGCTCACCGATCAGCTCGAGCTGAGCTCACCTGGGAGCTCATCAAGTAACTCACTTAAGAACTCACCTTGAGCTCACCTCCACTTTCCAAATCACCTTGAGCTCATCTCGAGTACGCTTGAGCTCATGTAAGCTCACCTTGAGAGAGTTACTAACAAGCTCACCTTTGAGATCACCTAGCCAACCATCACTCATCTAGCTCACCACCTAAGAGCTCACCAAGGGCAGCTTAGCATATAGCTTACCCAGGAGCTCTTATCAAGTAGCTCGACTTGAGATTGTCCAAAAAAACTTGGGAGCTTCGCCGGCTCACCTCACCTTGAGCTCATCTAGGAGCTTGCACGAGTAGCTTGACTTGAGCTCACTGGATCTTGTTAAGTAGCTCACCTAAAAACTCACATGGAGCTCACATGCCAACTCATGCAGAGCTCACCTTGCTCAACCTTGATCTGGGAGCTCACCTTGCCAAGATCACCTTGAGCTCATCTGAGGAGCTCACTTTGGAATTCATTGAACTCACCTTAGATCATCTAGGGATCTCACCTAACAGCTCAAGAGCTCACCTAAGTATCTCACCTAGAGCTCACCTAACAGCTCACCTAGAGATCACTAAACAGCTCGTCAGTAGGTTGACTTGAGCTCACTTTTGGTTCACTTGATTCAAGCGCTGAGGACTTCACCGAGGAGCTCACAAAGACCTCACTTAGAGCTCACCAAGTAGCTCACTTCTGGGAGCTCACCGAATAGCTCACAAAGTAGCTCACCCAGACTTCTTCAGGAGCTCTGCGATTGCTCAGTTGAGCTTGCCGTAGGAGCTCGTGGAGTAACTCACTAGGAATTCACTCAGGGAAGATTCACGATAGCTCACCTTACTAACTCACTTTGAGCTCACTCTTGCCAAACTCACTTGAGATTACTTACAAACTCACCTGAGCTCATCTAGTAGCTTTGCATGTAAGCTCACCTCGAGAGTGCTAGCGATAAACTCATGTTGGTCTCACCTATGGAGCTCACCGATCAACTCACCTAGGAGCTTAGTTTGGAGCTCAAAAAGGTCTCACCAAGCTCATCTAGAGCTCAACTTGAGCTTTCCCAGAGTCTTTCCCCGAATCTCACCTTAAGAGTCACCCGATAGCTCACCTTATCAACTCACCTTGAGCTCACACAAGAGCTCGTGGCACTCACCTTGAAGCTCACCTGATCTCACTCGATAAGTAGCTTTGCTAACATGGGAGCTCACCTTGAATTCACCGAGCTCACCTTTCTAACTCAGCTTGCTCACAGCTCACCTTGAGCTCACCTTATAAGCCTTGAGATCGCCACCTTACCAACTCACCTTAAATCTCATCTAGTAGCTCGCATATAAGCTTGGAGTTTCCAAGTAAGCTCACCTTTGTAGCTCACCAGGAGCTCACCTAAGTAGCTCACCTAGGAGCTTGAGGAGCTCACCTTGAGTATCTCCCCTAAGTAGGTTAACTTTGATCTCACTTACTGAGCTCACCAAATAGCTCACTTGCCAGACCTTGAGCTCACCTAGAGCTCGTTGAGTAGCTTGACTTGAGCTCATCAAGAAGCTTGTCAAGTAGCTCACCTCAAAGCTCACATGGAGCTTTCACTAATGACCTTGAGTTGAGATTTCAGAGCTCACCTGTCAAGTTGCCTTGATAACTCACCTTGAGCTCACTTGAGTAGCTCACCTTGCCAAATCACTTTGAGCTCATCTCGTAGCTTTTAGAGTTTTTTAGTAGCTCACCTTAGAGCTCACCTAATAATCTCACCTTTGAGCTCACGAGTAGCTCACCGAGTAGCTCACTTGAGCTCGGATGGGAGCGGCCTGA
The DNA here is from genome assembly GCA_018340775.1 of Taxus wallichiana var. yunnanensis. Taxonomy (NCBI): domain Eukaryota; kingdom Viridiplantae; phylum Streptophyta; class Pinopsida; order Cupressales; family Taxaceae; genus Taxus; species Taxus wallichiana. Next base: position 32,091,579 of record CM031237.1, read on the forward strand.
AGGAGCTCACCGGGACCTCGCCGAGAGAGCTCACCAATTGAGCCTCACTGGGAGCTTACCGACAGCTTGCCTTTGAGTAACTTTCTTAGAGCTCACCTGTGACTTTCCTTACTAACTCACCTTGAGCTCTCACCTTTCACTCACATTGATCTCATTTAGTAGCTTACATGTAAGCTCACCTCGAAGATTACCGATAAGCTCACCTTTGATCTCACATGAGAGCTAAAAGAGTAGCTCACCTAGAGATTGGCAAGGAACTCATCAAAATCTCACCCAGAGCCCATCAAGCATCTCAACTCCTTGAGCTTACCCTAGGAAGTCACCTAGGAGCTCACCGATGCTCGCCTTGCCAACTCACCCGTAGCTCACCCAGAAGCTCATCGAGCAACTTGACTTGAACTCACCCCAGGAGCTCGTCAATCAACTCACCTAAAAACTCACATGGGAGCTCACCTATCAGCTCACCTTGCCATCTCACCTTGAGTTCATTAAGGAGATCACCTTGCTAACTCACCTTGAGCTCGTCTCGGTAGCTCACCTTGGAGTTCATTGAGTAGCTCGCCTACCAGCTTTCCCCCGGGAGCTCACCGAGTAGCTCACTGAGTAGGTTGACTTGAGCTCGTTTGTGAGCTCACCGAGGAGATCATCGGGGGACCTCACTCCTAGGAGCTCACCAAGTAGCTCACTTGGGAGATCACCTAATAGCTCACCTAGAAGTTTGCCAAGTAGCTCTTCTAGGAGCTCACCATTTAGCCTCGAGTTGAGCTTGCCCGAGAGCTAGTCGAGTAACTCGTTTAGGAAATCACCTATGATCTTTCCTAAAAGCTCACCTTGTTAACTCACCTTGAGCTCACCTTGCCAACTTGCCTTGAGTTCACCTTGCCAACTCACCTTGAGCTCATCTGGTAGCTCGCATGTAAGCTCACCTTAGAGATTATTGACAAGCTCACCTTTGAGCTCACCTGGGAGCTCATCGAGTAGCTCACCTAGGAGCTCGGCTGGGAGCTTGGGAAGTAGCTCACCAAGGATCTCGCCGAGTTGATCAAATTGAGCTTGCTCGGAAACTTTCCTGGAGCTCACCGACAACTCACCTTGCCGGCTCACCTTGAGCTCACCCAGAGCTCATCGAGCCAACTCACATGGGAGCTCACCTTGCTAGCTCACCTTGAGCTCACTGAGGAGCTCACCTTGCCAACTTGCCTTGAGCTTATCTGGTAGCTCACCTCAGAGTTTTTGAGTAGATCACCAAGTAACTTGCCTGTAAGCTCACCTAACATCTCACATGGGAGCTCTCCTAACAGCCACTCACACAGGAGCTCACTAAGCTTTACCAAGAGGTTGACTTGAGATCACTTGTCAGTCACCGAGTAGATTGATGGGGACCTCACCTCGAGATCGCAGAGTAGCTCACTTGGGAGCTCACCTAGTAACTCACCTAGGAGCTTGCCAAATAGCTCACCAAGTAGCTCTCTTGGGAGCTATTCTAGGAGCTCACCGATCAGCTCGAGTTGAGCTCACCCGGGAGCTCATCGAGTAACTTACCTAGGAACTCACCTAGGAGCTTACTCGAAAGCTCACCTTACCAAGCTCACCTTGTGCTCACCTTACCAACTCACCTTAAGGTCACCTTGCCAACTCACCTTGAGCTCATCTGGTAGCTCACATGTAAGCTCACCTCAGAGATTGCCAACAAGCTCACCTTTGAGCTCACCCAGGAGCTCACCGAGTAGCTCACCTAAGAGCTCGACAAGTAGCTCACCTAGGTTCTCATCAAGTAGCTTGACTTGAGCTTTCCCGAAAACTCACCTGGGAGCTTGCCTGACATCTCACCTTACCAACTCACCCAAGATCTTAACGAGCAAACTTGACTTGAGCTCACCCGAGAGCCTCATCAAACATCTCACCCAAAACTCACATTATCACTTACCTTGAGCTTGTTGAGGAGCTCACCTTTCCAACTCAACTTAAGCTCATCTAGTAGCTCACCTGGGAGTTGATCGAGTAGCTCACCAAGTAGCTCACTTGGGAGCTCACCGAGTAACTCACCGAGTAGATTGACTTGAGCTCACTTGTGAGCTCGATGAGTAGCACACTGGGGACCTAACATGGGAGCTCACCAAGTAGCTCACTTGGGAGCTCACCTATCAACTCACTAAGTAGTTCACCTAGAAGCTCTTTTGGGAGCTCACTTTGATTAGCTCAAGTTGAGCTCGCTAAGGAGCTCGTCAAGTAAGTCACCTAGGAGTTCACCTAACAACTCACCTTGCTAACTCACCTTGATCTCATCTAGTAGCTTGCATGTAATCTCACCTCAGAGATTGCCGACAAGCTCACCTTTAAGCTCGCATAGGAGCTCACCAACCAGCTCACCAGGGCTCACCGAGTAACTCACCTAGGAGCTTGGATGGGAGCTCGGTGCAGCTCTCCAACAGCTCAACTTGAGCTTACCCAAAAATTACAGGAGTTCACCTAATAGCTCACCTTACCAGCTCACCTTGAGCTCACCCGGAGAGCTTGCTGAGCAACTCGACTTGAGCTCACCCGGAGCTTGTCAAGTAGGTCACCCGAAAATCGCATGCGATCTCACCTATCAACTCACCCGAAACTCACATAGGAGCTCACCTATCATCTCACCTTACCTACGATTTCCAATAAGCTCACCTTTGAGCTCACTGTTATCCAAATTCACCCCGTGGTTGATTTGATAACATGCATTGAATTCTCAAGCCCCGGGAAAATGAATGGATTCAAAAAATCATGTTTCTAGTTCCCCTCGGATTTTCTAAACTCTCTGAGAAAAGCAAGTTCGGTGAAAAAGTTGCAAAAATAAGCTTGGGCCAGAAAAAATCATGAAAATTGGCTAAGTCCTAGTCCTCGTAAAAGTCGGGACATTTGGGACATCAAGGCGTGATCGGCCGAAAAGCTCAGGCGGCAAAGCCGTGAAGCAAAGGAACATCCGGGACAAATAGATGTGAAGGCGTGACGCGGAAAGCCGGTTCGGCCGAAGGAGAAGAAAATTTTAACTAAGGGACATCTGGGACATGAAGGCGCAGGGCGCGAAGCGAATCGGCGATATGGCCGAAAAGGAGAAAAATTGCACTAAGCAAACTGGGACAATTTGGGAAATTTGGGCGTAAGGACGCGAAAGGTGACCCGATTGGCCGAGAAAAGAGAAGCTTTAGCACTGGTTCTGACATCCGGGCCGTGAAAGTCGGGAGGATGCGAACAAATGGACGCGAAGGACGCGAACCGCCGGGTCGCCAAAAACAGAGAAATTTCAAGATTGGGACAAGTTAGGGACAAAGGACGCGTGGGACGTGGATAGCCAAAAAGCCGAAAGCCAATCATATTACACCATGTGTCATCGGTAGAATAAGGGATAAGGAAGCCCATTTCGGGTGGATCGGAGGATTTTGTCCCAAACAGACTTGGGACATCCGGACAAAAGGACGACGAAGGGCGCGCCGAAGACTCGTGACCAATCAAATCATGACACGTGTCACAAGGGAGAAAGTCCAAAAGTCAAAGGGCGAGGAAGCACGTGACTAAGCCAAGTAAAAAAGAGGACATGGTCCAAAAGTGGAGAGAGAGAATTACGCATCCAATCAATGCATGCCACGTGTCATCCAGTGTGGCGAGCGTGGAAGAAATTCAAAACACGTTTTCACCTGTTTTGTGCCCTAAATCTTCAGATCGACATATCTTTCGATCCAGAGCTTGATTTGCACGTTCTTTATATCAACGGAAAGCTTATGAAATTATCTACATGATTCTAGGGTTAATCTTGAATTTTGGTGTAGTCTGGAGAGAGAAAATTGAGAAACAGCTCTGACACGTGTTCATGGCCAGAAGTGACATTTCAACGACCAGATTTAATGCAGAATGGGTCGCATTCTCCTGTAATTCGGTCAAAATGATAGGGTATGGGTTTGTAAGGTCCCCATGCCATTTTAATGCATCTGTAGTCAAGGAGGGATGGGCTCTCATGTTTTTGTACGTTTTTTGTCCCCTGGGCTCGACCCATGCAATGTAAAAAGCCGATTTGGCTCATTTCTAAAGGGGGAACAATTTTTGACATAGCAACTTCTTCTTTCACCTCCAGCAGGTGGTTGATGCAAGAATCAGACCTCTCCAAAATATTGTAACAGTTTTTACCTCTCTGAGGTTGTAATGCAGTGATTTGGGTACTGGAAATGATAATGCAAGCTTTGTGAATGGTTTTCAATCCTTTGTTTGTATTATTTGCTTCATTTCAGATCCTAAGTTATATCTTATCACTCGTGTATGTTTCATGTTGCAAATCTCTGGTTTGTGTCTATTTGCTTGACAGAAATGTTTCACCACTCCTTTTGGTGCATCACCATCTTTAGTTAGTTTCAATTTTTTGCATTTCTACCCCTGTCTCCTTGCAAGTTAGAGTAGGATTAGGATCTGAACCTCTGTAGTTGTGCAAGCATTAGATCTAAATCAGAGGAGTTTGAGGAACCAACCTCTAATCTGGAGATTCCTCTCTCAGTTTCACAAGTCCCCACACTTGGAGAGAGGTTTCCATGTTGTGCAATCACACTGGATGCTAGAGTGATCAACCTAGAAGCCTGATCTGCATCCAGGGGTGCTGTGAGTCTGCAACAATAGTTTTGGCATGCCCGGTGGGACTTAGAGGTCTCATTTTTATTGCAGCAAAGTTGATGTGCATCTGCTGCATTTTTCTTGCTTAAAAGAGCTATTATTTGCATATCTGGTGACTCCAAGGGGAAGAATCAATTGGTTTCCAAGCAGCAGCTTGAAAACTCATGAGAAGAATCACCACAAGGTCAAGAGTTGGAGAAGAAGAAGTGTTGTTTGAATACCTGCAATTATCTCCAAGAAGAAGGCAAAGAGGAAGAAGGATTCAAAGGTCTCCATCTCCACCAAATAGAACTCTCTCAACTCCTCCACCTGATAGGCCTTTCATTCAGGTAACAAGGGTTTTAAGACCAATTAGAATGGCTCAGAACAATCCCTACGTCAACTTCACAGCAGCAGCCCACTTGCTCTCAATGCACAACATCCAGTTCCTATTGCAGCCTTGAAGAACATTCCCTACTTCACTGGAGAAAATCAGACTACTCCAGGTGATCATGTTAAAGATATTGCTAACCTTTGTGCAATTCATGAAATCAATGAAATGCAAGTGGCTGTCAAGTTACTGGCATCTTCCTTCAAGGGTAAAGCATTACAATGGTTTAGGAGCCTTGGAGCTGGTTCTATCACAAACTGGAATCAGCTGTGTATTGCACTTCATGAGCAATTTGGAGAGAAGGGAGACAACTTGTCTCTTTTGGAGCAGCTAACAACCATCAAGAGGGCTCCCAATGAGCAGCTGACCGATTTCAACTTCAGATTTCAAAAAACTTGGGAGAGGATTCCAGTGGCAGTCAGGCCAACAACAGAAGGTGCTTTTCTATACTATCTCAAAGCTTTAAATTTTGATATTTCTATGTTGATTCAATCCATGGGAGGCATAACTATCCCTATGGCTTATAGCATTGCCATTAGGGCTGAAAATTGTTTAATCCAAGCTGAAAACTTGCCCCTAGACCTCCCATGCCATTGTTTCCAAGTTTAGAGAGCCCAAACACTAGTCAAGCACCTAATTTGGCTCCTTCTCCCACTCCTAGAAATCAAAGTTCAAATGAAGCTTCCACTTCATCTCCAAGTGCCCCAAATGAGCTTCAAGAGGTCATGAAGCAATTGCAAAACCTAGGCAATGAGCTAGTTACTCTCAAGAGGCAACAAGCCCAAGGTTTTAGACCTTCTTATCAACCCCAAGCTCAGCCTAATAGGTAGCCATACCAACCACAAAGACCACCTAATCCAGCTGCAAATATGAATCAAACAAGGCCTCCTACCAATAGACCATTCCATCCCTATAACCCAAATGCCATATCTGCCTCTAAGGCATTAGTGCCAACACAAAACAACATTGCTCAGGAATATGATTGGTGCTTTCCATGCAACAAGCCTCATAACCAATCCATGTGCTTCAATGGTGCTCTCAATCAAGCATTGATGGTGACAACTACTGGTGTGGAGGGTGAGGGCAGTCAAGGAAATAACCAACAACAAGAAACATTCCAACAGCAATCAGCCCCAAATGACACCACATTGGTGAACTGGCAAGCAGAAGATTTTTGTGGCATGAATCAAGTAGTTTCTCAAGGTGTTGCAGCCAACACAAGGTCAAAGAGGAGAAATTTGGGTGAAGAACAACCATTAGCCCCAGCCAATCCACAACCTTCCACGGCTCCACAAATGATTGGCAAGCAAAGTCCAGTTTCAAATGCACAAGGGCAGCCAAGAACAGCCCCTAGGCCAACTCAAATGCCAGCTATTATTGCCCACGCAAGGAGTAAATGTGCAAACCAAGGGACAGCAGAGAGATCCTTCATCACCATTCAGTATCATTGATCAGATGAAGAAGACAAACGTCAACATATCAATGTGGGAATCCCTATCTATCCCAGGCCAAAGAGATCTGCTGCAAGCTACCATGAAGGATTGGCCAACTTCAAATCAGCAGGTTCAGATGCAAGACAAAGTGCTTACAAATGCTGCCCAGCCTGAAGGAAGTCATGGAGGGCAACAAGGTAAAATGTTGAAGCCCCCTCCTTTCTATGTTTCATTAATCATTGGAAATCAGCTAGTACATAATTGCATGATAGACTCCGGGGCAAGTAGCTCAGTAATGCCTAAACAAATAGCTGATCAGCTAGGGCTCCAGTATGAAATAACATCTAAAGGGGTAGTGTAGCTAGATGGGACAGCAATAGCAACAGTTGGAGTGATTAGAAATTTGAGTCTTACCTTACACGCATGTCCAAATGTTGTTGTTTTACAAGATGTATCAATCATAGACCTTCCACCACTCTTTGCCCTTTGCTTGTCAAGAGACTTCACAGCGAAGATTGGGGCGTATTTGTCTACTGATTGGTCACACATGCTATTCAGAACAAGATATGGAACTAAGGCCACAATTAGGTCTAAACCTATTACAAACTTCCATATTGAGCCTTACACTCCAAGTCAGATTAATGCCAATTGCTCAGCATTTGATCAAGAAGATCACCCTAGCACTGATGAGGCTGACACCAAGATTGGAAGCATCCCGGATCTAACTCTTGATGAATGGGAAAACAAGATACATGCTTTTGATCCCTATCAAGAAGTAGAAGAATCTGCGCTAGGAGTTTATTGTTTACATGAAGAGAATCAACCTCTCCCCAACATCACCAAGCCGATCATAAAGACAAGAATGAAGTATGGAAATTGTTCTTTGATGGGTCAAGGAGTAGACAAGGTGCAGGAGGAGGAGCTATGCTCATTTCACCGCAAGGTATAAAGTATTACTCAGCCTTCCGTTTCCAGTTTTCCTGCTCAAACAACACAGCTGAGTATGAAGCCTTAATTCATGGACTGCACTGGGCAATGAAGAAAGGCATCAAGAATTTACAAGTATTTGGTGATAGTGAGCTGATTGTAAACCAAGTCAAAGGAAAAAATGCTGCCAAAAATGATCTGTTGAAGAACTACAAAAATCGGGTATGGGATCTTATTGAAGATTTTGAAGCTTTTAGCATCAATTCCATCCCAAGAAAAAAGAATGAAGCCACCGACAACTTGCAGCAATCGGGGCTGCCTTTGATGTTGTGGAAAGCATCAAAAGTGAGAAATCTCAGCCTCATATCAAATTGGTTATGAGACCAGCTGTCTCCGATAACAATGTCAAGTTGGCAAGTCTTTGAGAATGATCAAAGAAATTGTTAATTTCTACAAGAAGAAGCTGAGTTCTCCGCCAGGAATCAAGACAAGCTGCATCAGCAGTATGGTGACCAAGTGGTGTAGCTGAGAACTAACAAATTACCAAAAGGCCTCATAACCTTGGAGTCAATCTTCAACCCGAATGATCAGTTCCGGAAGGAGAAAGTGAACATTCAAGTAAAGGGTGAAGATTCTGAGCCTATTTTAGTGGAAGAAGGCAAAACATTGCAGATTGGCAAAAGTAAGTACCTCACAAGAGAAATCTGATTTTGTTCAGCTTTGTCAAGAGTTCCCAGATGTCTTTGCTTGGACTTACAAAGATCTAAGAGGTTTCAACCCAAAGTTGGCACAACATACTATTGAGCTGGATCCGGAATCCAAGCCCGCTGCAAGTGCAAAAGCAAAGGCCAATGAATCCCCATATCGAACCTCTCATGAGAAAAGAGTTAAGCAAGCTTATTGAGGCCAGTATCATCTTCCCCATCAAACACTCAAGTTGGGTCGCCAACTTAGTCCCAGTCAGAAAGAAGAATGGAGAGATCAGGTTGTGTGTCGACTTCAGAGATTTGAATAGAGCCTCTCTCAAGGATCATTATCCACTCCCTTCCATGGAGCAAATATTGCAGGTTGTAGCTGGTTCAGAAAGGTTTTCACTACTTGATGGCTACTCAGGCTACAATCAGATTATGGTGAGGGAGGAAGATCAATTCAAGACAGCCTTCACAACCAAATGGGGCACATATGCTTACAAGAAGATGCCATTTGGCCTATCAAATGCTGGAGCCACCTTTCAAAGGGCAATGGACATGGCATTCAAAGGCTTGATCAACAAGATAGTGCTGGTATACCTAGATGATATCACCGTATTTCTCAAAGAATGCAAGCAGATCATCTCTTTCACCTCGAGGCAAGTGTTTCGTAGGGTGTAGAAAGTTTGGGTGTCTTTGAATCCCAAGAAGTGCATCTTTCTTGCACATGAAGGAAATCTCCTTGGCCATATTGTCTCGAAAGAGGGACTAGCAATTGATCCAGAGAGGGTTGAAGCCATAAGAGCACTACCATTGCCAAGTCACAAGAAGGCTCTTCAAAGCTTCTTGGGAAGGATAAACTTTGTCCGGAGGTTTGTCCCAGATTTTACAGCCCTTGTCAAGCCCATCACCAAAATGTTAAAGAAGAGCATGGCTTTTAAGTGGACAACAGAAGGCAAGGAGAGTTTTGAAGCAATCAAAGAAGCTATCTCTCAAGCACCAACTCTCATCAACCTAGACTTCTCCAAGGATTTCATCCTCTATGCATTTGGAGGTGATGACACTATTTCTACCATTCTAGTACAACAGAACAAAGATAATGATGAGCAGCCAGTTGCCTTCTTCAGCCAGAGCCTAGATGACTATGAGGTGAGGTACTCTTTTATTGAGAAGCATGTGCTTGCAGTAATCAGAAGCTTGAAGAAATTCAAGCATTTAATCTCAAACAACAAGGTCCAGTTGCTGGTCTCACATGCTGGAGTTAAGGACTTCCTCCTCAACAAGGATTTGAATGAGAAAAGGGCAGGTTGGATCACCCGTGTCATGGAATATGACATTGAGATCAAGATCACCAAGCTGGTAAGAGGGAAAGGATTGTGTGAGCAGCTGGTTTTGGGGAAGCAAAAAGAAGTATGCAACAAAGAAGAAACTGTTTTGACAGTCCAAGACAGCCATGAGCCAAGTGGCAAGCAAGAAGAAGACAATGCTGCCCCGACTCCTTGCTGGACCCAAGGTATTATGCACTTCCTAGGCATAGGCCTATGCCCTCCAGAGATGAACAAGACCCAAAGGAGACACTTCAGATTGCAGGCTGTCCCATATGCCATTGTTGATGGAGTTTTGTTCAAGAAAGATGTGAATGGAGTGTTGCTGAGATGCATTAGCACAGGTCAGATTCAAAGGGTATTAGAAGAGTTCCATGATGGACCAGCTGGTGGCCATTTTGCACCAAGAGTGACAGCTCTAAAAATCATGAAGGCTGGTTATTATTGGCCTAAAATCTTCAGTGATTGTTATGCATGGATCAAGAGGTGTAAGAATTGTGCATTCTTCACAGGAAAAGAGAAGTTTGCTACCCTTCCATTGCATCCAATCTCAGTTGACCAGCCATTCATGCAATGGGGTTTGGACTTCATTGGAGTCATTAATCCCAATTCAAGCCAAGGGCACAAATGGATTTTGACAGCCACAGACTACTTCACCAAATGGACAGAAGCAGTAGCACTCAAAGAGGTGAATGAGTCTAGCATCTTAGACTTTTATGAGGGGATAACAACCAGATTTGGTGTACCTGCCACAATAATCTCTGATAATGCATTGGCATTCATTGATCTAGGTGACTGAGTGGGCTGTCAAGAACGGTATTTACCTAAGCACTTCATCAAACTATTACCCTCAGGGTAATGGCCAGGCCGAGTCTACAAACAAGAACTTGTTGAGGATCATTAGGAGGACTCTTGATGAGAATCAGAGGTCTTGGCATACCAAACTGAAATCAGCCTTATGGGCTGATAGGATCACTCCCAAAAGATCCACAGGTAATTCTCCATTCAGGCTTGTCTATGGAAGAGAGGCAATCTTGCCCATGTCACTTGAGTTGCCAACATTGGAACTCATGAAGCAGCTGGAGTTGCTTGAATTTGAGCCCATGGAGGTGAGGTATGCAGAGTTGATGGAGCTGCAAGAGATCAGAAATCAGGCATCCCAAGCAATGGAAAAGGATCAAGCTTTGATCAAGAAGACCTTTGATAGAAAGGCCAAGGATAGATCTTTTCAAGTTGGAGATCTAGTGTTGAAATGGGATGTGGACAGAGCAAAACCGGGAAGGCATTCAAAATTTGATGCCATTTGGAGTGGCCCATACGTGGTCACAAAGTGCAAGAACAACAATGCTTTCCAATTAGCCTCACTGGAGGGTGAAGAACTACAGATTCCAGTCAATGGAATCTATCTCAAGCGTTGCTTCTAGAGGGAAGTTCACTACCTCTGTAAATATTAGATTAGATTTTCTTTCCTCCAAGTGCTTGTGCACATTGTTTTGCTGTAGGTTAGTTTTGTTTTCCCTAAGTGCTTTGGCACAGCTTGCTGTCCATGGAGATGTTTTGCAGTCCTTGCTTTCATCAGGTGACATTCCATCTTCCTCCTTGCACATTCTGAGTCAGTTGAGGTTCTAAATAGAATATTTGATGACTCCATGCCCAATGGACTACTTCAGGCAACTGGTATCTTCTACCTAGCAGGCAGGTATCCCCGCTGAGTCACCAAATTGTTATCCAAATTCACCCCCAGGGTGATTTGATAACATACATCAGAATTCTCAAGTCCCAGGCAAATGGATTGATTCAGGGCAAAAATCATGTTTCTAGGGTCCCCTCAAAATTTTTCTAACTCTCCTGTCTAGGTTGAAAAGAGCAAGTTCTGAGAAAATGTGAAAAAGTTGCAAAAAATAAGCTTGGGCTAGAAAAATTGTGAAAATTGGCTAAGTCCTAGTCCTCGCAACAGTCGGGACATTTGGGACATCAAGGCGTGGATCGGCCGAAAAAGCCTGTGTGCAAAAAGGGACATCTGCAGCAAAAAGGAACATCCGGGACAAATGGGGACGTGATGCAGGGACGCGGAAAGCCGGTTCGGCCGAAGGAGAAGAAAATCGACTAACTAAAAATTTTAATTTTAGCAAAGGCACGAATCCGCCTGGGACGGCCGAAAAGGAGAACTTTCGGGGCGCGGGAATCCGGGCACGAGGACGCCGAAGGAGGAAGAAAAGGACTAAGCGCCGAGAGCAAAATAGTTTGGGAGCCCATTTCGGGGTTCGAAGAATTTGAACCACCGGATCGGCTGAAATAGCTTGAACAAATTTAGTACACGGGACATCTAACCGTGAGTGCATGGAGGACCTTGAACCGGCCGGTTCACCAAAATAGAGAAATTTCGTATTGGGACAAGTTGGGACAAAGGGACGCGTGGGACGCGGATAGCCAAAAGCCGAGAGCCAATCAGATTATGCCACGTGTCATCGGCAGATAAGGGACAAGGAAGCCCATTTCGGGCGGATCGGAGGTTTTGTCCCAAATAGCACTGGGACATCCGGGACAAAAGGCGACGCCAGGGCGTGAAAAGCGGGCAGACTCGCAGACCAATCAAATCACGACACGTGTCACAAGGGAGAAAGTCCAAAAGTCAAAGGGTGAGGTTTCAAGCACTGACCCGAGCCAATAAAAAGAGGACACGTGTCCAATGAAGTAGGAAAACCCGCGGGAAGGAGGAGAGATAATTACACATCCAATCGCATGCCACACGTGTCATCCAGTGGAGAAACGGAAAGAAATTCAAAACACGTTTTCACCTGTTTTGTGCCCTAAATCTTCAGATCGACATATCTTTCGATCCAGAGCTCAGATTTGCACGTTCTTTATATCAACGGAAAGCTTATGAAATTATCTACATGATTTTAGGGTTAATCTTGAATTTTGGTGTAGTCTAGAGAGAGAAAATTGAGAAACAGCTCTGACACGTGTTCATGGCCAGAAGTGACATTTCAACTGACCAAATTTAATGCAAAATGGGTCGCATTCTCCTATAATCCAGTCAAAATGATAGGGTATGGGTTTGTAAGGTCCCCCATGCCATTTTAATGCACCTATAGTCAGGAGGGATGGGCTCTCATGTTTTTGTACATTTTTTCTCCCTGGGCTCGACCCATGCAATGTAAAAGCCAGATTTGGCTCATTTCTAAGGGGGAACAATTTTTGACATAGCAACTTCTTCTTTCACCTCCAGCAGGTGGTTGATGCAAGAATCAGACCTCTCCAAAAGATTGTAATAGTTTTTACCTCTCTGAGGTTGTAATGCAGTGATTTGGGTACTGGAAATGATAATGCAAGCTTTGTGAATGGTTTTCAGTCCTTTGTTTGTATTATTTGCTTCATTTCAGATCCTAAGTTATATCTTATCAGCCTGTGTATGTTTCATGTTGCAAATCTCTGGTTTGTGTCTATTTTCTTGACAAAAATGTTTCACCACTCCTTTTGGTGCATCACCATCTTTAGTTAGTTTCAATTTCTTACATTTCTACCCCTGTCTCCTTGTAAGTTAGAGTAGGATTAGGATCTTAACCTCTGTAGTTGTGCAAGCATTAGATCTAAATCAGAGGAGTTTGAGGAACCAGCTGTAATTTGGAGATTCCACTCTCGGTTTCACAAGTCCCCACACTTGGAGAGAGGTTTCCATGTTGTGCAATCACACTAGATGCTAGTGTGATCAACCTAGAACCCTGATCTGCATCCAGGGTTGTTGTGAGTCTGCAACAACACTCACCAAGTAGCTCACCTAATAGCTCACCGGGAGCTCGTAAGTAGCTCGAATAGGAGCTTATTGAGTAGCTTGACTTGACCTTAATTAGAAACTCACATGGGAGCTCATTTGATAGCTCACCTTAACAGCTCACCTTGAGCTGCCTGACTCAACATGAGCTCACCCGAGAGCTCATCAAGTAGCTCACCCGAAAAATCACCGGGGTGCTCACCTTACACTCACCTAGAAAATCACATGAGAGCTCACCTTGGAGCTCACCAAATAGCTCACCGGGTAACTCACCTAGGAGCTCTTCTTCGAGCTCGTGGATCAGCTCACCAAGTAGGTCACCTAAAAGCTCTTCTAGGAGCTCACTCAAAAACTCTTATGGGAACTCACCGATAGCTCACCTTGCCAACTCACATGGGAGCTCACCTATTAGCTCACCTTATCAACTCACCTTGAGCTCACTGATGAGCTCACCTTCCCAACTAACCTTGAGCTCATCTTGTAGCTCACTTCAAAGTTTGTCAAGGAACTCACCAAGTAGCTTACACGGGAACTCGCCAACACTTGCTTGGGAGCTCACCTCGAGCTCACCGAGCAGCTCACTGAGTAGGTTGACTTGAGCTCACTTGTGAGCTTACTGAGCACCTTGTTGGTGACCTCACCTAGGAGCTCACCAAGTAGCTCACTTGGTAACTCACCTAACAGCTCACCTTGTAGTTTACTGAATAGCTCGCCAAGTAGCTCACCTGGGAGCTTATAGGAGCTCATCAAGTAACTCACCTAGGAGTTTACCCGACACTCACCTTGCCAACTCGTAGTTGAGTTCACCTTACTAATTCACCTTGCCAACTCACCTTGAGCTCATCTAGTAGCTCACATATAAGCTCACCTCAAAGATTTCTAACAAGCTTACCTTTGAGCTCACCTAGGAGCTTAGGCGGGAGCTTTTCAAGTAGCTCACCCACGAGCTCGTTGAGTAGCTTAACTTGAGCTTGCTCAAAAACTCACTGAGGAGCTCACCGATAGCTCACCTTTCTAGCTTGCATTGAGCTCACCCGGGAGCTCATCGAGTATCTTGATTTGAGCTCACCCGAGCTCATAAAGTAGCTCACCTAAAAACTCACATTAAAAACTCACATGGGAGCTCACCTATCAGCTCAAATTATCATCTCGCCTTGAGCTTGCTAAGGATCCTACCTTGCCAACTTGACTTGAGCTTGTTTGGTAGCTCACCTCAGAGTTCATTAAGTAGCTCACCAAGTAGCTCACCTAGGAGCTCACCTAATAGCTCACCTAGGAGCTTGCCTAATAGTTCACCTGGGAGCTCACCAAGTAGCTCGGCCGAGTAGGTTCACTTAATCTTGATTGTGAGCTCTCCAAGTAGCTCACCGGGGACCTCGCCTCAAGTCGAGCTACTCGGTGAGCTCACGGGAAAGCTCAAGGTGAGGTGGCAAGGTGAGTGTCGGTGAGATCCTAAGTGAGTTTTTAGGAAAGCTCAAGTTGATCTGTTGAATGAGCTCTGGGTGAGCTACTTGCCGAGCTCCTAACCGAGCTCTTAGGTGAACTGCTCGGTGAGCTCCCAAGCAAGCTCAAAGGTGAGCTTGTCGATAATATCTAAGGTGAGCTTACATACAAAGCTCTTGGATGAGCTCAAGGTGAGTATGTAAGGCAAGCTCAAGGTGAGTTGGCAAGGTGAGTTCTCGGGTAAGCTCTGGGTGAGTTTCTCGATGAGATCCCGAGTGATCTCAACTCGAGCTTATCGGTGAGCTCCCGAGAAGATCTCCAAGGTGAGCTACTTAGCGAGCTATTTGACAAGATCCCGGTGATCTCCCAAGGGAGATACTTGGCAAGCTTCCAAGTGAGGTCCCTAGCGAGCTACTCGGTGGTGACAAGCAAGCTCGAGTTAACCTACTTGGCGAGCTACTCGGTGAGCACCCGGTGAGTGTTAGGCAAGTTCCTAGGTAAGCTATTAGGTGAGCTCCTAGGCAAGCTACTTGGTGAGTTTCTCGATGAAATTTGAGGTGAGCTACCAAATGAGCTCAAGGTGAGTTGGCGGGGTGAGCTCCTCAATGATCTGGCAAGGCAAGATGATACGCGAGCTCCCATGTGAGTTGGCAAGGTGAGCTATAACACAAGATCCCATGCTAGTTTTTAGGTGAGTGGCTAATGAGCCCCTAGGTGAGCTCAAGTTAATCTACTCGGTGAGCTCTTAGGTGAGCCCAAGGTGAGTGGCAAGGTGAGAAGTTAGGCAAGTTTCTGGGTAAGCTCAAGTTGAGCTACTCAACGAGCTCCTGGGTGAGCTATTTTTCAAGCTCTTAGCCAAGCTCCTAGGTGATCTCCTTGGTGAGCTCCCATGTGAGCTCAAGGTGAGATTTTCAGTAATCTCTAAGGTCAGCTTACATGTGAGCTACCAGATGAGCTCAAGGTGAGTTAGTAACATGAGCTCAATGCGAGTTGGCAAGGTGAGCTTCTAGGTGAGTTACTTGATAAGCTCTTGGGTGAGCTCAACTAGACCTGATCGGCAAGCTCCTAGAAGAGCTCCCAGGTGAGCTACTTGGCGAGCTATTCGGTGAGTTCCCGGGTAAGCTGCTAGGCTAGCTCCCAAGTGAGCCACTTGGTGAGCTCCCAAGTGAGGCCCCTAGTGAGTGCTCGGTGAGCTCACAAATGAGCTCAAGTTAACATACTCGGCGAGCTTCTCGATGAGCTCCTAGCGAGTTATTAGGTGAGCTACTTGGTGAGATTCGAATGAACTCCGAGGTAAGCTACCGGATGAGCTCAAGGTGAGTTGTCAAGGTGAGCTCCTCGGCCAAGCTCAAGGAGAGTTGATAGGTGAGCTCCCATTTAAGTTTCGTGTGGTTGTCGGGTGAGCTCCCATGTAAGTTTTCATGTGAGGTACTTGATGAACTTCCGAGTGAGCTCAATTAAAGCTGCTCGGTGAGCTCCTAGGTGAGCTCAAGGCAAGTTGGCAAGGTGAGTTGTTAGGTGAGCTCCCGAGCAAGTTTCTAGGAAATCTTAAGTCAAGTGCTCGACGAGCTCCTGGAAAAGATGCTTGCCAAGCTCCCATCCGAGCTCCTAGGTGAGCTTCTCGGTGAACTCTCAAGCAAGCTCAAAGGTGAGATTCTTGGTAATCTATGAGGTGAGCTTACATGTGAGCTACCAAATGAGCTCAAGGTGAGCTGGCAAGGTGAGATCAAAGTGAGTTGGCAAGGTGACCTCAAGGTGAGTTGGCAAGGTGAGCTATCGGTGAGCTCCCAAGAGAGTTCCCAGTGAGTTACTTGAAGATCTCCTAGGTAATCTTAAATCGAGTAGATCGGTGAGCTCCTAGAAGAGCTCCCAAGTGAGCTATTTGGTGAGCTCCTAGATGAGCTGTTAGGTGAGCTCCCAAGTGAGCTATTTGGTGAGCTCCCGGTGAGGTCCCCAGAGTGACTCGGTGAGCTAACAAGAGAGCTCAAGTTAACCTACTCGGTGAGTTTCTTGGTGAGCTCCCGTGTGAGATACTTGGTGAGTTTCTTGATGAACTCCAAGGTGAGCTACCAAATGAGCTCAAGGTGAGTTGGCAACGTGAGCTTTTCAGCGAGCTCAAGTTGAGCTAGCAAGTCGAGGTGATAGGTAATCTTCCATGTGAGTTAGCAAGGCGAGTTGTAAGGTGAGCTCCCATGTGAGTTTTCGGTGAGCTACTTGATGAGCACCCAGTGAGCTCAAGTCGAGCTGCTCGGCGAGATCCTGGGCAAGCTCAAGGTAAATTGACAAGGTGAGCTATCGGTCAAGTTCCTAGGTGAGTTTCTTGGTAAACTCAAGTTTAGTTGCTCGGCGAGCTCTGGGTGAGCTGTTTGCCAAGCTTCTAGCCGAGCTCCTAGGTGAGCTACTTGGTGAGCTCCTGGATGAGCTCAAAGGTGAGTTTGTCGGCCAATCTCGAGGTGAACTTACATGTGATCTACCGGATGATCTCAAGGTGAGTTACCAAGGTGAGCTCAAAGTGAGTTGGCAAGGTGAGCTCAAGGAGAGTTGGCAAGGTGAGCTATCGGGTGAGCTCCCGGGGAGAGTTCCCATATGAGTTACTTGATGAGCTCCCGAGGCAAGCTCAACTTGAACAGTTTGTGAGCTCCCGAAGATCTCCTAGGTGAGTTAATTTGTGAGCTACGAGGCATGCTTTGCTAGGTGAACTCCCAATCGAGCTACTTGGTGATCTCCCGTGAGGTCCCCTGCGAGTGACTCGGTGAGCTAACAAGAGAGCTCAAAAGAGAGATCAAGTTAACCTACTCGGTGAGCTTCTTGGTGAGTTCCCAAGTGAGCTACCGGTGAGCTCCCGGGTGAGCTACTTGGCGAGCTACTAGATGGTGAACTCGAGGTGAGCTACCAAATGAACTCAAGGTGATTTGGCAATGTGAGATTTTCGAGAGAGCTCAAGTCTAGCTGGCAATTCAAGGTGATAGGCAAGCTTCCATGTGAGTTAGCAAGGTGAGTCATAAGGTGAGCTCCCATGCGATTTTTCAAGCAAGTTGCTTGATGAACTCCCATTCAAGCTACTCAATAAGCTCTGGTGAGCTCAAAGTGAGCTTTTAGGTGAGTTCCTAGGTGAGTTTTGGGAAAACTCAAGTTTAATTGCTCAAAGAGATCCCCGGGAGAGCTGATTACCGAGCTCCCAACCGAGCTCCTAGGTGAGCTGCTCGGTGAGCTCCCGAGCAAGCTCGAAGGTGAGCTTGTCGAAAATCTCTTAGGTGAGCTTATATGCGAGCTACTAGATGAGCTCAAGGTGAGTTGGCAAGGTGAGCTCAAGGAAAGTTAGCAAGGTAAGCTCAAGGTGAGTTAGTAAGGCAAGCTCAACTTGATCGATCGGTGAGCTCCACGAAGAACGCCCGGGCGAGCTACTCTATGAGCTGTTCGGTGAGCTCCTAGGTGAGTTGTTAGGTGAGCTCCCAAGTGAGCTACTTGGTGAGCTCCCGGAAAGGTCCCAGGTGAGTTACTCGGTGAGGTCACAAGTGACCTCACAAGAAAGCTCAAGTCAACCTACTTGGTGAGTTGTTTAGTGAACTCCCAACCGAGCTACTTGGCTAGCTCCCAGGTGAGGTCCCCGGTGAGCTACTCGGTGAGCTCACAAGCAAGCTCAAGTTAACCTACTCGACGAGCTACTTGGTGAGATCCCAGGTGAGTTGTTAGGTGAGCTCCTAGGTGAGCTACCTAGTGAGCTACTCGATAAACTCCAAGGTGAGCTACCAGAAAAGCTCAAGGTGAGTTGTCAAGGTGAGCTCCAAAGTGAGCTCAAGGTGAGCTAGTAAGGTGACCTGATAGGTGATATCCCATGTGAGTTTCTCGGTGATCATTTGTGTGAGCTCGCATGTGATTTTTCGGCCAAGCTGTTTGACGATCTCCCAAAAGCTCAAGTTGAGCTTCTCAGCGAGCTCCTAGGAAACCTCTTGCACAATCTCAAGGTAAGGCAGCAAGGCAAGCTATCAGTGCAAGCTCCAAGGTGACTTTATGGGTAAGCTTAAGTTGAGCTACTCGATGAGCTCTGGGTGAGATGCTTTGAGCTCCTAGGTGAGCTTACATGTGAGCTACCAGATGAGCTAAAGGTGAGTTGGAAAGGTGAGATGTTAGGTGATCTCCTAGATGAGTTACTCAACAATCTCTCGGGTGACCTCAACTTGAGCTGATCGGAGCTCCCGAGAAGAGCTCCTGGTGAGCTACTTGGTGAGCTACTAGGAGAGCTCCCAAGGGAGCTACTTGGTAGGTTCCCAGGCAAGGTCCTCGGTGAGCTACTCGGTGATCTCACAAGTGAGATCAAGTCAACCTACTTAGCGAGCTACTCGGTGAGATCCTAGGTGAGTGTTAGGTGAGCTCCCGGGTAAGCTATTAGGTGAGCTACTTGGCAAGCTACTTGATGAAATCGAGGTGAGCTACTGAGACGAGCTCAAGGAGAGTTGGTAAGGTGAGTTCCTTAGTGAGCTCAAGGTGAGTTGGTAACGTGAGTGACAAGGTGAGTTGATAGGTGAGCTCCCATGTAAGTTGGCAAGGTGATCATCAGTCAAGTGAGCTCTCATGTGATTTTTGGGTTAGCTACTTGATAAGATCCCATGAGAGGAGCTCAAGTCGAGCTACTTGCGAGCTCTGGGTGAGCTCAACATGAGCTGGTAAAGTGAGCTATTAGGCAAGCTCCCGGTGAGTTTCGGGTAAGCTCAAGTCAAGTTGCTCGACCGGTTCCTAGGTGAGTGCTTGCTGAGCTCCCATCTCGAGCTCTTAGGTGAGCTACTTGGTGAGCTCCCAAGTGAGCTCAAAGGTGATCTTGTCAAAAATATCTGAGGTGAGATTACATGTGAGCTACTAGATGAGCTCAAGGTGAGTTGGCAAGAAAGCTATCGGTGAGCTCCTAGGTGAGTTCCCGGTGAGTTACTCAACGAGCTTCTAGGCGAGCTCAACTCGAGCTAATTGGTGAGCTCCCATAAGAGCTTCAAGGTGAGCTACTTGGAGAGATGTTTTTCGATCTCCCGTGAGGTGCTAGGTGTTCGTCAAGCAGCTTGGTAAGTAGCTTTCTGGGAGCTCACCTAACAACTCACCTCGGAGTTCACTGAGTAGTTAGTGAGTAGGTTGACTTGAGCTCACTTGTGAGCTCACCGAGTAGCTCGTAAAGGACCTCACCTAGGATCTCGTCAAGTAGCTCACTTGGGAGCTCACCTAGTAGCTCACCTGGGAGCTTGCTGAATAGCTCACCAAGTAGCTCACCTGGGAGCTCTTCTGGGAGCTCACCGATCACCTTGCCAAGTAGCTTGCACGGGAGCTCTTACGGGAGCTTTCCAATCATCTCACCAAGTAGCTCACCTTGCCAACTCACATTGAGCTCACCTTGCCAACTCACCTTGAGCTCATCTGGTAGCTCACATGTAAGCTCACCTCAAATATTTTCAATAAGCTCACCTTTTAGCTCACCTGGGAGCTCACCGAGTAGCTCACCTAGGAGTTCGGTGGGATCTCGGTGAACAAATCACCTAGGAGCTTGTTGAGTAGCTTGACTTGAGCTTTCCTAAAAACTTACCTCGGAGCTTGCTGACGACACCCTACCTTGCCATCTCACCTTGAGCTCACCCAAGAGCTCACCGAGTAGATCCACTAGAGCTCACCCAGGAGCTCATCAAGCAGCTCATCTAAAAACTCACATGGGAACTCACCTGATAGCTCACCTTGCCAACTCGTATGGGATCTCACCTATTAGCTCGCCTTGCCAGCTCACTTTGAGCTCACTAAGGAGCTCACCTTGCCAACTCACCTTGAGCTCTTCTTGTAGCTCACCTCGGAGTTCATTGAGGAGCTCACCAAGTAGCTCACCTAGGAGCTCGCCTAATAGCTCACCTGGGAGCTCACCGAGTAGCTCACCAAGTAGGTTAACTGAGCTCGCTTGTGAGCTTACCGAGAACCTCACCTAGGAGCTTGCAAAGTAGCTCACTTGGGAGCTCACCTAGCAGCTCACCTAGGAGTTCTCTAAATAGCTCACCAAGTAGCTCACCTAGGAGCTCTTCTAGGAGTTCATCGAGTAACTCACCTGGGAACTCACCTGGGATCTCACGTGATAACTCACCTTACCAACTCGATTGAGTTCACTTTACCAACTTGACTTGAGATTACCTTGCCAACTCACCTTGAGCTCATCTGGTAGCTCACATGTAAGCTCACCTTAGAGATTACCAACAAGCTTACCTTTTAGCTCACTTGGGAGCTCATAGAGTAGCTCACCTAGGAGCTCTGCAAGCAACTCACCAAGGAGCTCATCGAGTAGCTCAACTTGAGCTTGCCCGAAAACTCACACTCCGGAAGCTTGCCTTATAGCTCACCTTTCCAGGCTCACCTTGAGCTCACCTAGGAGCTTGCCGAGCAGCTCAACTTGATCTCACCCAGAGCTCTTCAAGCGGCTTACTTGAAAACTCACATGGAAGCTCACCTATCGGTGTTCGTTAAGTAGCTCACCAAGTAGCGCTCTTAGGAGCTCCCTTAACAGCTCACCTAGGAGCTCACCTAAGAGTTTTTGAGTAGCTCACCAAGTAGCTCTCCTAGGAGCTCACCTAATAGCTCACCCGGAGCTCATCAAGCATCTCACTAAGTAGGTTGAGTTGATCTCGATTGTGAGCTCATCGAGCACTCACGGGGGACCTCACCTCAAGTTGAGATACTCGGAGAGCTTACGGTGAGCTTAAGGTGAGTTATTAGGAGAGCTGCCAAGTGAGTTTCGGGCAAGCTTAAGTCAAGCTGCTCAATGAGCTCCTAGGTGAGTTGCTTACCGAGCTCCCAGCCAAGCTCTTAGGTGAGCTGCTATGTTAGCTCCCGTGCAAGCTCAAAGGTGAGCTTGTCGGTAATATCTTGAGGTGAGCTTACATGTGAGCTACTAGATGAGCTCAAGGTGAGCTCAAGGTGAGTTAGCAAGGCAAGCTCAAGGTGAGTTGGCAAGGTGAGCTGTCAAGAGAGCTCCTAGGTGAGTTCCCAAGTGAGTTACTTGATGAGCTCCCAAGTGAGCTCAACTCGAGCTTATCGGTGAGCTCCTAGAAGATCTCCCAGGTGAGCTACTTGGTGAGCTATTTGACAAGCTCCCAAGCGAGCTACTAGGAGAGCTCCTTGGCGAGGTCCTTAGCGAGCTGCTCGGTGGTGACAAGTGAGCTCAAGTAACTCTACTTGGCGAGCTACTCGGTGAGCTCCTAGGTAAGCTAGGTGAGCTCCCGTGAGCTACTTGGCAAGGTGTTGCTTGAAAAAATCTGAGGTGAGCTACGAGACGAGCTCAAGGTGAGTTGGCGGTGAGCTCCTTATAGAGCTCAAGGTGAGTGGCAAGGCGAGATGATAGGCAAGCTCCCATTTGAATTAGTAAGGTCAGCTATAATGTGAGCTCCTATGTAAGTTTTCAGTGAGTTGCTTAACGAGCTCCTCGATGAGCTCAAGTCACGCTACTCGGTGAGCTCCTAAGTGAGCTCAAGGTGAGCTAGAAAAGTGAGCTATCGGGTGACTTTCTCAGGAAAGCTCAATTTGAGCTTTGCTCGATGAGATCCAGGTGAGCTTTTGCTGATCTCCCGGCCAAGATCCTAGGTGAGCTCCCATACGCAAGCTCAAGGTGAGCTTTTCGGTAATCTCTAAGGTGAGCTTACATAAAGCTACCATATGAGCTCAAGGTGAGTTGGTAACGTGAGCTCAAGGTGAATTGGAAAGGTGAGATTCTAGGTGAGTTACTTGATGAGCTCTATGATGCCGACTTCAACTACCACTTGAGACCAAGAAACAAATTAGGAATAATTATGGAATAATTTTTTTTTATAGGAAGAGTCTACAACCAAGTTGCAAGACACTAGTTTGAAATTAAATAGGTTTCGAAAAAATTATAATTAACCAAACACAATATTTCCAATTTTATCTTATAACAAGTTTACTAGGTTCCAATTCTTGGAGGTTACAAGTTTTATTAAGGTTCGGGAGAAATTTATCACCGGGCCCTGCTCTCTATCGGGCCCTCAACTTCAACTAGATTTCTCACATACTTATACTTATCAAAACTTTTCTAAACTAGACTCATTAGATAGAAAATTTCCTTACCTTTCCAACTATATAAATAAGTCCTCCTAACTCCTTGTAAAACTCAAGTTATGGCCGGGCGGAGTTTTAGGGAAAATTTTCCCTTGGAGGTCCGCGGGGATAGGGAGAAAATTGGGAAAATTTTCCCAAATGCCACGTGTCATCACGTGATTGATGTGGGTGAGCGGGTCATGGGAAAAATTTGAAATTTTTCCCAAAACCAAAGTCTCAATTTTCCAAAGGAAAATTTTCCTCCATGCCTCCGCACTTGCTCAAATGGCCACGTGGCGCTTTGTGATTGGCCGCAGGCCGAGCGGAGGAAAAAGTGAAATTTTTCCAAAAGGGCAAAAAGTTAAGTTTTCCATTTTGATCGGTGCCCTCCTGCCATATATCGATATGTGATTAGTTCGGGTCCACGGGAGAAAAGTGACCCCACGCCACATGTCAGCACATGATTGATTGGGGCCACGGAAATTTCTTTTTTTGGAAATTTTTCTAAAGTTCAAAAATTAATTTTTTTTTTTCTAAGGTCGAATTATTTCATTTTTGGTTTGGGATGGCCATTTTGAAGTAAAACTTCAAATGGCCATAACTTTGATAGGAAGCTCCATTTTAGGAAAACGAGAACTTTCTGAAAATCTCTGAGTCATCTTTGCACAGAAATTCATCAATTTTGAAATTTGGTAAAGTTTCAAGGGTCAATTTTAAGAAATCGATCTGCAGGGTTTATAATTTAAAAGCGGCAAATTTCAACTTATAAGATTTGATTCAATTTTGATATTTCTTCTTGAGCATGTAAATTGAGCATTGGGAATTGGTCATGGGTAAATTTAAGTATATTTTCAAGGTCCAATTTGGACATTGGGTTACATTTGGTAAATTTTTACGTTTTTTGACAGTAAGTTGGATTGTGAAGTTAAAATTGGATTTGATAGAGTTTTTGAGATATTTTCTTAAATATGAAGTTCAATGTGGGTTCAATAGGACCTGATACATCTAAAATACTTTGTTTCCTTTCTCAATTTTAACTAAAAATCTGAACTGTACATTTTTTTAATGGAAATTCATTGCCAGAATTAAAGAAAGAAACAAAGATCATTTGCTAACAAGTTTATTAACCAATTTGCATCTTCCAAATATGGGGAGGCATTTTCAAATCTTATCTAAGGCATTCGAATGATTAAAACAATTAATTCGAGTTCATATTCAAGTTTAAACTTCAGTTTTGATTTGAAAAATAGTACATTTACTTGGCAATGTTATTTCTTAATCTCTTTCAAGTAGAGTTTTCATTTCACAACAACAGCAATGGGATCTAATACAACAATTAAATTTTGAGAAAGGAATGTAATTCTTTATTTGATTTCCAACAATAATTCAACAGTTTATCTCTTTATTTGAATTTCAAATTACAATGCACAATACATATTTCTTCCTTTCACATTCTTCTCATAACACAAAGTATGGAATAATAATTCTTTACAATTCACTTATCACTTTCAACCTTTTAATTTCAATACAAGATGTCTTCTCATTACAATTAACAATACAAATCATCCACTTTAAAGTGGGAAGGTTACAATGAACTTGCCAAAAAGGAAATGACCTGTCAAAACTGATTTCTCCAAGCTCCAAACAGCAGATGAGGCTGATTTCTTCATCTTTTATCTTTTAATCACAACAAGGAAGGGGAAAGGTAACACTCTCCACCCAACCAAGATACCCAATGGGAAAATAAAAGCCATCTTTCACCATCGGCCCCGAGCCCCAACCATATTAGAAAGGAATATGATAAAAAAACACATGGAAACATAGCTTCTTCCACATATAACATACATTCACATGCACAAGAAAATGCGCAAACACAAAGATGTAATTCACAACTACAACAACAATTTCAATCAAAACAAAGGCTCCTTCTCCAAGCAAGCAAGCCAATCAAGAGCAAGAACTATGGGGGTCTCCTTATGCCTCCCATGTTGGAATTGGGCATCCACCAAAAGCAACCCACCATAAACTCAATCAAATCCCATAAACCTTATATCTCCCAACCCCTCCTTATGCCCCCCCAAATTTATCCCTTATGCCCCCAAGAAGTAGGAAATGCAAGCTATTTCCTTTCCTAGGTGGATCCCAAACCAACACTCCCTCCACAAGAACAAATGCCAATGACAATTTCCTTATGCCCCCCCATTTGAAACCCCATAGTCTTCTCTTTTTACACCATGTCCTAGGCATTCTACCCATCCCTCAAAGAATGCAAACACAATACCATTCAATGTTTTGCATGCAAGAAGGGGAAAACAACAATTTAAAAGAATTAGAACCTACCTCTCCATAATGGAGATTTGCTTTCAAATAGAAGATTCTTGTTGGTCAAATCAATCCCAAAACAGAAAATGGAAAGCATGCAAATTAGTTCAAGCTCCTTCCACAAGAACAAGCTCCCAATGTAAGAGAAAAAAATATGACCCTAAGAAGCAAAATGGCAAGGTTTCAACAACCTCCAAAAGGGGAAGAAATTCCATTTTAAAGGAGATGATGGAAGAGGATGATGTGGATTCCAAGTGGGATGCCACATCATTTTTCCTCATCCCAAAATGAAATCACATCAAAAGAAAATACATCACAATGAATGTGAATGAAAAAATTACTTACATACACAAACTCAACCCATACCCAAAAGGAAAATGCATTTAAAATTTGTAAGGTAAGTGCAATCACTTCTTTCATAAAATCATGCCAAAACATAATAAAATAAGTTGCTTTTGACTCTAAAATTATAATCATGGTTGGTGGAGGTTTTTGAGAGGTGTGGGACAAGTTTAACTTGTCCCACAAGCCTCCAAATTTGTCCTTCAAGGCCAAATTCGAATTTCAAAGAGGAAGGAGTGTTTGACCTTCCAAAATCAGCCTTACAACCTCTTACACAACCCATACTTGGTAACTTACACACTCTTCTAAAATGCATTAACTTCTATGACATTTATTTATGACAACATTTTGGCATAAGATTTATTTAATTACCATAAGGTTATAAAATATATAAATCAAATTTCATTTTCAACCAAGGAAAAAAACATTTAATTTCACATTCCACATCCCATTTAATTTAATTAAATTTTAACTATATGACTCCCACATAATACTATCACTTTAAAAATAATTAAAACAAAAGCACATTACAAATAAAATACACACAACAATAATTAAAAAGGGAACACATAATAAAAACACACATATGCCCCTATGGTCACAATAATGGAAATCCCCCCATGGGAAATCCTAACAACTAAACACACAATCAAACACAGTTGCCATGGTGACCTTGTTGATTTCACACTGAATTCCAATATGGTTAGTCTCCAGTCCCCCGACATTGTTGTGATTTTTAACCTGCAAAATGCAAAATACCTCCTTCAGCCTCGTGGCCATATCAAAACATCCAAATGATATATAAACATTAAATCTGAATCACAACAATATCAAGATTCAATATTTATCATTAAAATTCAATTTGTAACTATATCATCATCCAATAGATTTATATACTAGAGCTATTCATAATAATCAATGTCACATGTCTAAAATTAACATCAATAACCTATCCATGTCAACTAGTATATCATCATCCACATAATAATAAAAATGTCTCAATGATCCTCAAGCAAAATATCTTAATCTAGATCAATATTAATCCGAGGATCTAATATCTAACCATCATACTAATCAAAACATAATAATATCCAAAATGTGACTAATAGTGTCAGGATCAGTATCTGAATAGTGTCTAAGGAAAGTGGGCACTACATCCCCCTCCCCTTAGACTCGACTTCCTCCTGGAAGTCACTGGAAAAAATGTGGAAATTGTACTCGTAAAGTAGTAGCATCCTCCCAAGTGGTTGCAGTCTCATCATATCTATCCCATTGCACCCGTACCTGATCAATCTCTCTACCTTGAAGGCCCAGGGTCCTGCGATCTATGATACGGACAGGCTCCACCATCAACTATCCCTGATCTTGCACCTGCAATGATGTCCAATCCAGCACATGAGAAGGATCTGTGATATCTCCTAAGAACAAAAACATGAAACACATCATGTATGCGAGACAAGCTGGGTGGTAATGCTAGACGGTAGGCCAACGGGCTGATATGCTCCAAGATCTCAAAAGGTCCAATGAACCAAGGAGCTAACTTAGAACCTTTTCCATAATGGATCGGGCTCTTATGTGGCCTAACACGAAGGAAAACCTTCATGCCCACATCAAAATTACGCTCGGTTCTATGCTGATCAGTGTACTTCTTCTGCCTATCCTATGCCTCCTGCAATCTCTACCTGATCAACACTACCTGCTACTCCATGTCCTGTAAGAGAGCTGGTCCAAGAGATACTCTATCCTCCAACCTATCCCAATTAAGGGGTGTCCTACACTCCCTACCATACAAGGCCTGAAAAGGAGCCATGCCTATAGAACTCTGGAAACTATTATTGTAGGCAAATTCCAAAAGATACAGATACTCCTCCCACTTAGACTACTGATCCATCACATACATCCTAAGCATATCCTCCAATATCTGATTCACCCTCTCAGTCTATCCATCCGTCTCAGGGTGATAAGTTGTGCTGAAGTTAATCTTCATCCCGAGAACATACTGCATGGTAGTCTAGAAATGTGAAGTGTATAAAGGATCGCGGTCACAAATGATCTTCCGTGGAATCCCATGCAACCTGACAATCTCATCCAAGTAAACATGTGCCACTGCACTAGCTTTATAGGTGGTCTTCACTGGGAAAAGTGAGCTAATTTTGTCAATTTATCAACCGTGACCATGATGGCATCGTGGTGATATCTCGACATTGGTAACCCAACAATGAAATCCATGGAAATGGTGTCCCATTTCCACTCCGGTATAGCATGAGGATAGAGAAGGCCAGCTGGATGTTGATGCCGACCTTCACTTTCTGGCACTCTAAACAGTGTGACACAAACTAAGCCATGTCCTACGAAGTCCTCTCTAGTGATATAAGCTGTCTCAAGGTGGCGTGCATCTTCTTCACCCCAGGATGGGCTGAATAGGGTGCACGATGTGCCTCTGTCAAGATGTCCTGCCTCAAGCCTCCATCTCTAGGAACATAAATCCAACCTTTGTGCCTAAGAAGACCATCTACCTCTAGTGATAAACCATCAAATTTCCCCTCAAGGGGTCTCTGGGACTCAATCTCTACTCAGGCTGCAATGTAGAAACTGTCAAGAGGAAGCTGCTGAAGGATCCTTGCTCCTGTAAATATGTGCTCACTAAAGTAGCCATGCTCAAATGCCTCTGTCTCTTGAGAGCGTCTGCAACCACATTCTCCTTCCCTTTCACATGCTCTATCTCCATGTCATACTCACAAAGAAACTCCATCCAACGTCTCTGACGAGTGTTTAGATTGGGCTGCGTGAAAAGGTGGCGAAGACTCAAATGATCTATCCTGAGTGTGAATCTCTGACCAAGAAGAAAGTGTCTCCATCAAACTAAAGCATGCACAACTTCCACAAGCTCGAGATCATGGGTAGGATAATTAAGCTCGTGATCCTTGAGTTTGTGAGACTCAAAAGCTACAACTCTACCCTCCTGCATAAGAACACCTCCAAGGCCTACCAACGAAGCATCTGTGCATACAAAGAACTCACCATGTGGATCTGGCACTGTAAGAATGGGTGCTGAAGTGAGATATTCCTTCAGTGTCCTGAAGGCCTACTCACACCTGTCTAACCAAACAAACTTCTTCCCTTTCTGCTGAAGGGAAGTGATGGGGTGTGCTATCCTAGAGAAATCCTGAAAAAATCTCCTATAGTAACCTGCTAACCCCATGAAGCTGCGCACCTCTGTCACTATAGTGGGTACTGGCCAATCCATAATGGCTCTAATCTTAGAAGGATCGACTATGATTCCTTCACCTGAGATGATATGGCCCAAGTACTGAATCTCTAACTGAAAGAAAGCACACTTCTCCAAGTTCCCGTAAAGTTGTTGCTCACGAAGACACTGAAGAACCTGACGAAGGTGCCCCTCATGCTCCTCACATGTACGTGAGTAAATCAGAATGTCATCAAGAAAAATGAGCACGAAGCGATCTAAAAAGGTCTTGAATACCCCATTCATCAAACTCATAAACACTGCGGGGGCATTTGTCAAACCGAAAGGCACCACTGTGAACTCATAGTGCCCATACCTCATATGAAAAGTAGTCTTATGGATGTCTACCTCTGTAATCCTCAACTGATGGTACCCAAACTTGAGATCAATCTTAGAGAACACCATGGCTCCCTTCATTTGATCAAACAAGTCATCAATGCACGGTAGGGGATAACGATTCTTGATCGTTACCTTATTCAGCTGGCGATAGTCTATGCACAACCGCAAGGATCCATCCTTCTTCTTAACAAATATAACTGGTGCACCCCAAGGGGATACACTAGGATAGATAAGGCCTTTCTCTAAAAGGCCCTCAGGCTGCAACTTGAGCTCACGGAGAGCTGCGGGTGGTCATCCGATAAGGAGCTTGTGAGATAGGCTCTGCTCCTGGAACAAGATCAATATGGAAATCAATCTCATGTGGGGGTGGCATCCCGGTAGCTCCCTTGGAAACACATCTGCATACTCTCTCAAAATGGGATGGTCATCTAGCGATGGCCCACTAGATCCATCCTCTTGTCAGTCACTGACTGTGACTGCATACATCTGACAACCCCGTCGCACACATCGCTTGAGCTACATAGTAGAGATAGTGCGAATAGAAATAGGTCTCCTGACCCTAGAAATCACCGACTCAACTCCAAGATTGTCTACACAAGATATAGTCTTATGATAGTAATCCATCCTGGCCCTATGTGTAGAC
The DNA here is from genome assembly GCA_018340775.1 of Taxus wallichiana var. yunnanensis. NCBI lineage: Eukaryota > Viridiplantae > Streptophyta > Pinopsida > Cupressales > Taxaceae > Taxus > Taxus wallichiana. The sequence continues at coordinate 32,121,127 of CM031237.1, forward strand.
AACCAATCCATGCCTAAAATGACTCCATACGAGCCCAAAGGAAGTATGCGGAGATCTAAAGTGGTGGTGAAAGGTCCCAAGTTAACAACACACTCCTTTACTAAGGAGTCTACAGAGACTTTGACTCCTGAAGCCATCTCGACATCCCAACTATGACCCTGTCTAACAGCCACTAGCCTACATCGCTCTACCAAGGATGGTGCAATAAATGAATCAGAAAAACCGAGAATCAAACAATATAGAAGTAGGAACACCTCCAATGCTACCTGTAGTCTCAATGACCATGCTCTGGTGCTCGGCTTGGTAGTTCTCAACCACTACATAGATCCTGTGACTCCATCCCATGTCTCCGACTGTAGGCTCTAAGATGGGTGCCTTACCCTTATTAGGGTTCTGGGGGAAATCTCTCCAAAAGTGTCCCACTACTCCACACCTGAAGCAACCCCCTGAACCTCTCCAAGGAGCGACACTACCAGAAGGTGCCCTAGAGGTAGGTGCTATGGATCCTGATGATCTAGCTATAGTCTGTTGTGGCCTCTATGGTCGAGCTCCTACCGACTGAGCTCTAGCTCCACCCTGTGTCCTGGTGGGTCCCCTAGGAGGAGGCCCCATACTGCGACCTCTCTGTGCATCAGCTCTCTGAGGAGGCCTAAATGGTGGGTGGGACTGCTGCTGCTTGTGGTCTGAAAGATGACTGTGAAGAATGCTGACCACCATGAGGAGGAGGAGCTGACCCCCTTGATCTACTATCCTATAACTGCTTGAATACGGCTCCTGACCTAGTCTCTAGCCTGCTGGGTTTTACCCCGAGTCTCCTCTGCAATGTAGGCCTTCTCAATGGCCTCTGCTAATGTCTGTGGGTAGTGGATCTGAACTACACCTCCAATGTCTATATTAAGGCCCTGAATGAACCTGTGGATCCATACCTACTCATCCTGCATGTAATCAACGTACTGAAGTAGGTCCAGGAACCTACTCTCATACTCGGCCACTGTAAGGGAAGCCTGTCGAAGGTCATGGAACTCATCGATCCTCTGTATGAATCTCCATGGTAAGTATCTACTCCTGAATCTCTCCTCAAATAACTCCCAAGTGACTGTCTCTGAATCTATATGGAGCTTCTGCTCCTCTGTCCTCCACCATACTCCAGCTCCATCCTTCAGTAGATGGATCGCAACACGAGCTTTCATGTTGCTAGAACAAGGACATAGCTTGAAGCAACCGCTCAAGCTAACCAGCCAGGCCTCTACCTGGAATCCTCCTGTGTCACTAGAATACTATGTTGGCCTAAGCTTTAGGATCTCCTTAATGTGATCCACAGCTATGGTCTGACGGCCTGGGCCTCTCTGCCTGCATGTCCCCGAGCCTAGGGCTCCGAGACCTCTCTCTCTGTCCTGAAATATGGTCACCATGTCCCCTCAAAGGAGACTCTGCTCTAGCTGACTCTCCATGAAAATTATCTCCTCCATCTTCCTCACCGTGTGGAGGAGGTGCATGTCCCTCAATGGAAGTATCTCTGTCCTGTCTTCCTGAGTGCCCTCCTACTGATCCTTCACGTAAGGTGGCATTAACATCCTGGAGGGTCTGTAAAATCTGTGGTAGGATAGCTGCTAAACCCTGGTCTGGTGGTGGTGGTGGTGGTGGTGGTGGAGGTGGTGGTGGTGACTCTAAGCCTCTGTGAACATTCCTCCTACTCCGTCTGAGCTCCCTACATAGACCAGAGTGGGAGTTAGTTCATTACCTTGAGTTTCCTTCAGTTTTCTAAGTTTACTAACATGTTCAATTTTCAATTAGTTTTGCTTTCTAGATTATCAATTTGTTAGTTTTAGGTTTCAAGTATCAATGTTTCAAGTGTGCCCAATAGTCCAAGATTTTGTACCTTCACTTTGATACCAAGTGTGATGCCGATTTCAACTACCACTTGAGACTAAGAAACAAATTAGGAATAATTATGGAATTTTTTTTTATAGGAAGAGTCAACAACCAAGTTGCAAGACACTAGTTTGAAACTAAATAGCTTTTGGAACAAATTCTGATTAACCAAACACAATATTTCCAATTTAATCTTATAACAAGTTTACTAGGTTCCAATTTGGAGGTTACAAGTTTTATTAAGGTTCAGGGAGAAATTTATCGCCAGGCCTGCTCTCTATCAAGCCCTGAACTTCAACTAGATTTCTTACACACTTAGACTTATCAAAAATTTCTAAACTAGGCTCATTGGATAAGAAATTTCCTCACCTTTCCAACCATATAAATAAGTCCTCCTAACTCCTTGTAAAACTCAAGTTATGGCCGGGCGGAGTTTTAGGGGAAAATTTTCCCTTGGAGGTCCATGGGGATAGGGAGAAAATTGGGAAAATTTTCCCAAATGCCACGTGTCATCACATGATTGATGCGGGAGAGCGGGTCATGGGGAAAAATTTGAAATTTTTCCCAAAACCAAAGTCTCAATTTTCCAAAGGAAAATTTTCCTCCATGCCTCCGCACTTGCTCAAATGGCCACATGGCGCTTTGTGATTGGCTTTGTGGCGGGCCCCCCATGGAGGAAAAAGTGAAATTTTTCCAAAAGGGAAAAAAATTTAAGTTTTCCATTTTGATCGATGCACCCGCCACATGTCAAAGCACATGATTGGTTGGGTTCGTGGAAAAAAAAATTTGGAAATTTTTCTAAAGTTCAAAAATTAAAATTTTTTTTTCTAAGGTCGAATTATTTCATTTTTGGTTTGGGATGGCCATTTTGAAGTAAAACTTCAAATGGCCATAACTTTTGATAGGAAGCTCCATTTTAGGAAAACAAGGACTTTCTAGAAATCTCTTAGAGTCCTCTTTGCACAGACATTCATCAATTTTGAAATTTGGTAAAGTTTCAAGGGTCAATTTTAAGAAATTGATCTGCAGGGTTTATAATTTTAAAACTAGCAAATTTCAACTTATAAGATTTGATTCAATTTTGATATTTCTTCTTCTGAGCATGTAAATTGAGCATTGGGAATTGGTCATGGGTAAATTTAAGTATATTTTCAAGGTCTAATTTGGACATTGGGTTGCATTTGGTAAATTTTACGTTTTTGTGAAGAAGTTGGATTGTGAGGTTAAAATTGGATTTGATAGAGTTTTTGAGATATTTTCTTAAATATGAAGTTCAATGTGGGTTCAATAGGACCTGATACATCTAAAATACTTTGTTTCCTTTCTCAATTTTAACTAAAAATCTAAACTGTACATTTTTTTAATGGAAATTCATTGCCAGAATTAAAGAAAGAAACAAAGATCATTTGCTAACAAGTTTATTAACCAATTTGCATCTTCCAAATATGGGGAGGCATTTTCAAATCTTATCTAAGGCATTCGATTGATTCAAACAATTAATTGACAGTTCATATTCAAGTTTAAACTCCAGTTTTGATTTCAAACACAATACATTTACTGGCAATGTTATTTCTTAATCTCTTTCAAAGCAGAGTTTTCATTTCACAACAGCAATGGGATCTAATACAACAATTAAATTTTGAGAAAGGAATGTAATTCTTTATTTTATTTCAACAATAATTCAATAGTTTATCTCTTTCTTTGAATTTCAAATTACGATTAAGCAATACATATTTCTTTTTCTTTCACATTCTTCTCATAACACGGTATGGAATAATAATTCTTTACAATTCACTTATCACTTTCAACCTTTTAATTTCAATACAAGATGTCTTCTCATTACAATTAACAATACAAATCATCCACTGTAAAGTGGGAAGGTTACAATGAACTTGTTAAAAAGGAAATGATTGTCAAACTGATTTCTCCAAGCTCCAAACAACAACCAGGCTGATTTCTTCATCTTTTATCTTTTAATCACAACAAGAAAGGGGAAAGGAAATACTCTCCACCCAACCAAGATACCCAATGGGAAAATAGAATCCATCTTTCCCCATCGACCCCGAGCCCCAACCATATTGGAAAGGAATATGATAAAACAATACATGGCAACATAGCTTCTTCCACATATAACATACATTCACATGCACAAGGAAATGCATAAACAAAAAGATGTAATTCATAACTACAACAACAATTTCAATCAAAACAAAGGCTCCTTCTCCAAGCAAGCAATCCAATCAAGAGCAAGAACTATGGGGTCTCCTTATGACTCCCATGTTGGAATTAGGCATCCACCAAAAGTAACCCACCATAAACTCAATCAAATCCCATAAACCTTATATCTCCCAACCCCTCCTTATGCCCCCTCAAATTTATCCCTTATGCCCCCATGAAGTAGGAAATTTAAGCTATTTACTTTCCTAGGTGGATCCCAAACCAACACTCCCTCCATAAAGAACAAATGCCAATGACAATTTTCTTATGCCCCCCCATTTGAAACCCCATAGTCTTCTCTTTTTACACCATGTCCTAGGCATTCTACCCATCCCTCAAAGAATTCAAACACAATACCATTCAATGTTTTGCATGCAAGAAGGGGAAAACAACAATTTAAAATAATTAGAGCCTACCTCTCCATAATGGAGATTTGCTTTCAAACAACAGATTCTTGTTGCTCAAATCAATCCCAAAACAGCAAATGTAAAGCATGCAAATCAGTCCAAGCTCCTTCCACAAGAACAAGCTCCCAATGCAAGAGAAAAAAATTTGACCCCAAGAAGCAAATGGCAAGGTTTCAACAACCTCCAAAAGAGGAAGAAATTCCATTTTAAAGGAGAGGATGGAAGAGGATGATGTGGATTCCAAGTGGGATGCCACATCATTTTTCCTCATCCCAAAATGAAATCACATCAAAAGCAAATACATCACAATGAATGTGAATGACAAAATTACTTACATACACAAACTCAACCCATACCCAAAAGGAAAATGCATTTAAAATTTGTAAGGTAAGTGCAATCACTTCTTTCATAAAATCATGCCAAAACATAATAAAATAAGTTACTTTTGACTCTAAAATTATAATCATGGTTAGTGGAGGTTTTTGAGAGGTGTGGGACAAGTTTAACTTGTTCCACAAGCCTCCAAATTTTTCCTTCAAGGCCAAATTCGAATTTCAAAGAGGAAGGAGTGTTTGACCTTCCAAAATCAGCCTTACAACCTCTTACACAACCCATACTTGGTAACTTACACACTCTTCTAAAATGCATTAACTTCTATGACATTTATTTATGACAACCTTTTGGCATAAGATTTATTTAATTACCATAAGGTTATAAAATATATAAATCAAATTTCATTTTCAACCAAGGCAAAAACATTTAATTTCACATTCCACATCCCATTTAATTTAATTAAATTTTAACTATATGACTCCCACATAATACTATCACTTTAAAAATAATTAAAACAAAAGCACATTACAAATAAAATACACACAACAATAATTAAAAAGGGAACACATAATAAAAACACACATATGCCCCTATGGTCACAATAATGGAAATCCCCCCATGGGAAATCCTAACAACTAAACACACAATCAAACACAGTTGCCATGGTGACCTTGTTGATTTCACACTGAATTCCAATATGGTTAGTCTCCAGTCCCCCGACATTGTTGTGATTTTTAACTGCGCAAAATGCAAAATACCTCCTTCGGCCTCGTGGCCATATCAAAACATCCAAATGATATATAAACATTAAATCCGAATCACAACAATATCAAGATTCAATATTTATCATTAAAATTCAATTTGTAACTATATCATCATCCAATAGATTTATATACTAGAGCTATTCATAATAATCAATGTCACATGTCTAAAATTAACATCAATAACCTGTCCATGTCAACTAGTATATCATCATCCACATAATAATAAAAATGTCTCAATGATCCTCAAGCAAAATATCTGAATCCAGATCAATATTAATCCAGGATCTAACATCTAACCATCATACTAATCAAAACATAATAATATCCAAAATGTGACTAATAGTGTCAAGATCAGTATCTGAATAGTGTCTAAGGAAAGTGGGCATTACAATCTCTAGGTGACCTCAACTAGACTTGATCGGTGAGCTCCCAAAAGAGTTCCCCGGGTGAGCTAGTTGGCGAGCTATTCAGTGAGTTCCCAAGCAAGATGCTAGGTGATCTCCCAAGTAAGCTACTTGGCGAGCTCCCGAGGAGAGGTCCCGGTGAGTTGCTTGCAAGCTCACAAGTGAGCTCAAGTTAACCTACTTAGCAAGCTTATTAGTGAGCTCCCGGGTGAGCTTCGGGTGAGCTCCCAGTGACCTTCTCAATGAACTCGAGGTCGATACTAGATGAACTCAAGGTGAGTTAGCAAGGTGAGTTCCTCAACGAACTCAAGGCAAGGCGATAGGTGAGCTCCTATGTAAGTTTTGGGTGAGTCAGGAGGTGAGCTCCCATGTACGAGTTTTCAAGTGATATGCTTAACAAAATCCTGGGTGAGCTCAAGTCAAGCTACTTGGTGAGCTCCTAGGTGAGCTCAAGGTGAGTGTTAGGTGAGCTCCCATGTGAGTTTCTAGGTAAGCTCAAGTCTAGCTGCTCAATGAGCTATTGGGTAAGTTACTTGCTAAGCTCCCAAGCTTCTAGGTGAGCTTCTTGGTGAACTCTCAAGTGAGTTCAATGGTGAGCTTTTGGTAATCTCGAGGTGTGCTTACATGTGAGCTACCAGAGATGAGCTCAAGGTGAGTTGGAAAGGTGAGCTCAAAGGTGAGTTGGTAAGGTGAGCTCCCAGAGAGCTCCAGGTGAGTTACTCGGTGATCTCCCGAAAGAGCTCCTAGGTGAGCTATTCAAATGAGCTCCAAGATGAGATATTAGGTGAGCTCCCAAGTGAGTACTTGGCAAACACCCAGCCTAAGGTCCCCAGTGAGCTACTCAATGATCTCACAAGAGAGCTCAATTCAACCTACTCAGTGAGCTTCTCGGTGAGCTCCCAAGTGAGCTTATAGGTGAGCTCCCAGGTGAGCTCCCGGTGAGCTACTTGATGAGCTTCTTGGTGAACTCTAATGTGAGCTACCGGATGAGCTCAAGGTGAGTTGGAAAGGTGAGATATTTCAATGAGCTCAAGTTGAGATGGAAAATTGAGGTTATAGGAAAGCTTCTATGTGAGTTAGCAAGGCGAGTTGTAAGGTGAGCTCCCATGTAAGTTTTCAAGTGAGTTGCTTGACGAGCTCCCGGGTGAGCTCAAGTCGAGCTACTTAGCAAGATCTGGATGAGCTCAAGGTGAGCTCCCAAATGAGTTTCTAGGAAAACTCAAGTTTAGCTACTCAACGAGCTCCTCCATGAGATGCTTGCTAAGCTCCCACCGATCTCCTAGGTGAGATGCTCGGTGAGCTCCTAGGTGAGTTCAAAGGAGAGCTTGTTAGAAATCTCTGTGGTGAGCTTATATGTGAGCTACCAGATGATCTCAAGGTGAGTTGGCAAGGCAAGCTCAAGGAAAGTTGGCAAGGTGAGTTCAAGGTGAGTTAGTAAGGTGAGCTCAACTTGAACTAATCGGTGACCTCCAAGAAGAACTCCTAGGTGAGCTACTTTGTGAGTTGTTCGGTGAGCTCCTAGGTGAGCTACTAGGTGATCTCCCAAGCGAGCTCCCGGTGAGGTCCACCGGTGAGCTGCTCGGTGAGCTCACAAGCAAGCTCAAGTCAACCTACTCAGTGAGCTATTTGGTGAGCTCCCAAGTGAGCTACTTGGTGAGGTCCTCGGTAAGCTTGCTCGGTGAGCTCACAAGTGAGCTCAAGTCAACCTACTCAACGATCTCGCTTAGTGAGCTCCCGGGTGAACTATTAGGTGAGCTCCTAGGTAAGCTATATGGTGAGATACTCGACGAACTTCAAGGTAAGATACCAGATGAGCTCAAGGTGAGTTGGCAAGGTGAGCTCTACAACGAGCTCAAGGTGAGTGGCTAAGGTGAGCTGATAGGTGAGCTCCCATGTGATTTTTAGGTGAGCTCGCATGTGATTTTTGGGCGTGTTGCTTAATGAGCTCCTAGGTGAGCTCAAGTCGAGCTATTTGTTGAGCTCCTAGGCATGCTCAAGGTAGGCTAGTAAGGCAAGCTATCGGGAAAGCTCCAAGTTGAGTTTACGGGTAAGCTTAAGTCGAGCCGCTCGACAAGCTCTGGTGAGCTACTTTCCAAGCTCCTAGGTGAGCTTACATGTGAGCTACCAGATGAGCTCAAGGTGAGTTGGAAAGGAAAGCTCAAGGTGAGTTGGCAAGGTGAGATGTTAGGTGAGCTCCCAGGTGAGTTACTTGATGAGCTCTGGGTGAGCTCAAGTCGAGCTTATCGGCCCGAGCTCCAAGAAGAGCTCCCGGTGAGCTACTTGGTGAGTGTTCGGTGAGCTCCCGGAGTGAGCTGCTTGGACAGCTGAGCTCCCAAGGGAGCAACTTGGTGAGCTCCCGGCAAGGTCCCCGATGAGCTGCTCGGTGAGCTCACAAGTAAGCACAAGTCAACCTACTCAGCAAGCTACTCGGTGAGCTCTAAGGTGAGTTGTTAGGCGTGCTCCCGGTGAGGTGTTAGGTGAGCTACTTTTGAGCTGCTCGATGAACTGCGTGGTGAGCTACCGAGACGAGCTCAAGGAGAGTTGGTAAGCTCAACTCCTCGGCAAGCTCAAGGTGAGCTGGTAAGGTTAGCTAGAAGGTGAGTTGATAGGTGAGCTCCCATGCAAGTTGGCAAGGTGAAGTATCGGGTGAGCTCTCATGCGAGTTTTCAAGTTAGCTGCTTGACGAGATCACAGGAGAGCTCAATTTGAGCTACTTGATGAGCTCGGGGTGAACTCAATACAAGTTGGAAAGGTGAGCTATCGGTGAGCTCCCGGAGTGAGTTTTGGGTAAGCTCAAGTTGAGCTACTCGGCGAGTTCCTAGGTGAGTTGCTTGTTGAGCTCCCATCTGAGCTCCTAGGTGAGCTACTCGATGAGCTCCCGGAAAGCTCAAAGGTGAGCTTGTTAGAAATATCTAAGGTAAGCTTACATGTGAGTTACCGATGAGCTCAAGGCAATATGGCAAGGTAAGCTATCGGTGAGCTCTAGGTGAGTTCCCAGGTGAGTTAATCAACGAGATCCTGGGTGAGCTCAACTTGAGCTAATCGAGATCTCCCGTAAGAGCTCCTAGGTGAGCTACTTTATGAGATGTCTAGTGAGCTCCCGGGAGAGGAGATAGGTGAGCTTCCAAGTGTGCTACTTAGCGAGATCCCGGGTGAGGTCCACATTGAGCTCACAAGTGAACTCAAGTCAACCTACTTAGTGACCTACTCGGTGAGCTCCCAGGTGAGCTATTAGGTGAGCTCCAAGGTGAGCTACTTAGTGAGTTGCTTGACAAACTCGAGGTGAGCTACCAGATGAGCTCAAGGTGAGTTTTCAAGGTGAGCTCCTTAGCAAGCTCAAGGTGAGTTGACAAGGTGAGTTGATAGGCAAGCTCCCATGCGAGTTTCTAAGTGAGCTGTTAGGTGAGCTCCCATGTGAGTTTTTGGGTGTGTTGCTTGATGAGCTCTTGGGTGAGCTCAAGTTGAGCTACTCGGTGAGCTCCTGGGTGAGCTCAAGGTGAGCTAGCAAGGTGAGATGTCGGTGAGCTCGATGTGTGTTTCTCTCGAGGTGAGCTTAAAGGTGAGCTTGTTGGTAATCTCTGAGGTGAGCTTACATGCAAGCTAAAAGATGAGGTCAAGGTGAGTTAGCAAGGCAAGATGTTAGGTGAGCTCCTAGGTGAGTTCCTAGGTGAGTTACTCGATGAGCTCTTAGGTGAGCTCAACTCAAGATGATTGGTGAGCTCCCAGAAGAGCTCCCAAGCGAGCTACTTGGCAATTTGTTTAGCAAGCTCACGAGATGAGCTGCTAGGTGAGATCCCAAGTAAACTACTTGGCCAGCTCACAAGTGAGATCAAGTCAACCTACTCAATGAGCTACTCGGTGAGCTTCCAAGTGAGCTGTTAGGTGAGCTCTAAGGAAAACAACTTGGTGAGGCTCAATGAACTCCAAGGTGAGCTACTAGACGAGCTTAAGGTGAGTTGGCAAGGTGAGCTCCTTAGCGAGCTCAAGGTGAGCTAGAAAGGTGAGCCGAGGCAAGCTCCCATGTAAGTTAGCAAGGCTAGCGGTCAGGCAAGCTCCCATATGAGTTTTTGGGCAAGCTACTTGACGAGCTCCTAGGTGAGCTCAAGTCAAGCTACTCGGTGAGCTCTGGGTGAGCTCAAGGCAAGCTATCAAGCAAACTCCTAGGCAAGTTTTGCAGGTAAGCTCAAGTTGATCTACTTGATGAGCTCCTAGGCGATCTATTTTCCGAGTTCCTAGCCAAGCTCTTAGGTGAGCTACTTGGTGAGCTCCCAGGTGAGCTCAAAGGTGAGCTTGTTGGTAATCTCTAAGGTGAGCTTACATGTGAGGTACCAGATCAGCTAAGGGTGAGTTGGTAAGGTAAGCTCAAGGTGAGTTGGTAAGGTGAGCTCAAGGTGAGTTGGCAAGGTGAGCTATCAGGTGAGCTTCCAGGTGAGTTCCCAGTTGAGTTACTCCATGAGCTCCTAGGTGAGCTCAACTTGAGCATATCGGTGAGCTTCCAGAAGAGCTCTAAGGTGAGATACTTTGTGAGCTGTTTGGTGAGCTCCCAGGCAAGATGCTAGTTGAGCTCCTAAGTGAGCTATATGGTGAGCTCCCGGATGAGGTCCCCAAAGATGCTTTGCTTGGTGAGCTCACAAGTGATTCAAGTCAACCTACTTGGTGAACTACTTGATGAGCTCTCAGGTGAGCTCCCAGGTGAGCTGTTAGGTGAGCTTCTAGGTGAGCTACTTGGAAAGCTACTCAAAAAACTCCAAGGCATGCTACCAGATGAGCTCAAGGTGAGTTGGCAAGGTGAGCTCCTCAATGAGATCAAGGTGAGCTCCCATGCGAGTTGGCAAGGTGAGCTATCAGGTGAGCTCCCATGTGAGTTTTTGGGTGAGCTACTTGACAAGCTCCTAGGTGAGCTCAACTCAAGCTACTCGGTGAGCTATTGGGCAAGCTCAAGGTGACTCCGCAAGGTGATCGGTTAGTTAGCAAGCTCCCGGGAAATTTTTCAAGTAATCTCAAGTCAAGGCTGTTAGACGAGCTCCCGCACAAGCTAATTTTCAAGCACCCAGCCGAGCTCCTAGATGAGCTACTAGGTGGGTTCCTAGGTGAGCTTGTTGGTAATCTCTTAGTTGAGTTTACATGTGATCTACTAGATGAGCTCAAGGTGAGTTGGCAAGGCAAGCTCAAGGCAAGTTGGCAAGGCGAGCTCCCTGGTGAGTTCTCAAGCGAGTTACTTGACAAACTCCTGGGTGAGTTCAGCTCAAGCTAATTAGAAAGCTTCAAGAAGAGCTCAAAAGCGAGCTACTTTGGGAGCTATTCGGTGAGCTCCCAGGTGAGCTACTAGGTGAGCTCCCAAGGTGAGCTACTTGGTGAGCTCCCAGGTGAGGTCCCGTGAGCTACTTGGTGAGCTCACAAGTGAGCTCAAGACAACCTACTCGGTGAGATACTTGGTGAGCTCCTAGGTGAGCTGTTAGGTGAGCTCCTAGGTGATATTTTAAGTGAGCTCCCGGGTGAGCTACTTAGTGAGCTTCTTGATGCACTCTGAGGTAGGCTACCACAAGAGCTCAAGGTGAGTTAGCAAGGTGAGCTCCTCAGTGAGGTCAAGGTGAGATGGCAAGGTGAGCTGATAGATGAGCTCACATGTGAGTTTTTAGGTGAGCTATCAGTTGAGCTCTCATGCGAGTTTTTAGGTGAGCTAATTGATGACCTCTCGGGTGAGCTCAAGTCGAGCTCTCAAGTGAGTTTTTAGGTAAGCTCAAGTCGAGCTTCTCAACGAACTCTTGGGTAAGTTGTTTCTTGAGCTCCTAGGTAAGCTCTTAGGTGAGATGCTCGGTGGGCTCCTAGGTGAGCTCAAAGGTGAGCTTGTTGGAAATATCTGAGGTGAGCTTACATGCGAGCTACTAGATGAGCTAAAGGTGAGTTGGCAAGGTGAGCTCAAGGCGAGTTGGAAAGGTGAGCTCAAGGTGAGTTGGCAAGGCGAGCTATTAGGTGAGCTCCAAGGTGAGTTCCTAAGTGAGTTACTCGACGAGCTCCCAGGTGATCTCAACTTGAGCTAATCAGCGAGCTCCCAGAAGAGCTCCCAAGTGACCTACTTGGCGAGTTGTTCGGTGAGCTCCCAAGTGTCTTTGCCAGGTGAGCTCCCAGGGAGCTACTTGGAGCTACTCGATGAGGTCCCCTGACGAGCTACTCGGAAACCTCATAAGCGAGCTCGAGTCAACCTACTTGGTGAGCTACTCGGTGAGGTCTCGGGAGCTCCTGTGAGCTATTAGGTGAACTCCCATGTGAGCTACTTGGTGAGCTTCTCGGCGAACCGTGGGTCAACTACTGATGAGCTCCAGTGAGTTGGCAAGTTGATCTCCTTAGCAAGCTTAATGTGAGCTGATAGGTGAACTCCCATGCAAGTTGGTAAGGTGAGTTATAATGCAAGCTCCCATGTGAGTTTTTAGGTGAGTTGCTTGACGTGCTCTCGGGTGAGCTCAAGTCGAGCTGCTCGGTAAGCTCTTGGGTGAGCTCAAGGAGATCTGGCAAGGTGAGCTCCCATGTGAGTTTCTGTGCAAGCTCAAGTCAAGCTACTCGATGAGATACTAGGCAAGGTTCTTGTCGAGCTCCCGGATGCGCTCCTAGGTGAGCTTCTCAATGAGCTCCCCGCAAGTTCAAAGGTGAGCTTGTCGGCAATCTCTAAGGTGAGCTTACATGCAAGCTACCAGATGAACTCAAGGTGAGTTGGCAAGGTGAGCTCAAGGTAAGTTGGCAAGGTGAGCTGTCAGGAAAGTTCTTAGGCAATTTCAAAGGTGAGTTACTTGACGAGCTCCCGGATGAGCTCAACTCAACTCGATCGGTGAGCTCCCAAGTGAGCTACTTAGTGAGCTGTTCGGCAAGCTCCTAGGCAAGTTGTTAGGCAAGCTCCAAAGTGATCTACTTGGAAAGCTCCCCAGGTAAAGTCCCAGTAGCTGCTCAAATGAGCTCACAAGTGAGCTCAAGTCAACCTACTCGGTGAGCTACTCAGTGAGCTCTGAGGTGAGCTATTAGGTGAGCTCCCGGGAGAGCTACTTGATGAGTCAGCTCGACAAAATCTAAGGTGAACTACCATACAAACTCAAGGTGAGTTGTTAAGGTGATCTCCTCGGTGAGATGAAGGTGAACCTGGCAAGGTGAGCTCCCATGTGAGTTTCTTGGTGAGTTGTCGGTGAGCTACTCGAGCCCCACGTGACCTATTAGGTGAGCTCTAAGGTGAGCTATTAGGTGAGCTCCCGGGTGAGCTTTTGTTGAGATGCTCAATAAACTCGAGGTGAGCTACCAAATGAGCTCAAGGTGAGTTAGCAAGGTTTTATTCTTAGTGAGCTCTCATGCAAGTTTTCAAGTGAGCTGCTTGATGAGCTTCTAGGTGACCTCAATTCAAGCTACTAGGAAAACTCCCGGGTGAGCTTAAGGTGAGCTAAGCAAGGTGAGCTATCGTGTGAGCTCCCATTCAAGTTTCGGGCAAGCTCAAGTCGAGCTGCTCGATGAGCTTCTAAGCGAGCTACTTGCCAAGCTCCTAGCTAAGTTACTAGGTGAGATACTCGGTAAGCTCCCATGTGAGCTTATCGAAATATCCGAGGTGAGCTTATATGTGAGCTACTGAGATGAGCTCAAGGTGAGTTGGCAAGGCAAGCTTAAGGTGAGTTGGTAAGGTGAGCTCAATGTGAGTTCGCAAGACGAGTTGTCGGGTGAGCTCCCAGTGAGGTACTTGAAGAGCTCCCAGGCGAGATCAACTTGAGCTAATCGGTGAGCTCCCGAGAAGATCTCCCGTGAGCTCCTTGCGAGCTGTTCGGTGAGCTCCTAGGAAAGTTGTTAGGTGAGCTTCAAGTGAGCTACTTGGCGATCTCCTAAGCAAGGTCCCCGGTAAGTTACCCGGTGAGCTCACAAGCAAGCTCAAGTCAACCTACTCGACAAGCTACTGCGAGCTATTAGGCAAGCTCCTAGGTGAGCTACTTGCTAAGCTTTGCTTGACAAACTCGAGGTGAGCTACCGATGAGCTCAAGGTGAGTTGGGAATGCAAGGTCAAGGTGAGTTGGCAAGGTGAGCTATCAGGTGAGCTCCCAGGTGAGTTCCTAGATGAGTTACTTGACAAGCTCTTAGGAAATCTCAACTCGAGCTAATTAGTGAGCTCCCAAAAAGCTACTTAGCAAGCTTTTCGTGAGTGCTAAGTGAGATCCCAAGTGAGATGCTTGGTGAGCTCCTAGGTGAGGTCCCTGGTGAGCTCACAAGCAAGCTCAAGTTAACCTACTTGGTGAGCTCTCAAGCAAGCTATTAGGAGAGCTCCCAGGTGAGCTACTTAGTGAGCTACTTGACAAACTTCGAGGTAAGCTACCATATGAGCTCAAGGTAAGTTGGCAAGGTGATCTCCTCAGTGAGCTCAAGGCGAGCTAGCAAGGCAAGCTGATAGGTGAGCTCACATTTGAGTTTTTGGGTGTGTTGTCGGTGAGCTCCCATGCAAGTTTTTGGGTGAGCTGAATTACGAGCTCCCGGCTAGCTCAAGTCGAGTCAAGTTTGGTGAGCTCATAGGTGAGTTTCTGAGCAAGATCAAGTCAAGCTGGTCAAGGAGCTCCTACACAAGCTACTTGCCGAGTTCCTAGCTAAGCTACTCGGTAAGCTCCCGGTGAGCTCAAAGGTGAGCTTATCGGCAATCTCTTAGGTGAGCTTACATATGAGCTATCAGATGAGCTAAAGGTGAGTTAGTAAGGTGAGCTCAAGGTGAGTTAGAGAGGTGAGCTCAAGGTGTGTTAATAAGGTGAGCTATCGTGGCGAGCTCCCGGTGAGTTCCCATGTGAGTTACTTGACGAGCTCCTTGGTGAACTCAACTTAAGCTAATCAGCGAACTCCTCAAGAGCTCCCGGGTGAGCTACTTGGCAAGCTATTCGGAAATCTCTCGGGTGAGTTGCAAGGTGAGCTCTCAAGTGAGCTACTTGGTGAGCTCCTAGGTGAGGTCCCCGACGAGCTGCTCGGTAAGCTCACAAGTGAGCTCAAGTCAACCTACTCAAAGAAGCTACTCATTGAGCTCCAAAGTGAGCTCCTAGATGAGCTACTTAGCGAGCTGCTCGATGAACTCGAGGTGAGCTACTAGACGAGCTCAAGGAAAGCTCCTTTGTGAGCTCAAGGTGAGATGGTAAGGTGAGCTCCCATGTGAGTTGGCAAGGCAAGTTGTCAGGTGAGATCCCATGTAAGTTTTTAGGTGAGCTGTTTGATGAGCTCTCGGGTGAGCTGAAGTCAAGTTACTCATGTGAGCTTTAGGTGAGCTATCAAGTGAGATCCCAGTGAGTTTCTAGGTAAGCTCAATTCAAGCTTCTCGATGAGCTCCTAGGTGAGCTTCTTGGTGAGCTCCCAACCGAGCTCCTAGGTGAGCTCAAAGGTAATCTTGTCGAAATCTCTGAGGTGAGCTTATATGCGAGCAACCAGATGAGCTCAATGTGAGTTGGCAAGGCAAGATCAAGGTGAGTTCATAAGGTGAGCTATCGGAAAGCTCCTAGGTGAGTTCTTAGGTGAGTTACCCAAAGCTCGTCGAGCAGCTCAACTTGAGCTTTCCGAAAACTCACTTGGGAGCTCACCTTGCTAGCTCACCTTGAGCTCACCCAGGAACTTACCGAGTAGCTTGACTTGAGCTCACCCGGGAGCTCATCAAGTAGCTCGCTTGAAAACTTGTATGGGAACTCACCTGACAGCTCACTTTGCCAACTCTCATGGGAGCTCACCTATAAGCTTGCCTTGAGCTCACTAAGGAGCTCACCTTGCCAACTCCCCTTAAGCTCATCTGGTAGCTTACCTAATATTTCATTGAGTAGCTCACCGAGAAGCTCACCGTGTAGGTTAACTTGAGATCACCAGAGACTTCACCTTGGAGCTCGCCAAGTATCTCACTTGGGAGCTCACCTAGCAACTCACATGGGAGTTCACCAAATAGCTCACCAAGTAGCTCACTTAAGAGCTCTTCTTGAAGCTCGCCAATCAGCTCAAGTTGAAGCTTGCCAGGAGATCATCAAGTAACTCACTTGGGTTCTTGCCTAGAAGCTCACTTGACACTCATCTTGCCAACTCACCTTGCTAACTCACCTTAAGCTCATCCTCGTAGCTTGCATGTAAGCTCACCTTAGAGATTGTAAAAATCTCACCTTTAAGATCACATGGGAGCTCACCTAGAGCTCGGTGGGAGCTCAAAAAGTAGCTCACCTAGGAGCTCGTCCAAGAACTCAACTTGAGCTTGCCCGAATACTCACCGGGAACTCACCGACAACTCACCTTTCCAGGCTCACCTTGAGCTCACCCAGGAGCTTGCACGCGCAACACAACTTGAGCTCACTTGGGAGCCCACATAGGAGCTCACCGAATAGCTCACCGAGTAGGTATACTTGAGCTCACTTGTGAGCTCATTGGTGACCTCACCTGGGAGCTCACCAAGTAGCTCGTTTGGTAGCTCGCCTAGGATCTCACATAACAGCTCACCAAGTAGCTCACCCAGGAGCTCTTTTGGGAGCTTTACGATCATCTTGAGTTGATTTCACTTGGGAGCTCATTGACTAACTCAACTGGGAACTCGTTTGGGAGCTCGTATGATAGCTCACCTTGCCAACTCACCTTGAGTTTACCTTGCCAACTTGCCTTGAGCTTTCCATGCCATCTCACCTTGAGCTCATATGGTAGCTTACATCTAAGCTCACCTCGTAGATTAACGACAATCTCAACTTTGAGCTCACATGAGAGCTCACCGAGTAGCTCACCTAGGAGCTTGGTGGGAGCTCGGCAAGCAAGCATGCCTAGGAGATCATCGAGCGCTTCAACTTGAGCTCATCGAGTAGGTTGACTTGAGCTCGCCGAGCAGCTCACCCGGGAGGTCATTAAGTAGCTCACTTGGGAACTCACCTAGCAGCTCACCAAATAGCTCACTAAGTAGCTCACTTGGGAGCTCTTCTTGGAGCTCACCGATCAGCTCAAGTTGAGCTCGCTTGGGAGCTCATCGAGTAACTCACCTGGGAACTCACTTGGGAGCTCGCCTGACAGCTCATCTTTCCAACTCGTATTGATCTCACCTTACCAACTCACCTTGAGCTCATCTGGTAGCTCACATGTAAGCTCACCTCAAAGATTGCCAATAAGCTTACCTTTGAGCTCACCGAGTAGCTCACCTAGGAGCTCAGCTTGGGATCTTGGTAAGTAGCTCACCTTGAGCAAACTCAACCGGGCTCACACGATAGCTCACCTTTCCAGGCTCGCATTGAGCTCACCTAGGTGCTCCTTGAGCAACTCAACTTGAGCTGACCTGAGATCTTGTCAAGTAGCTCACCTAAAAACTCACATGGGATCTCCCCGATAGCTCACCTTGCTAACTCACATGGGAGCTCATCCAATAGGTTGACTTTAGCTCACTGCTAAGCGGCTCATCAAGGACCTCTCTTAGGAGCTTTCCAAGTAGCTCACTTTGGAGCTTGCCTAGCTACTCACCGAATGGCTTACTAATTAGCTCACCCGAGACCTCTTCTAGGAGCTCACCAATCAACTCAAGTTGAGCTTTCCCGGGAGCTCATCGAGTAACTCACTGGGAACTCATGTAGGAGCTTACCTAATAACTCACCTTGCCAACTTACCTTAAGCTCACCTTGTAAGCTCACCTTAGAGATTACCGACAAGCTCAACTTTGAGCTTACCCGGGAGCTCACTAAGTACCTAAGCTAGGAGCTTGACTAAGATCTTAGTAAGTAGCTTGCCCAGTGCTCGTCGAGTAGCTCGACTTGAGCTTCCCAAAGCTCTCCTGAGCTCACCGACACTTGCCTTGCTATCTCAACTTGAGCTCACCTAGGAGCTTGACAAGAAGCTCGACTTGAGCTCACCTTGGACACTCATCAAGTAGCTCACCCCAAAAACTTGTATTGATAGCTTTCCTTGAGCTCACTTCGGATCTCACCTTGCTAACTTTCCTTAAGCTTGTCTAGTAGCTCACCTCGGAGTTCATTGAGTAGCTCACCAAGTAGCTCACCTAGGAGCTCACCTAATAGGTCACCTAGGAGCTCACCAAGCATCTCACTGAGTAGGTTGACATGAGCTTGCTTGTGAGCTCATTGAGCAGCTCACCGGGGATCTCACATGGGAGCTCACCAAGTAGCTCACTTAGGACACTCACCTAACAACTTAACAAGTAATTCACCCGGAGCTCACCGATCACTTGAGTTGAGCTCACCCAAGAGCTCATCAAGTCACCTAGGAGATCACCTTGCCAACTCACCTTGAGCTCATCCGGTAGGTTTCATGTAAGCTCACCTCAAAAATTGCTGACAAGCTCACCTTTAAGCTCACCTGAGCTCACCGAGCACTCACCTAGGAGCTCACTCGAGTTCAATAAGCGGCTCACCCAAGAGCTCATCAAATAGCTCAACTTGAGCTTACCTAAAACCTTACTCCGGAGATCACCCGATAGCTCACCTTACCAAATCACCTTGAGCTCGCCCAAGAGCTCGCCGAGTAGCTCGACTTGAGCTCACCCAGAGCTCATCAAGCGGTCACCTGAAAACTCGTATGCAAGCTCACCTAGAAACTCACATGGGAGCTCACCTTGCGTGCTTAACTTGAGCTATCTCGATGAGCTCAACTTGCCAACTCACCTTAAGTTTGTCTCGTAGCTCACCTCGAAGTTCATCAAGCGGCTTTACCAAGAAGCTCACCAGGAGCTTGCCTAATAACTCACCTAGGAGCTTAACGAGTAGGTTGACTTGAGCTCACTTGTGAGCTCATCAAGAGCTCACCCGGGAGCTTTCCTAGCAGCTTGCTTGGGAGCTCACCAAACAGCTCACCAAGTAGCTCACCTAGGAGCTCTTCTGGGAGCTCACCGATCATCTTGAGTTGAGCTTTCCTGGGAGCTTGTTGACTAACTCACCTAAAATTCACCCGGGAGCTCACCCTACCAACTCACCTTGAGCTCACCTTGCCAACTCGCCTTGAGTTCACCTTGTCAACTCACCTTAAGCTCATCTGGTAGCTCACATATAAGCTCACCTCAGAGATTTCCAATAAGGTCACCTTTGAGCTTGCCTAGAAGCTCAATTTGTAGCTCACTTGGGAGCTTGGTAAGCAGCTCACACAGAGCCTATCGAGTAACTTGACTTGATCTTGATCAAAAATCACATGGGATTTCACTTGACACTCACCTTGAGCTCGCCCAATAGCTCACCCAACAACTCATCTAAGAGCTCCTCAAGTAGCTCGCTTGAAAACTCACATGGGCGCTCACCTTACTTACCCAAACTTGCATGGGAGCTCACCTATCAGCTCACCTTGCCAGCTCACCATGAGTTCACTGAGGAGCTCACCTTGCCAACTTGCCTTGAGCTCATCTGGTAGCTCACCTCGGAGTTCGTTGAGTAGCTCGCCAAGTAGCTCACCCGGGATCTCACCTAACAACTCACCTAAGAGCTCACCAAGAAGTTCACCAAGTAGGTTAACTTGAACTCGCAGGGACCTAACCTAGGATATTGCCATGTAGCTCCCTTGGGAGCTCACCTAGCAGCTCGCCAGGAGCTCACCGAAATGAGCTCTTACGGGAGTTTGCCAATCAGCTCACCAAGTAGCTCACTGGGGAGCTCTTCGGGAGCTCACCGATCGCCTCACCAAGTAGCTCACCTTGCCAACTTACCTTGAGCTCACCTTGTCAACTCACCTTGAGCTCATCTAGTAGCTCACATGTAAGCTCACCTCAAATATTTTCAATAAGCTCACCTTTTAGCTCACTTGGGAGCTCACCGAGTAGCTCACCTAGGAGCTCGTCGAGCAGCTTGACTTGAGCTTTCCCAAAACTTTCTGGGAGCTTGCGCTCGATGGCTTGCCTTGTCATCTCACCTTGAGCTCACCTAGGAGCTCACCGAGTAGCTCAACTAGAGCTCACTCGAAGCTCATCAAGTAGATCATCCAAAACTCACATGGGAACTCACCCGAGTGCTCACCTTACCAACTCACATGGGAGCTCCTCTATTAGCTCACCTTGTGTCACTTGGCCGACAAGCTCACCTTGCCAACTCACCTTGAGCTCATCTTGTAGCTCACCTCAGAGTTCATTGAGGAGCTCACCAAGTAGCTCACCTAGGAGCTCACCTAAAAGCTTACCCTGGGCTCACTCCGGGAGTTCACTAAGTAACTCATAGAGTAGGTTGACTTGAGCTCACTTTTGAGCTTGCCGAGCACCTCACCTAGGAGCTCGCCAAGTAGCTCGCTTGGGAGCTCACTTGGGATTTCACCAAATAGCTCACCAAGTATCTCACCTGGGAGCTCTTTTGGGAGCTCATCGAGTAACTCACCTAGGAAATCCCCGGGAGCTTGCTCGACACCTAACCTTGCCAACTCGTAGATTGAGCTTACCTTACCAACTTACCTTGAGATCACCTTGCCAACTCACCTTGAGCTCATCTGGTAGCTCGCATGTAAGCTCACCTTAGATATTACCGACAATCTTACCTTTGAGCTCACCTGGGAGCTCACTGAGTATCTCACCTAGGAGCTCAGCTAGGAGCTCTGCAAGTAACTCACCCAGGAGCTTGTCGAGCAGCTCAACTTGAGCTTTCCCAGAAACTCACCTGGGAGCTTACTTGATAGCTCACCTTTCCAGCTCGACTTGAGCTCACCCAAGAGCTTATCGAGTAGCTCAACTTGAGCTCACCTGGGAGCTCATCAAGTAGCTCACCTAAAAACTCACATGGGAGCTCACCTTGCTAGCTCACCAGCTAGCTCCATGAGGAGCTCACCTTGCTACCTCACCTTGAGCTCATCTGGTAGCTCACCTCATAGTTTTTAAGTATCTTGCCAAGTAGCTTGCCTATGAGCTCACCTAACAACTCTCCTGGGAGCTCACCAAGTAGCTCACTGAGTAGGTTGACTTGATCACGATTGTGAGCTCATTGAGCATCTCACCGGTGACCTCGCCTTAAGTCGAGCTACTCGGTGAGATCTTGGGTGAGCTCAAGGTGAGCCGGCAAGATGATCTATCGGTGAGCTCCCAAGCAAGCTCAAGTCAAGTTACTTGATGAGTTCCCGGGTGAGTTGTTTGCTTTGAGCTCCTAGGCGAGCTCTTAGGTGAGCTACTCAATGAGCTCCCAGGAAAGATAAAAGGTGAGCTTATTGGCAATATCTAAGGTGAGATTACATGCGAGCTACTAGATGAGCTCAAGGTGAGCTCAAGGTGAGTTAGCAAGGCAAGCTCAAGGTGAGTTAGCAAGGTGAGTGATCCGTGCAAGCTCTTGGATGATTTCCTAAGTGAGTTACTCAATGAGCTCATGAGCGAGCTCAACTCTAGCTTATCGGTGAGCTCCCAGAAGATCTCCTAGGTGAGCTACTTGGCGAGCTATTCGACAAGCTCCCAAGTGAGCTGCTAGGTGAGCTCCCAAGGGAGCTACTTGGCGAGCTCCTAGGCGAGGTCCCTAGTGAGCTACTCGGTGAGCTGACAAGTGAGCTCAAGTCAACCTACTTGGCGAGCTACTCGGTGAGCTCCCGGTGAGTCACATGTTAGGTGAGCTCCCAGTGATCTGATCTTAGGTGAGCTCCCAGGTGAACTACTTGGTGAGCTACTTGATGAACTCTAAGGTGAGCTACCGGATGAGCTGAGCTCAAGGTGAGTTGGCAGGGTGAGCTCGTCAGTAAGCTCAAGGTGAGCTGGCAAGGTGAGATGATAGGTTAGCTCCCATGTAAGTTGGCAAGGTGAGCTATAACGTGAGCTCCCATGAGCTTATCTCGTAGCTCATATTTAATCTCACCTAAGATATTTCTGACAAGCCGGCCTTTGAGTTCACCTGAGCTCACCAAGTAGCTCCCCTAGGAGCTCAAATGGGAGGTCGATAGTAGCTCACCTAGGAAGTCATTGAACAGCTCAACTTGAGCTTACCTCGAAAACTCGCATGGGAGCTCACTGACAGCTCACCTTGCCAACTTACATGGGAGCTCACCTATCAACTCACCTTGAGCTCGCCGAGGAGCTCACCTTACCAACTCTCCTTAATCTCATCTAGTAGCTCACCTCAGAGTTCATTGAGCAACTCACCAAGTAGCTCAACTGGGAGCTCACCTATAAGCTTGCCTAGGAGCTCACCGAGTAGCTTGCCGAGTAGGTTGACTTGATCTCACTTGTGAGCTCACCGAGTAGCTCACCAAGGATCTTTCCTGGGAGCTCACCAAGTAGCTCCCTTGGGAGCTCTCCTAGAAGCTAGGTGAGTTCCCATGTGAGTTTCTAAGCGAGCTCCAATGTGAGTTTTCAGGTGAGCTACTTGACGAGCTCTAGGTGAGCAAAATTATATCTACTCGGCGAGCTCCTAGGTGAGCTCAAGGTGAGCCGGCAAGACAAGGTGTCGAGTGAGCTCCCAGTGAGTTTTTAAGCTTAAGTTGAGCCGCTCGATGATCTCATGGGTGAGCTATTTGCTTAAGCTCCCAACCAAGATCCTAAGTGAGCTACTCGGTGAGTTCCTAGAGTGAGCTCAATGGAGAGCTTATTTGCAATCTCTCGAGGTGAGCTTAAATTTGAGCTACCAAATGAGCTCAATGTGAGTTGGCAAGGAAAGCTCAAGGTGAGTTAGTAAGGTGAGCTCTCTCAAGCGAGCTTCTAGGTGAGTTCTAGGTGAGTTACTTGATGAGCTCTGCAGGGTGACCTCAACTCGAGCTGATTGGTGAGCTCCCATAAGAGCTCCTAGGTGAGCTACCTAGCGAGTTGTACAAAATGAGCTCTTAGGGGAGCTAATAGGTGAGTTCTCAAGAGAGATACTTCATGAGCTCCCATGTGAGTTCCCGGTGAGATTACAAGTTAGCTCACAAGCGAGCTCAAGTCAACCTACTCGGAAAGCTTCGAGGTGAGCTTCGAGGTGAGCCGTTAGGTGGTAGGCTCACAGGTGAACTATTAGGTGAGCTCTTAGGTGAGCTGCTTTGACGAGCCGCTCGGTGAACTCGAGGTGAGATACCGAGATGAGCTCAAGGAAAGTTGGCAAGGTGAGATCCTCAAAGAGGTCAATGTGAGATGATATGCGAGCTCTCATGAGAGTTGGCAAGATGAGCTGTCATGCGAGCTCTTATGTAATTTTTCAGGTGAGCTACTTGATGAGCTCTCGAGTGAGCTCAAGTCAAGTTGCTTGGTAAGCTCCTAGGTGAGCTTAAGGTAAGTTGGCAAGGTGACCTGTCAGTGAGCTAGCAGTGAGTTTTTAGGCAAACTCAAGTTGATCCGCTCGATGAGATCTTGGGTAAACTACTTCCCGAGCTCTGCTAGCCGAGCTCCTAGGTGAGCTGCTCGGTGAGCTCCTAGGAGAGCTCAAAGGCAAGCTTGTAAACAATCTCTAAGGAAAGCTTATATACGAGCTACCAAATGAGCTCAAGGTGAGTTGGCAAGGCGAGCTCAAGGTGAAATGGCAAGGTGAGCTATCGGGAGCTCCTGGTGAGTTCCCAAGATAGGTACTCAATGAGCTCCTAGGTGAACTCAGCTCGAGCTAAATAGTGAGATCCTAGAATAGCTTCTAGGGAGCTACTTGGTGAGTTGTTCGCTGAGCTCCCGTGTGAACTACTAGTGGAGCTCCTATGTGACCAACTTGGTGAGCTCCCGGTGAGGTCCCCAATGAGCTGATCACCGATCTCTGAAGAGCTCCCAAGTGAGCTATTTAGTGAGCTCTCGGGTGAGCTGCTAGTGCAAGCTATCAAGTAAGCTTCTTGGTGAGCTCCCGGTGAGGTCCCAGGTGAGTGCTCGGTGAGCTCACAAGTAAGCTCAAGTCAAACTACTCGGTGAGATACTCGATGAGCTCCTAGGTGAGATGTTAGGTGAGCTCCAAGGTGAGCTCCCGGGTGAGCTACTTAGTGAGTATCTCAACAAACTCCGAGGTGAGCTACTAGACCAGTTCAAGGTGAGTTGGCAAGGTGAGATCCTTAGCAATCTCAAGGTGAGTTGGCAAGGTGAGATCCTAGGTGAGCTACTCGGTGAGATCCTAGGTGAGTTCAAAGGTGAGCTTGATGGTAATCTCTCGAGGTGAGCTTACATGTGAGCTACCTGATGAGATCAAGGTGAGTTGGTAAGGTGAGCTCAAGGTGAGTTGGTAAGGTGAGCTCAAGGTGAGTTGGTAAGGTGAGATGTCAGGTGAGCTCCCGTGAGTTCCCGGATGAGTTACTCGACGCAGCTCCTTGGTGAGCTTGTCAGTAATCTATGAGGTGAGCTTATATGCGAGCTACTAGATGAGCTCAAGGTGAGTTGGCAAGGTAAGCTCAAGGTGAGTTAGCAAGGTGAGCAAGGGCAAGCTCCCAGGTGAGTTCCTAGGTGATTTACTTAAAGCTCATCAAGCAGCTCAACTTGAGCTTGCTTGAAAACTCACTTAGGACCTCACCTTGCCAGCTCACCTTGAGCTCACCTAGGAGCTTGCTCGAGTAGCTTTACTTGAGCTCACCTAGGAGCTCATCAAGTAGCTCACCCGAAAACTTTTATGGGAGCTCACCTGATAGCTCACTTTTCCAACTCTCATGGGAGCTCACCTATAAGCTTTCCTTGAGCTCACTGAGGAGCTCACCTTACCAACTCACCTTAAGCTCATCTGGTAGCTCACCTAAGAATTTTCCAAGTAGCTCACCAAGTAGGTTGACTTGAGCTCGCTAAAGACCTCACCTGGGAGCTCACCAAGTAGCTCGCTTGGGAGATCACCTAGCAGCTTGCATGGGAGCTCAACAAATAGCTAACCAAGTAGCTCACTTGGGAGCTCTTCTAGGAGCTCACCGATCATCTCGAGGTGAAGCTCACCCAGGAGATCATCAAGTAACTCACCTGGGAGCTTACCTACGAGCTCACCTGATAGCTCATCTTCCCAACTCACCTTGAGCTCACCTTACCAACTTGCCTTGAGCTCATCTGGTAGCTCACATGTAAGCTCACCTCAGAGATTGCTGACAAGCTCACCTTTGAACTCACTGGGAGCTCACATAGGAGCTCAGGGGAGCTTGAAAAGTAGCTCACCTAGGAGCTTGTCGAGTAGCTTGAATTGAGCTTACCTAGGTACTCACACAGGAGCTCACCCGATGAGCTCACCTTGAGCTCACCTAAGATCTCACCTATCAGGTTGCCTTTCTGGATTACCTTGATCTCATTGAGGAGCTCACCTTGACAACTCACCTTGAGCTTTTCTTGTAGCTTTCCTCATATTTCATCAAGCAGCTTTCCCGAGAGCCCAACTTACAACTCACCTAGGAGCTCACCGAATAACTTGTCGAGTAGATTGACTTGAGCTCACTTGTGAGCTCGTCAGGGACCTCACCTGGGATCTCACCAAGTAGATCACTTAGGAGCTCACCTAGTAACTCACCTAGGATCTCACCAAACAACTCACCAAGTAGCTCACCTGGGAGCTCTTCTGGGACCTTTCCAATCAACATGAGTTGATTTCACTCGAGAGCTCATCGAGTAACTCACTGGGAGCTCGCGATGACTCACCTTACCTTGCCAACTTGCCTTGAGCTCGCCATGCCATCTCACCTTGAGCTCATAGGGTAGTTCACATCTAAGCTCACCTCAAAGATTATCGACAAGCTTGTCTTTGAACTCACCTGGGAGCTCACCGAGTAGCTCACCTAGGAGTTCGACTAGGAGCTCAACAAGCAGCTTGCCTAGGAGCTCATTGAGTAGTTCGACTTGAGCTTGCCTAGAAACTCACCTGGGAGCTCTCCTAACAACTCACCTTACCATCTCACCTTGAGCTCACCAAGGAGCTCACTGAGCAACTTAACTTGAGTTCACCCAAGAGTTTGTGAAGAAGCTCACCTGAAAACTCACATGGGAGCTTACCTGATAACTCACCTTGCCAACTCACATGGGAGCTCACCTATCAGTTCACCTTGCCAGCTCACCTTGAGCTCACTGAGGAGCTCACCTTGCTAACTCACCTTGAGCTCATCTAGTAGCTCACCTTGGAGTTCTTCGAGGAGCTCACCAAGTAGCTCACCTGGGAGCTCACTTAACACTCACAGGATCTCACCGAGCGGCTCACCAAGTAGGTTGACTTGAGCTCAATGAGTAGCTCATGGAGGACCTCACCTGGGAGGTCACCAAGTAGCTCTCTTGGGAGCTCACCTAGAAGCTCACCAAATAACTTGCCAAGTAGCTCTCCGGGAGCTCTTCTGGGAGCTCACCGATCAGCTTGAGTTGAGCTCACTTGGGAGCTCATCGAGTAACTCACCTAGGAACTCATCTAGGAGCTCACCTGATAGCTCACCTTTCCAACTCACATTGAGCTCACCTTACCAACTCACCTTGAACTCATCTGGTAGCTCGCATGTAAGCTCACCTCAGAGATTTCGACAAACTTACCTTTGAGCTCACCCTGAGCTCACCGAGCAGCTCACTTATTAGCCTGACCGGGATCTCGTGCGGCTCACCCTAAAACTCACCTAGGAGATCTCCCGATAGCTCACCTTGCCGGTGGCCATGAGCTCACCCAAGAGCTCGCCGAGTAGCTCAACTTGAGCTCACCCAAGAGCTCGCCAAGCATCTCACTTGAAAACTCGTATGTGATCTTTCCCAAAGCTCAACTTGCTAACTTGCATGGGAGCTCACCTATCAGGCTACCTTGCCACTCGGCCGAGGAGTTAACCTTGCCAACTTTCCTTGAGCTCGCTCGGTAGTTCACCTTGGAATTCATCCTGTAGCTCACCAAGTAGCTCACCTAATAGCTCACCTGGGAGCTCACCAAGTAGCTCATCTAATAGGTTAACTTGACCTCACTTGTGAACTCACCGAGTAGCTCATCAGAGACCTCTCCTACGAGCTCACCAAGTAGCTCACTTTCGAGCTCACCTAGCAACTCGTCAAATAGCTCACCAAGTAGCTCACCTGAGAGCTCTTCTGGGAGCTCTCTAATCAGCTTGAGTTGAGCTCACCCAAGAGCTCATCGAGTAAATCACCTAGGCACTCATGTGGGAGCTTACCTAATAACTCACCTTAACAACTCACCTTAAGCTCACCTTGAAAACTCACCTTGATCTCACATTGCCAACTCACCTTGAGCTCATCTGGTAGCTCACATGTAAGCTCACCTCAGAGATTGTCGACAAGCTCACCTTTTAGCTCACCTTAGAGCTCACCAATTAGGTAACCTAAGAGCTTGTTTGGGGGCTTCACAAGTAGCTCACCCATGTGCTCATCCAAAGACTCAACTTGAGCTTTCCGGAAACTCACTTGGGAGCTCACACCGATAGCTCGCCTTGCCGGTGTGCCTTAAGCTCACCCGGGAGCTCGACAAAGCAGCTTGACTTGAGCTCACCCATAAGCCTCATCAAGTAGCTCACCCAAAAACTCACATTACCGATTCCCTTGAGCTTGTCTTGTATCTCACCTCATAGTTCATTAAGTAGCTCGCTAAGTAGCTCACCCGTAGATCACCTAACACTCACCCGGGAGCTCATCGAGCACCTCACCGAGTAGGTTGACTTGAGCTCTCTTGTGAGCTCGCCGAGCACTCACCGGGACCTCACATGGGAGCTCGCCAAGTAGCTCACTTGGGAGCTTACCTAGTAGCTCACCTAGGAGCTCACCTAATAGATCGCCAAGTAGTTCACCCGGGATATCTTCGGGAACTCACCAATCAGCCTCGAGTTGAGCTCACCTAGAGCTCATCGAGAAAGTCACCTAGATCTCACTCGACAGCTCAACTTGGTAACTCACCTTAAGCTCATCTCGTAGCTCGCATGTAAGCACACCGCAAATATTACCAACAAGCTCACCTTTAAGCTCACCTAAGAGCTCACCGAGATGCTCACCTAGGAGCTTGGGCTGGGAGATCGACAAGTAGCTCACCCACACTCATCGAGTAGCTTAACTTGAGCTTATCCAGAAACTCGGCCTAGGAGCTCACCCGACAACTCACATTGCTAGCTCACCTTGAGCTTTCCCGGAGCTCACCGAGCAGCTCAACTTGAGCTCACCCCTGAGCTCGCCAAATAGGTCACATGAAAACTCACATGTGATCTCACCTATGAGCTCACCTTGCCTACTTGCCTTGAGCTCGTTGAGAGCTCACCTTACCAACTCACCTTGAGCTCTTCTTGTAGCTCACCTCGAGTTCGTCGAGTAGCTCACCAAGAAGCTCACCAAGAAGCAAGGTGAGCCGTAAGGTGAGCTCCCATGTGAGTTTTTTTGGGTGAGCTATTTGACAAGCTCCCGGGTGAGCTTAAGTTGAGCTGCTTTCAAAGGAGCTCCCGAGTGAGGTCAAGGTGAGCTATCAAGTGAGCTCCCAGTGAGTTTCTAGGAAAAATCAAGTTTAGCTACTCGACGAGCTCCCGGGTGAGTTGTTTCTTGAGAACCTAGGTGAGCTGCTAGGTGAGCTCCCATGTGAGCTCAAAGGTGAGCTTGTCAGTAATCTCTAAGGTGAGCTTATATGTGAGCTACCAGATGAGCTCAAGGTGAGTTGGCAAGGCAAGCTCAAGGCAAGTTGGTAAGGTGAGCTCAAGGTGAGTTAGTAAGGTGAGCTCAACTTGATCTGATCGGTGAGCTCCAAGAAGAACTCCTAGGTGAGCTACTTTGTGAGCTGTTCGGTGAGCTCCCAAGTGAGCTACTAGGTGAGCTCCCAAGTGAGCTACTTGGTGAGCTCCCAGGTGAGGTCCCCGGTGAGCTGCTCGGTGAGCTCACAAGTGAGCTCAAGTCAACCTACTCGGTGAGCTATTTGGTGAGCTCCCAAGTGAGCTACTTGGTGAGCTCTTAGGTGAGGTCCCCGATGATCTACTTGGTGTGCCCACAAATGAGCTCACAAGTAAGCTCAAGTTAACCTACTCGAGAGAGCTGCTTGGTGAGCTCCCAAGTGTTCATTAGGTGAGCTCCTGGTGAGATACTTGATGAGCTACTCGATGAACTCTTATTTGAGCTACCGATGAGCTCAAGGTGAGTTGTGCAAGGTGAGCTCCACAAAGCTGAGCTCAAGCTGTTAGCCGGGCAAGGTGAGCTCATGGCGAGCTCCCATGCGATTTTTTGGGCATACGAGCTCACAAGTGATTTTTTATGTGAGCTACTTAACAAGCTCCTAGGTGAGCTCAAGTCAAGTCGCCGCTCGGTGAGCTCCAGGTGAGCTCTGGGAAATCTCAAGGCAAGTTGGCAAGGTAAGCTCTAAGGAAAGTTTTTACATAAGCTTAATTCAAGCCGCTTACCAAGCTCCCGGGTGAGCTTACATGTGAGCTACAAAATGAGCTCAAGGTGAGTTGGCAAGGCAATATCAAGGTGAGTTAGCAAGGTGAGCTCAAGGTGAGTTGGCAAGGCGAGATGTTAGGTGAGCTCCCAGGTAAGTTACTCTATGAGGTACCAGGTGTGCTCAAGTTGAGCTAATCAGTGAGCTCCCAGAGGAGCTCCCAGGTGACCTACTTGGTGATCTCCTAGGTGAGATGCTAGGAGAGCTCCCAAGGGAGCTACTTGGTGAGCTCCTAGGTAAGGTTCCCTGAGCTTCTCAGTGAGCTCACAAGCAAGATCAAGTCAACCTACTTGGTGAGATACTTGGTGAGCTCCTAGGAAAGCTCCCAGGTGAGCTGTTAGGTGAGCTAATTGGTGAGTTGTTCGATGAACTCGAGGTGAGCTACCAAACGAGCTCAAGGAGAGTTGGTAAGGTGAGATCCGCAGTGAGCTCAAGGTGAGCTGGTAAGGTGAGCTGGCAAGGTAAGCTGATAGGTGACCTCCCATGTAAGTTAGTAAGGTGAGCTATAAGGTGAGCTCTCATGTGAGTTTTTAGGTGAGCTACTTGACAAGCTCCAGGGAGAGCTCAATTTGAGCTACTCGGTGAGCTCTGGGTGATCTCAACACAAGCCGGCAAGGTGAGCTATCAAGTGAGCTCCTAGGTGAGTTTTAGGTAAGCTCAAGTTGGGCTTCTCGACGAGTTCCTAGCTGACACGCTTGTTGAGCTCCCATCCGAGCTCCTATGTGAGCTACTTTGTGAGCTCCAAGGAGTTCTCAAAGGTGAGATTGTTGGAAATCTTTGAGGTGAGCTTACATGTGAGCTCCTAGGTGAGTTCCCAAGTGAGTTACTCGACAAGCTCCCAAGAAAGCACAACTTGAGCTAATCGATGAGCTCCTAGAAGAGCTCCTAGGTGAGCTACTTGGTGAGATCTTCGGTGAGCTCCCAGGTGAGGTCCCCCGTGAGCTCACAAGTGAACTCAAGTCAACCTACTTGGTGAGCTACTCGGTGAGCTCCTAGGTGAGTCACATTAGGCTAGCTCCAAGTGAGCTACTTGGAGAGCTACTCGATGGAATGTGAGGTGAGCTACTAGATGAGCTCAAGGTGAGTTGGTAAGGTACGCTCCTCGGTGAGTTGAAGGTGAGCTTGCAAGTTAAGTTGATAGAAAGCTCCCATGTGAGTAAACAAGGCTAGCTAGAGTCTAAGGCAAGCTCCCTTGCGAAGTTTTTGGGTGAGCTACTTGACGAGTTCCTTGGTGATCTAAAGTTGAGCTACTCAAAGTGAGCTCCCGAGTGAGGTCAAGGTCACCGATAAGGTGAGCTATCAAGAGAACTCCTAGGTGAGTTTCGGGCAAGCTCAAGTTGATCTACTCGATGATCTCCTAGGTGAGCTCAAGCTTTCGCAGCTCCTAGGTGAGCTACTCGATGAGCTCCCAGTGAGCTCAAAGGTGAGTTTTTGGTAATCTCGATGTTAGATTACATGTGACCTACCCGAGATCGGCTAAGGGCGAGTTGGCAAGGCAAGCTCAAGGTGAGTTGGTAAGGTGAGCTTAAGGTGAGTTGGCAAGGTGAGCTATCATGTGAGTTCCCGTGAGTTACTCCATGAGCTCCCAGTGAGCTCAACTTGAGTGTATCGAGAGCTCCCGAAGAACTCCCGGGTGAGCTACTTTGCAAGTTGTTTGGCAAGTTCCTCCAGTAAGCTACTAGGTGAGCTCCCAAGAGAGCTACTTGGAGATCTCCCAAGTGAGGTCCTTGGAATGCTACTCGGTGAGCTCATAAGGTAAGCTACTCGGTGAGATACTTTGCGGTTGCTCAATGAACTCTAAGGTAAGCTACCAGATGAGCTCAATGTGAGTTGGCAAGGTGAGCTTCTCAACAAGCTCAAGGTGAGCTTATAGGTGAGCTCCCATGTGAGTTAGCAAGGTGAGTTGTTAAGTGAGCTCCCATGTGAGTTTTCAAGTGAGCTACTTGACAAGCTCGAGGTGAGCTCAATTCGAGCTACTCGGTGAGCTCCTAGGTGAGCTCAAGGTGAGATGGCAAGGTGATCTATCGGGCGTAGCTCCCGTGTGAGTTTTGGGCAAGCTCAAGTCAAGCTATTAGACGAGCTCCTTATTGAGCTCCCAACCTAGCTTCTAGGTGAGCTGCTTGGTGGCTCCCATACAAGCTTGTTGGTAATCTCTTAGGTGAGCTTATATACAAGCTACCGAGATGAGCTCAAGGTGAGTTGGCAAGGCAAGCTCAAGTTGAGTTGGTGCAAGGTGAGCTCAAGGCGAGCTCCCAAGTGAGTTTCTAGGCAAGCTCACGTTGAGCTACTCAATGAGCTCTTGGGAGAGCTACTTGTTGAGCTCCCAGCCATGCTCTTAGGTGAGTTACTCGGTGAACCCCTAGGTGAGCTCAACTCGAGCTGCTCGGTGAGCTAATGAAGAAGAGCTCCCAAGTGACCTACTTTACAAGTTATTCGGTGAGCTCCCAAGGGAGCTACTTGGTGAGCTACTCGATGAGGTCCCTAGTGAGCTGCTTGGTGACCTCATAAGTGAGCTCAAGTCAACCTACTTGGTGAGCTACTCAGTGAGCTCCCAGGTGAACTCCTAGGTGAGTTGTTAGGTGAGCTCCCAAGTGAGCTACTTGGTGAGCTGCTCGATAAACTTTGAGGTGAGCTACCAGAAGAGCTCAAGGTGAGTTGGCAAGGTGATCTCCTCAGTGAGCTTAAGGTGAGCTGATAGGTAAGCTCCCATGCGAGTTGGCAAGGTGAGCTCCCATGTGAGTTTCGAGGTGAGATACTTGATGAGCTCGTGGGTGAGCTCAAGGAGAGATGGCAAAGTGAGCTCCCATATGAGTTTCTCGTAGGCTCAATTTGAGCTACTTGATATGCTCCTAGTTGAGGTGCTTGCTAAGCTCCCGACCAAGCTCCTAAGTGATCTACTCGGTGAGCTCCCATGTGAGCTCAAAGGTGAGCTTGTTGGTAATCTCTGAGGTGATCTTACATGCAAGCTACCAGATGAGCTCAAGGTGACTTAGAAGGTGAGCTCAAGGTGAGTTAAAGCAAGGCAAGCTATTAGGTGGTGAGCTATTAGGCGAGCTCCTAGGTAAGTTCCTAGGTGAGTTACTTGTGAGCTTCCCGAGCTAGTTCATGAAAACTATCCTAGGTGAGCTCATCCTGATGAGCTCAAGGCAAGCTCAGGCAAGGTGAGCTCCTCATGTGAGCTCAAGCCGATGAGCCTCCTGTGAAGCTCCTCTCGGAAGAGATCAAGCGTGAGCCTTCGCAAGTGAGTTTCCCGGGTGAGCTTATCGTGTGAGCTTCCATTGAATTTTTTGGTGAGCTTCTACGAGATCTCATGAGATCAAGTTGAGATTCTGAAGCTCCCGATGAGCCTTTCAAGTGAGCTTAAGGAAAGCTTGCCAAGGTGAGCTCCTGTCACAGATGGTACAGAGTTTTCAAGGTGAAGCTGCGTGAAAAAAATATGAGGAAGAGCTTAAGTTTCAAAGCCTCAAGGAGTCTATTTGCTGTGAGCTCCTTAGTGAGCTCAAGGTGAGCTCCTGAGTAAGGTGAGCCTAGCTATCTAGCAAGCTCCCATGTGAGCCTGAGCTAAAATGAGCTCAGGCAGAGTTAGCAAGGTGAGCTACACTGATGAGAGTCCCAGGTGAGCTAATGTCCCTGAGCAAGTTTGATCTTGCGATGAGCTCCTGGTGCTGAGCTCAAGGCCCAAACGAGCCCTAAGGTGAGCCGATTGCTGAACAGCTTACATGAGTGAGCTCAAGTGAGTTTCGGGTAAAGCTCAAAGTGAGCTACTTAGACAAGCTCCTAGATGACTCAACTTTCCTGAAGCTCAAATCAGCTACTCGGTGAGATCTCCCAAGAAGCTCAAAGGTGAGCTTATCACCAAGCTCTGGATGAGCTCCAAGTGAGCTATAGATGAGCTCCCAAGTGTGAGCTTTGGTAGGTGAGGTCCTCAAGCTCAAGGTGAGTTGGGCAAGGTGAGCTCAAGGTGAGTCCATCTGGTGAGCTCAGGTGAGATGAGCTCAAGTGAGCTCCCAAGGTGAGTTCCCAAGTGAGTTACTTGATGAGCTCCCATCGGGGTGAACTCAAGGTGAGTTTATGCTAGTGAGTCTCAAGTGTGAGCTCCCAACTGAGCTTACCAAGTGAGCTATTCAAGAATCTCCTGTAAGCTACTTAGGTGAGCTTCTGTGAAGTTAGCTACTTGCAGCTCCCAGGGTCCCTCAAAGTGAGCTTCTCGGTGAGCTCCTAAGTGAATCTCAAGTCAACTCAGCTTGCGAGCTACCTAAGAAGCTCCACAAGTGAGCTGATTCCATGGGTGAGTCACTCAGAGCTCCCCTAGGTGAGCTCCCTAGCGAAGCTGTTGGCAGAGTTCTGTGAGCTACATGGCGAGCTACTCAAGGCGATCAATGACTCTAAGGTGAGCTCTGTGGATGAGCTTAAGGTGAGTTGGGCAAGTGAGATTCTCAACCCAGCTCCCATGTGAGCTCAAAGAAGGTGAGTCATCGAAGCAGAGCTCCCATGTGAGTTCAAATCGGGTGATGTTAGGCCTCGAGTGAGCTCCATAGTGAGCTCCTAGTGTGAGCTCAAGCTTCACAGAGCTAGCAAGGTGAGCTTCCAGTGAGCTAGCATTAGTGAGCTCCTAGGTGAGATCCCCAAAGTGAGCTACTCTGGCAAGCTCTGAGCCTGAGCTTCAAGGTGAGCTGTTCAGCGGAGCTGTCAGTGAGCTCCTAGGCAAGTTTTTGGGAAGATTTCAAGTCGAGATGCTCGATGAACTCTTAGGTGAGCTCAAAATGAGCTTGTCAACTCCCGAGGTGAGCTTATAGGTGAGCTATCCAGATGATCTCAAGGTGAGTCATTCAAGGTGAGCTCTGCACGAAGCTCAAGGTGAGAGGATAAGTGAGATCGTGAGCTCCCAGGAGAGTTCTTAGTGTGAGTTACTTGATGAGCTCCCGGGTGAGCTCAACTCGAGCTGATCGCAAGCTTATCAAGGAGCTCCTGTGAGAGCTGGGCAATCAGTGAGATACTAGGTGATCTATTAAGTGAGCTACTTAAGCAGCTCCGAGGTGAGGACCTCAACGTGAGCTACCTCCGGTGAGCTCACAAGTGAGCTCAAAGCCTCAACCTACTCAAAGAAGTTTTTAAAGCTCCCCAAGTGAGCTCATAAGGTGAGCCTCCTCACATGAGCAATTAGGTGACCTCACATGAATGCTTGGGTGAGCCACTCGTGATGAGCTCAAGGTGAGTTGGTGAGGTGTCAATGAGGCTCCCTCACAGCAGCTCAAGGTGAGACTCAAGTGCAAGATCCTGCATTAGGTGAGCTCCCATGTGAGTTTTTAAGGTGAGCCTATTCAAAGCTGAGCTCCCATGTGAGTTTTTAGGTGAGCTACTTAATGAGCTCCCGTGGTGAGTTCAAGTCGAGCCGCTTAAGGTGAGCTTTACCGAGGTCATGATCAAGGTGAGCTCAGCAAGGTGAGCTCCTCAAGTGAGCTTAGCTAAGCTCAAGTCGAAATACTTGAGAGCTCCCCAGTTGAGCTCCCGAACCGAAGCTTCCTAGGAGGTGAGCTCCCGTGAGAGCTACCAAATTGAGCCTCTGGGAAGGTGCGCTGAGCTCAAGGTGAGCTCAAGGTGAGATGGAAACTGTGAGCCTCAAGGAGAGCTCAGAGTAAGCAAGGTGAGCCAGTGAGTTCCCAAGTGAGCTTCCTAGGTGAGTTACTCGTTAAGGAGTCTCATGGCTCTAAGCTCGAGGCCTGAGACGATCGAGCTCTCGTGAAGAGTTCCCAGGTGAACTTCTTAGCGAGATGTTTAGGTGAGCTCCTAAGATGAGCTACTTCGTGGCGGTGACACCAAAGCAAGCTCAAGGAGAGCAACCTACTGGGTGAGTTAGGTGAGTCTATCACGTGAGCTCACTCGTGTGAGTGACGAAGCTGGGTTAAGTCTCACCATTAGGTGAGCTTAATCTCAAATGAGCTCCCAGTGAGCTATTAGGTGAGCTCCCAAGTGAGCTAGTCAGAGATACTTGCGTGACTAAACTTTGAGGTGAGATCCCCTTACGATGAGCTACAGGTGAGCTGGCAAGGTGAGCTATCAAGCTCGTGAGCTCAAGGTGAGCTCGCTCAAGAGTGAGCCATGACAGGTGAGCCCCATGAGCTCCTTCTGTGAGCTACTTGATGAGCTCCTAGGATGGAGTCAAAGTTGAGCTCAGGTGAGTTACTCGATGAGAGCTTACATGTGAAGCTCAACTCGATGTTCTCATCGGTGAACTGGAATCATGAGGTGAGTCCCAGTGAGCTACTTTTGAGCTTATTTAAGGTGAGCTCCCATGTGAGCTCACAGGTGATTTATCAGATAGACAAAGAATTATCAGACTTGTGTGTTTGCTTAATGAATGTGACGACAAATTGTCGTATATTTGCTATACTCTCGTTACTGATTGACAGCATACCTTGAATCAATTCCATTGATCCAAGTATGCTGAGGTCCTCTTGTGATTTCTGTGTCGATTCACACTTGAACCGAACCCGGGATTGTTATGAGCGTGCAGCGCCTGATTGCAGTTTTGGGCAGCTGGCACGTAGATACCAACGACAGAGGTTCGATTCTTGAACCCTGTACTGTCAAACTTGGGACCTCGTGAGGCAAGAACCGCCTGGACATGGGTGGCCTTGGCACGTGATCCAAAGGACGGAACGTCCTGCTCTGCATTAACGTGAATGTCTGTAGGAGGGCAGGATGGAAGTTGATTAGTGTTAGTGGTTAGTATAAATTAAAACCCTAAACTAATCCTAAGTCCTAACATGCATCCTACACTACTATCCTAAGTGGATTTTTAAATTACAAAAAAAAAAGGGAAAATAAAACCTAAGGCTAAACTAAGACCTAGGTTGAACACTTTATGCAACCTAAACTAATCCTAATCTAAAAAGGGCGCAGCACTTTAAGGAAAGGATAAGAATGGAAAGGGCATTCATTGGCATTTAATAAAAATCCATACGTGACAAAGACTAGTTTTTGGTAAGGTGTAGGAAAATAGAGGCATCTATTTGGAGATAGAGCCAAATTCAGTTTTGCATGGGAAATTTGAAATTTAGAGTTCGCCAACTCAAGTGGCGGTGGCGTGAAAGTAAGGAAAAGGCAGAGCCTTAATTGCATTGATTATTCTTGGTCCTCGCGACCACCACCTGGAAAGTGTATGAGGGAATTTGATTTTTCATTGTTTCGATTTGGCTTTTGCAAAGTTGCTCTGCATTTGGTTTTTCTGGTCTGGTTCAGTCGAACCAGCTCTTGGAATTTGACACTGTGCTTGGAGATTTTTAAGGCTGTTGCTAAGCCTGAAGAAGAAAGGAGTGCTGGGAAGTTTGTGCTGTCGCTGTGGAAGGAAATAACGCGGCAAACGAAGCTTTCTCCGAGCTCGAAAAGAGATTTCAGGCATGTTAAGCCCTTCTCTTTAAAAATCTTTGCTTTGATTAAGTGTTTCATTAAAACAACCCTGCTCTTGGGTTTTGATTCTGTGACTGTTGTCGAGTCGATTCGAATTGGGTTTCATCGATTCTTGCTTCTTTTGTTTGGAAAATGATATGATGAATCATTTCTGGTTGCTCGGTTTTGATTTGTTTTTGCTCGAATCAAGTTGGAAATGAATTACTGTAGTGGTTGTTGATAGTATTGTGGAATGAAATAGACATTTTTCTTTCTCTGTACATGCTGTATGAATTGAACAGCCGTCAGTAAATGTTCTCCTTCTGTAATCATCTCCTCTTTGGCCGTGTTTGAACTGCCTTTCTTGCATTTTAATGGAGTGGTAACACCTCCATATCGTGCTGGTTGTTTGACAGAAATGGGAAATTTGTCTTGTGTATCATGGGTCTGTACTTGTTATTCGAGTTCTTCTCACTACTGAAACTATCGTTCTTTTGTTGAAGAACTGGAATGAGGGAAACGATAGTTGTTTGAAGTTGTTTCTTATTGAATTTTTTTAAGGAAACAGATTCTCTTCCTTCTACTGTTTTGGATTTTGATGGAAGTGGCATTCGGGTTTTCTATGAGTAATTGAACTCGATTTGAATGAAGTAATAGCAATATTTCCATTGTTGTGCCTTTTCTTGTTTAGGAAATGAGCGAATACGCTTTGGTATCCGTGAAAATAGGAAAAAGCTAACTGTTTTTCCTTCTAAGGTTATTGATGGATTGTGTTTCCCTTGCTGTGAGGATAAGATGGTTTTATTGTGTTTTTTTTTTTTTTTTTTTGATGCTGTTCGGTCTCCCCGTTCGGACTGTAGACACGGTTACAAATTGATTCTGTATTCTGTGCAATGAAAGATTATATTTTCTTCTTGCTATGATGGAAAGTTGATTCCATTGCGTCTTGTAGTTGTGGTTTGACCTTCTGAACTGAACTGTTGTGAATGTGAACTTGACTTGGATTTCTGTACAAACAAATGGAAAATGTGGGAATTAGCTTGTTTTCTGAGTCTGCCCTGACTGTACCAAGCTTACGCAATTAACACCCTATGCGGGTTTGTCTTTATAGAGGTATTGATGTACGAATATTATATTTTGAGTTCTGTACCTCATTAAGTAAATGGAGAATGCTGTTTTTGGAGCTAACGGTTGATCGAGATAGAACTCGAATTGGATATTCATTGTTCGTGGTATATTGGATTGAAACTGTACAGGCTATGTGAGTTTGCTTTTCAATAAGAACGATTGTTCTGTTATCTTTATAAGTTGAACTGTCATGCTAAGATAAACACGATTTGGATGTTTGATTTCATTCTGAACAAAATGATTGTTTCATTAATGAAATTATAGGGAAATGGATTTTTCTCTTTTTGCCATTTGGACTCTGAAAATAACATTGGAGCTTTACTGTGCATATGAATTCATCTTCTGTCTGCTGTTCTAACTTGTTGAAATTCATAGTCATGTGAATATTGATTTGCTGTAGGTAACAACAATGAATAAAATGTTATTTTGAACGGGATACGTTCATAGGATTAGGAAATCATGTGATTAATTGACTGCATGATTGAAATGTTGTTTGTCTGTTTAGCATACAGTGAAAGAAATATGGTTTCTTTTAGTATGGTAAAAATATGGTTTACATCCTTGTACTGTTTGATCCTGGATGATCATAATGAGGTACTAACCTGTTTTGGATTTTCATATGAGCCTGATTCAAATAAAGTATGGATATGGATGATGAATTCTTCCCTATTTTCATTTAAAGCGGATTATAAATGAAATTATTCTTGCTGCCGGAAAGTGAATTCCGAATGGATTTTGTAAGTTTCACTCTGAACTGTTATTTTGATTGTGTCTCGTTTGGATTCCATTTTCAGAACAGCCAATTGGAAAGAAATAGAGATATGAATGAATGACTTGGAAAAATGATATTTTCTTCCTTCATTCAGTTGGAAATCGTAATTCGTGAATAATGAATTTTTATAGTGCTTAGATGGGAGCAACTATATGCATTGCTTTGCTTTCTTGTCTATACTGATTGATTGTTTGAATCTAATGTGATGCATTTAACCGAAAGGAAAGTAATGGATTTACATTTCAGCTTAGTTTCATCCTTTGCATTTATTATTAATGAAAGACGTGGAAAGGATAATCAGTATGTTATATCAAAAGTAAGTTACTTGTATTCCTAACTTTACAAATATTGTAAATTGAGACTTGAATCGTATGTGGAAAACGGACAAATAGCTTCTTCGGGCTGATTGTGATGATATTTTGATAGTTCATTGCTTTTGCCGATCTTTCTTTTGTGCCTATTTCGTGATTGATGTTTAATCGCCGCTTCATAAAAGCAGGGTTCTTTTATCGAGACAGCTTAGTCAAGCACCTTATTTTAAGGATAAGTGTTAATATGCTCACCATCAATCGACCCGCAATTCATTTTGCAGATGGAATTTGATTAGAATGAAGACTTGGCTATTTTCTGATGCTTCTTGATTTGTTGATGATGTATTGTAATTGTCGCTTTTATTCCTCTTCGAGGAATTGTGAAAAGAAGAAAGTATATTCTTCTATCTATGAGTTGTATGGATGATTTATGTAAACCATGCCCAATCAGCTGGATTGGCAAATGTACGGATTATGACATAAAATATTGAATACAATTACATGTGTGATATTTTAATGTTTATATCAGTTTGAATTGTTGTCTAAATTGGAAATATAATGTTATTTCTTGATTGGATTTGTTTAATTGTCCTCGATGGATGTTAAATGGAAACCGATATCTATTCTTACCTAAATGCAACTTTTAAGTTGAAAATGCAATTAATTCATACTGGGTAAAGATGAATTTTTAATTGACATTAAAAGGATTAGAAGAATATGATTCCATAATCGAAGGTATTCGTGATTAGCTTAGAGCTAAGGAATACCAATTAAACTTCTGAGTAATCGAACTTCGCTTTCGAACTCCATTAATGATCTCGTGTTAAATTCGTATAAAGGATATAGGATAAGTATATCCAAAACTAATGGACCTTAACCATATAACGTTAAGGAGAACAAATGAATACATTTTCGGGAATTAGACCTCGTTTAAATGACGCCTAATAAGTTAGAATTCTCAATTTAGTCATAGCTGGAAAATCTCTTGGCTAAGTTTAATAGGTTAAACTTATCACGTCCGTTTGGTATGACATCGCTTAATCCAATGATTAAGAAGTGAACCAAGTAGGAAATGTAGCCCTTCGATACGAAGGAGAAGATGCATAAAGAAGCTAATGGATGGTTTAGTCCTCTTAGCTATATGCAACCGCAACGGAAACGAGGATCAAGGGATCAAAGATTTAATGCCGAAAGTTGATTTTAATTATTAAAATCGTATCCTAAGCACTGAGCAGATGTGTATTCTCGATGGGGGAGGATTCTGTAGACATTGATACGCCAGCCATAAAGAAGGTGTCTCCATGAAGACGGGGTCTTCATGACGACACAATGTCAGCAGCTTCATATATCAGCAATGCCCTCCCGAATTAAAACATCAAGAATACATAGGCCGAATGTGTAATCTTAAAGGGGATAGGAGTATGATCTCGATATACGGAGTGACTCCGAATACTAAAGATAACTGACACACGGAGGTCGTGGGGAAACGACACCGTATGTCTCACGTATCTTTAGTTACCGGGAGTGCCTTCCTATATTCATTCATATTACTAATCGTAATTGAAAGTTTAAAACTGACCTTAAACGAAGAGGACTCGGTAGGAACCAGAAAGACCATTCTAGATAACAGTGAAGTGAAGTGAAGGACGTATTCCGCTGATGTGTATAACATCCAGAATATGATCATGCAAAGCATGTGAAAATCTTTGGCCAAAGTATCGCAATTGCTGGTTGCGTTGTCCTTATCACTTAATTTAAGATGCAGATGTCGATGAATATCGCAAGAATGTATATTCGTATAGGCTTCTTAAATGGATCACTTCGATAACCGAACGGTTATGAGAACAGTATATATAATATACCATGCATAAACGAACATGAAGGATCGGTTGTCACGCTCGAGTCATGAAATGAAGGATCGGTTGTTGTCGAGTCATGAAATGAAGGATCGCTTGAAACTCCGAGCCATGAAAATGGAAGATCGGCAGCTTCTCGAGTCATTTACAAGAGAGATATAGAATCATTATAAGATCAATGGCATTGAATGTGTGTTCCATATTGTAAATATGTGAACAGGGAACATTCATTTTAAAAAAAATTGTGTGATCCAAACTGTGTTGTTTGGGCAGAGAACAATTATTAAAACTTGAACGTGTGTTTGAATTTTATAATTCATAACAGAGAACGTTATCAAAAAAAAAAATTCCCTTGTTCTGGTATTTTAAAATGGGGATGTTACATCTTGCATCGTAGCCAAGGTCAGCCTCGACCTAATGAGTCCACGATATTAATAAGGTT
Organism: Taxus wallichiana var. yunnanensis; assembly: GCA_018340775.1. NCBI lineage: Eukaryota > Viridiplantae > Streptophyta > Pinopsida > Cupressales > Taxaceae > Taxus > Taxus wallichiana. Next base: position 32,162,193 of record CM031237.1, read on the forward strand.
TACATTTTCTTATCAAATGTAAAATGGTCGACAAGAGGGAATGCAGTGAATAACCCGTTAGGTGGTGGAGAAGCAAAGAATCGCCCAAAAGCTGGATGAAATCCTTGCTGCCCTACTTGATACGAGGGATCGTTTGACTATTTTGGAACAACAGTCAATGGGCAATGATGAGGAGGAGAATGAAGCTGAAATAAATGATCAGCTGCCTCCTGTGGACAACATCAACGGAGGGAATCCGGTGTTGATGATAATAATGTAATTGCTCCTAATCCCCCTGAAAATAAAAGGGCAAGATTAGCAGCTGAACTTACAAATGATATAAAGAGAATAAGTCCTCCAAAGTTTGATGGAACAACTCTTGGGGACGGAGCTAAGAACTGGCTCAGTGAAATGGAGAAATACTTTGCAATAAGAAACTTCTCCGAAGAGACTAAAGCGATATGGGGAGCATATCAGCCTTTCTCATGAAGCATCATCATGGTGGGACAACCGTAAGGTTGAGCTGAATATCATGTCGAATCGCATATAACTTGGGATCAATTTAAGGGTTATTTTAGGCAACGATGGCTGCCTCAACTCTATTTTGATAGGAAAATGACTGAATTTCGTAACTCGGTCGCAAGGAAGGTCAGCTTTATGATTTAATATCGGGAAGGATTTACTAAACTCCTTAAGTATGTGCCACAGCATTTCGACGAGAAGTTCGTAATACGGAAATTCATAATGGGACCGAATCCCATCATCGTGGCGAAGTGGATGTCCACGGCCCAACCACCATGGATGGAGTTGTCGAAAAAGGCAATCGACAGAACAGAAAATTGAGGGCAATATCTCTCACAGGAAGAGATAAGGAAGAAGATTCCCAATCCTTCTTCGTCTCTTACACCAAAAAGGGGACCTTGGAAAAGGTTTGGTGTGAAAAAAAAATTGTCAGAGATAACAACAAGAAACCCGTGATGAATGACTGTAAAAATAGCGTGCGAACAACTTCACAAAAGTTAATGGCATCGGGATGTAAGTCCTATGGAAGCCGTAATGATAACTTCAAGGTCGGGTAACAAATTTGAGCCTAGAAAAGGGCCACCAGAGGATGCTTCAACCGTGGAAAGGACCACTATGCGAATCACTATCCTCTCAAGAAGGATGATCGGACAAAGCAAAGATAGATATATGCCGCAGCTGGGCTAATGCATGCTAAAAAGCAAGCGACGCCCATGAAGTTACGGTAAGTTATTCGCACACCCGTAGTTATACTTTTTTGACACCGAGCTACATAATGTTTTATTTCGCTAAACTTGCTATGAAATTAAAAAGAAAGGCTCAGCAAGAATGGATAAAATATGGACAAAGGCATTATGGGAATAATGCTGTCCATACAAATAAATGTGCCTTTTTGGGGCAAATTCTTGATCTCGCCTAGTTTCTCCACCGAAGTTGACTTGTATGTCACTCCTCTAGATCATATGATATCATTATCGAGTTAATCGTCAATCTGAACATAAGGCAAAGGTCGATCACATGAAAAACAAATCTATCAAGCTTCAATGACCTCAGCAAAGCAGCAGCCATTCAAGGTGTAAACGGAAGTCATAGCTTAGAAACCGACGCTACATGCAACTAAAGAGGGCTAAAAACAGAGGCTGCACTTTGATGCAGTAAAAATGATAGAAAATGCGAAGAAGATAATGATTTCATGGAAAGATATCCATTGTTGAGGGATTTCCGTGATGTGTTTCCTGAGGAATCGCTGTGTCTTCCACCTAAACGTGAGTTTGATTTCGCAATAGAAATCAAACCAGAACGGAACCCATATCTAAGGCACCTTATGAATGACTACCATTGAGTCGTAGAGTCAAGGCCTGCTTATAAGAACTTCTAACTAAGGGGCTGATCGACCGAGCGCTCACCTTGGGGAGCGCCAGTAATTTTCGTAAAGAAAAAGGATGGCACTTTGAGGTCAGTATTGATTACGTACGCCGAACAAAGCAACTATCAAAAATCGATACCCACTTCCTAGATTGATGATCTGCTTTGATCGATGCGAGGAGCATCAGCTTATTCAAAAATAGATCTTCGATCGTGGTACCATCACCGAGAATAAAGGAAGAAGATATTCATAAAACAAGCTTTTAAACGAGGTACGGCATTATGAGTTCACAAAGTTACCTTTTTGGGCTGACTAATGCACCCGCCGCCTTCATGAATCTAATGAATAATATTTTTCAAGAATACTTAGACAAGTTTGTGCTTGTATTCTTAGACGACATTCTTATATACTCTAAAATGTCAAGAGCACCAAGAACATCTCAGATAGTGCTAGAAATCTTAAGAAAGAGGAAGTTGTAGATGGCAAACTATCCAAATGTTCCTTTTATGATGCAGTATGTGCATTATTCGGGGACACGTTATAAGCAAAAAAATGGGATAGTCATTGACCCTTCAAAGATCACAAATTTATAATCGAGTGGCTCTGTGCTTCCTAAGAACGCACGGTGAGGAGCTTCATGGGCTTGGCTGATATTATCGAAAGTTCGTTAAGACTTTTCAAAAATTGCTGCCCCAATCACTTCGCTGCAAAAGAAAGAAAAGAAATTTGTCTGGACAGACAAATGTGAATCTACCTTTAAAAAGTTAAAGGAACAATTAACTACAACGCACCTATTTTGACTGTACCTGATCCAAATGGAGATTTTATGGTTGTAATCTGACGCCTCAGAGAAGGCCTCGAGGTATTCTATAACAAAATAACCATGTCATCGCTTATGAAAGCAGAAAGCTTAAGTTACATGAACAGAACTATGCTCCACACGATCTTGAGCTCACTGCCATTGTTCATGCACTTCAAATGTGGAGGCATTATCTTTTAGGCAAGCCCTTCGAGTTAAAAATGACTATCCGGGGCTGAAGTATATTTTCACTCACCAAATCAATGCAAGGCAACAAGATGGTTAGAATTTCTGTCTCAAAGATGATTTCGATATAAGTTACATTAAGGGCAAGGAAAATCGGGCAAGCAGATGCTTGAGTCGAAGGAAGCATATCTCTCGCTTTTATAACGTTAAGAACTCGTTTAAGGATGAGGTGAAAGATGCCTCGAATTAGATCCTTATTTCCAAAGAAGTCAAATCAGCACTTGCCGCACTCCGTGACGCCGTATAAGGGATTCCATTTTGATAATGAAGGAATTCTCGAGGTTCAAAATAGGTGTATATACCGTGGCAAATGACTTAAGAGGGAAATTGTTAATCGATTCCATAATTCACCTTTTCCTGACACCCGCATTACAAAAATGCTCACCGATCTTAAGCAAAGAATATTTCTAAGGGAATGAAAAAGGATGTGGTAGAATTTGAACACACCGCTGAATGTCGCCGTGTTAAGGTGGAACATATGCACCCCACTGGATTATCAGATCCCCACAAAGATTCCGCAAAGATAAATGGCAAGTGATTACGATGGATTTCGCTCAAGGATTGCCTATGTCAAGAAATAAGCATGACATTATCCTCGGTAGTAGTCGATAAATTTACCAAAGTGGCACACTTCATCATTGTAATTAAGGACGATGCACCAAAGCAAGCAAGAAGATTTGTACATGAAATCTTCTGATTGCATGGAATACCGGAATTAATCATATCGATGTAGAGATCCGAGGATGACATCAAGGTTTTGCAAACGCTAATGCGGCCTCGGGAACTAAATTGAACTTCGCTTCCGCATATCATCCGAAACGGATGGACAGACCGAGAGAGTTAATCAGTGTTTAGAGGACATGTTAAGGATGTATCTGATGGACCAAAGTATAAATGGGAGGAATACCTTCCACCGGTAGAATTTGCTTACAATAACACCTATCATGCCTCTTTAAAAATGGCACCTTCAAGCATCAGATGGAAGAAAATGCGTAACCCCCGTCACCGGGACAACGTTGAGGACAGAGAGGTAATTGGGCCGTAAATCCTTATGGAAATGGAACAAAGAAATCAAAATGATTCAGAACATCTAAAGGGGCTGCAATAGGCAAAAGAGTTATGCAGACTTGAAGTGGGTCGACAGCATTATAAAATCTAGGTGAGAAGGTCTTTCTTCTGGGTGAAGCCGAAAAGAGCTCAATAACTTTTGGCAAGGCTGCCAAGTCATCGCCACGCTACGTGGGACCTTTTGAAATTGTTGAAATAATCAACCCCGTAGCTTATCGCTCTAGCATTACCTCCCCGCTTTGTCTCAAATGCATGATGTTTTTCATATTTCTTTGCTTAAGAAATACGTGATGATTTATCACATGTGCTAAATCGAATTCCTCACAGTCCAAGACCCAGAATAATCATGGTTAAGCCCATTCGAGTGCCGGAACTCGCCAGCTTGTACTTGAGAAATCGCGAAGAACCAATGTAAGGTCCAAAGGGGACCAGCTTCAAATAAGAAAGTGCAACTTGGGAAAATCTCAAGAAATGAGATCTACTTTTCCACACTGCTTAATCAATTTGAAATTCAAAGAACCGATAATTCTACCAAATTTAGACAATTATTAGTCTATTGTATGCATTTGTCTTAAAACGCTGTTTTTAAGAGTGAATCTGCTTTTTGGTATGAACTTATGAATGAAAGGACAATAACTTAACTTTGTCCTAGAACTCCTTGATTTGTTTAATCTGATCATCTGGACGATGATTCTTAAGGAGGGAAGAATGTAACACTGATTTTGCAAATTACCTTGGTGAATGTTTTTCATAATCGTTATAATCACTGAATGAAAGCAAACATGTTAAGAGAAACTCGATTTTAAAAGAATGTGTTGCTAACTTGATTCTCGTGCCGTGATTTATCAGATAGACAAAGAATTATCAGTACTTCAAGTGTTTGCTAATGTGACGAAAATTGTCGATATTCGCTATACTCTCGTTATCGATAAAGATACCTTGAATCAATTCCATTGATCCAAGTATGCCGAGGTCCTCTTGTGATTTCTGTGTCGATTCACACTTGAACCAAACCCGAGATTGTTATGAGCGCAGCACACTACGATCAGCTTTGGGGTATGATGCACGCATGGCACGTACCAACCAACGACAGGGTTCGATCTCAACCCCGTACTCATCGAACTTGGGACCTCGTGAGGGAAAGAACCTCCTGACACAGGCCTCGCACATGATCCAAAGGACTTTAACGTCCCGCTTCCGCATTAACGTGAATGTCTGTAGGAGGGAAGGATGGAAGTTGATTAGTGTTAGTGGTTAGTATAAATTAAAAACCCTAAACTAATCCTAAGTCCTAACATGCATCCTACACTACTATCCTAAGTGGATTTTTAAATTACAAAAAAAAGGGGAAAATAAACCTAAGCCCTAAAACCTAAGGCTAAACTAAGACCTAGGTTGAACACTATATGCAACCTAAACTAATCCTAATCTAAAAAGGGCGCGCAGACCCTTGGAAGGAGAGGATAAGGATGGAGGGGAGTATTCATTGGCATTAATTGGAAAGTCCATACGTGGATGCCGGGCTTAGTTTTGGGTAAGGTAGGAAATAGAGGCATCTATTCGAGATAGAGCCAAATCTGGCTTTTGCATGGGAATTTTGAAAGATTTAGAGTTCGCCAACCAAGTGGCAAAAGTGGCGTGAAAGTAAGGAAAAGGCAGAGCCTTAATTGCATTGATTGTTCTTGGTCCTCGCGACCAGTTCGCCTTGGAAAGTGTATGAGGGAATTTGATTTTTCATTGTTTCGATTTGGCTTTTGCAAAGTTGCTCTGCATTTGGTTTTTCTGGCCTGGTTCAGTTGAACCAGCTCTTGGAATTTGACACTGTTCTTGGAGATTTTTAAGGCTGTTGCTAAGCCTGAAGAAGAAAGGAGTGCTGGGAAGTTTGTGTTGTCGCCGTGGAAGGAAATAACGCGGCAAACGAAGCTTTCTTCGAGCTCTGGAAAAGAGATTACAGGCATGTTAAGCCCTTCTCTTTAAAAATCTTTGCTTTGATTAAGTGTTTCATTAAAACAACCCCGCTTCTTGGGTTTGATTGTGTGATCGGCGCTTAGTCGATTCTCCGAATTGGATTTTGTTGGTTCTTGCTTTCTTTTCTTTGGGAAATGATAAGAAGAATTGCTTCTGGTTGCTCGGCCTTGATGTGTTTTTGCTCGAATCGAGTTGGAATATGAATTACTGTAGTGGTTGTTGACAGTATTGTGGAATGAAATAGACATTTTCTTTCTCTGTACATGCTGTATGAATTGGAACAGGCCTTGTGCGATGTTCTCCTTCTGTGTAATCGTCTCCTTGCTGCTGTGTTTGGAACTGTCCTTGCATTTTAATGGAGTGGTAACACCTCCATATCGTGCTGGTTGTTTGACAGTAATGGGAAATTTGTCTTGTGTATCATGGGTCTGTACATGTTATTGAGTTCTTCTCACTACTGAAACTATCGTTCTTTTGTCAATTAACTGAATGAGGGAAACAATAGTTGTTTGAAGTCGTTTTTCTTATTGAAATTTTTTTTAAGGAAACAGATTCTCTTCCTTCTACTGTTTTGGATTTTGATGGAAGTGGCATTCGGGTTTTCTATGAGTAATTGAACTCGATTTAATGAAGTAATAGCAATATTTCCATTGCTGTGCCTTTTCTTGTTTAGGAAATGAGCGAATACGCTTTGGTATCCGTGAAAATAGGAAAAAGTTAACTATTTTTCCTTCTGAGGTTATTGATGGATTGTGTTTCCCTTGCTGTTAGGATAAGATGGTTTTATTGTGTTTTTTTTTGATGTTGTTCGGTCTTCCTGTTCGGACTGTAGACACGGTTACAAATTGGTTCTGTATTCTGTGCAATGAAAGATTATATTTTCTTCTTGCTATGATGGAAAGTTGATTCCATTGCGTCTTGTAGTTGTGGTTTGACCTTCTGAACTGAACTGTTGTGAATGTGAACTTGACTTGGATTTCTGTATAAATAAATGGAAAATGTGGGAATTAGCTTGTTTTCTGAGTCTGCCCTGACTGTACCAAGCTTACGCAATTAACACCCTATGCGGGTTTGCCTTTATAGAGGTATTGATGTACGAATATTATATTTTGAGTTCTGTGACCTCATTAAGTAAATGGAGAATGTTGTTTTTAGAGCTAACGGTTGATCGAGATAGAACTCAATCGATATTCATTATTCATGGTATATTGATCGAAACTGCATGTGCATGTGAGTTTTCTTTTCAATAAGAACGATTGTTCTGTTATCTTTATAAGTTGAACTATCATGCTAAGATAAACACGATTTGGATGTTTGATTTCATTCTGAACAAAATGATTGTTTCATTAATGAAATTATAGGGAAATGGATTTTTCTTTTTTGCTATTCGACTCAAAATAACATTGAGCTTTATCGTGCATATGAATTCATCTTCTGCCTGAAACTTGTCTTGGTAAATATGTGAATATTGGATTTGCCGTAAACAAAATGAATAAAATGTTATTGTTAATAAATCAGATACGCTTCATGGATTAAAAATCATATGATTAAGTGATCAGTGTGAATGTATAATATTTGTTTGGTTAACAGTATACAAAGAAAGAAATATGGTTTCTTTTAGATGGTAAATACATGGTATGATCTTGGATATCGCTTGATCTATGATGAATACGATGTCTTACTAACTCATTTTTTGGATTTTCATATGAGCCGGATTAAATGAAGTATGAATATGGATGATGAATTCTTCCCCCTGTTTTCATTTAAAGCGGATTATAAATGAAATTATTCTTTACGCTATCGGAAAGTGAATTCCAAATGGATTTTGTAAGTTTCACTCTGAATCAAGTTATCTTGATTGCGGTGTCTTTCTGCTTGATTCCATTTTCTGAATAGCCAATTGGAAAGAAATAGAGATATGAATGAATGACTTGGAAAATGATCTTTTCTTCCTTCATTCAATTGGAAATCGTAATTCGTGAATAATGAATTTTATAAGGATTAGATGGGAGCAACTATATGCATTGCTTTCACTTTCTTGTTCTGATTTCTGATTGGTTTCGGATTCTAATGGATGCACAAACCGAAAGGAAAGTAATGGATTTACATTTCAGCTTAGTTTCATCCTTTGCATTTATTATTAATGAAAGGTGTGGAAAGGATAATCGTATGTTATATCAGCAGAAGTTACTTGTATTCCTAACTTTACAAATATTGTAAATCGAGACTTGTAATGGTTATGTGGAAAACGGGACATCTATTCTTTGGCTGGTGTGATGATATTTTGATAGTTCAATTGTTTTGCTGATCTTTCTTTTGTGCCTCTTTCGTGATTCATGTTTTATTATCATTCATAAAAGCAGGGTTCTTTTATCGAGACAGCTTAGTCAAGCACCTTATTTTAAGGATAAGTGCTTTATATGCTCAGGGCCTATCAATCAATTCCGCAATTCATTTCACAGATGGAATTTGATTAGAATGAAGACTTGGTTTTTTTCCTCGATGCTTCTTGATTTTTTGATGATGTATTGTAATTGTCCGCTTTTATTCCTCTTCGAGGAATCAAAAGAAGAAAGTATATTCTTCTATCTATGAGTCAGATGGATGATTTATCTAAACCATACCCAATCACCGGATTGGCAAATGTATGGATTATGACATGAAATATTGAATACAATTACATGTGTGATATTTTAATGATTATATCAAATTGATTTTGTTGTCTAAACTGGAAATATAATGTTATTTCTTGATTTGGATTTGTTTATTTGTCCTCGATGGATGTTAAATGGAAACTCGATATCTATTCTTACCTAAATGTAACTTTTAAGTTGAAAATGCAATTAGTTCATACTTGGGTAAAGATGAATTTTTAATCGACATTAAAAGTATTAGGAAGAATATGATTCCATAATCGAAAGGTATTCAAGATTAGCTTAGAGCCAAGGAATATCAATTAAACTTCGGAGTAATCAAACTTCGCTTTCGAACTCCATTAATGATCTCGTATGCTGAATTCAGAATAAAGGATATAGGATAAGTATATCCATAACTAATGGACCTTAACTATATAACGTTAAGGAGAACAAATGAATACATTTCTTGGGAATTAGACCTCGTTTAAATGACGTCTAATAAGTTAGTATTCTGAATTTAGTCACAGTTGGGAAAATCTTGGCTAAGTTTAATAGGTTAAACTTATCACGTCCGTCGGTACGGACTGCTTAATCCAATGATTAAGAAGTGAACCAAGTAGGGAAATGTAGCCCTTCGATACGAAGGAGAAGATGCATAGCAAGCTAATGGACGGTTTAGTCCCTCTTAGCTATATACAACTGTAACGGAAACGAGGATCAAGGGATCAGCACGAATGCTGAAAGTTGATTTTAATTATTAATTCATGGCTAAGTCACTTAAAGTTAGATGTGTATTCTCGATGGGTGGATTCTCAGACATTGGCATACGCCAGATATGTTAGACAGGTGTCTCCATGAAGACGGGGTCTTCATGACGACACAATGTCAGCAAATGACATATTGCAAATGCCCTCCCGAATTAAAACATCAAGAATACATAGGCAATGTGTAACTCTTAGCATGGGATAGGGTATAATCGGATATACGAGTGACTCCTAATACTAAGATAACTAGACACACGGAGTCGTGGGGAAACGACACCAGTACGTCCGCGTATCTTTAGTTACTGTGAGTGCCTTCCTATATTCGTCATATTACTAGTCGTAATTGAAAGTTTAAAATCGGACCCTTAAATGAAGAGGACTCGGTAGGAACCAGAAAGACCATTCTAGATAACAGGTAAGTGAAGTGAAGGACGTATTCGATTGATGTGTATCACATTCAAGAATATGATCTGCTGTAAAGATGTGAAAATCTTTGGCCAAAGTATCGTAATTTGTTGGCTGTCATGCGTTGTCCTTATCACTTAATTTAAGATGAAAGATGTCGTGATGAATATCAGCAATATATATTCGGATAGGCTTCTTAAATGGATCACTTAGATAAACTGTAAATGGTTATGAGAACTCGGTATATATATTATACTACGCATAAACAGGATACTTAAGGATCGAAGTTGGCCACGAGTCATGAAATGAAGGATCGTTGAAACTTAGTAAGGTGGAGCTTCAAGGAAAGTTGGCAAGGTGAGTTATAGGACAAGCTCCTGTAAGTTCCCAAGTGACTTACTTCGACGACCTCCCAGAAAGATCAACTCAAGCCGATCATCGAGCTCCTGTAAGTTCTCTTCAAAGGGAGCTACTTTACGAGCTATTCAAATGATCTCTCATGTGAGCTACTAGGTGAGATCCCAAGTGATCTACTTGGTGAGCTCCCAGGCAAGGTCCCTGGTGAGATCCTTGGTGAACTCACAAGTCAGCTCAAGTCAACCTACTTGATGTGTCAGCTTGTTGAGCTCCCAGTGAGCTCCCAGTGAGCTACTTGTGGTGAGCTACTCAAAAACTCCGTGCAGGTGAGCTATAAGATGAGCTCAAGGTGGGTTAGCAAGGTGGGATCCTTAGTGAGCTCAAGGTAAGCTAACAAGGTGAGTTGATATGTGAGCTCCCATGTAAGTTGGTAAGGTGAGCTATCACGTGAGCTCCCATCTAAGTTTTTGGGTGAGCTACTTGATGAGCTCTAGTCAAGTTTCTCAGCAAGATCTTGGGTGAGCTTGAGGTGAGCTAGAAATGTGAGCTTCTAGGTGAGTTTTGTACAAGCTCAAGTCAAGATGCTCGACAAGCACCTAGGCGATCTACTGGATGAGCTTCTAGGTGAGCTCTTAGGCAAGCTCAAAGGTGAGCTTGTCGACAATTTTTGAGGTGAGCTTATATACAAGCTACCAGCTAAGCTGAAGGTGAGTTAGGAAGGTGAGATCAAGTTGAGTCATACAGGTGAGCTCAAGTTGAGCTAGCAGGAAGGCTCCTAGGTGAGTTACTCAACGAGCTCCCAGTGAGCCCAACACGATCTGATCGTAAGATCCTATAAGAGCTCCTAGTGAGCTACTTTTTTGATCTATTCGGTGAGTTTCTAGGTGAGCTACTAGGTGAGGTTCTAAGTGAGCTACTTGGCAAGCTCCCATGTGAGGTCCCTGGCAAGATGCTCCTGACTCACAAGTGAACTCACAATTGAGCTCAAGTCAACCTACTCGCAGAACTCACCGGGTGAGCTCCCAGTGAGCTACTTAGCGAGTTGCTTGACAAACTTTAAGGTGAGATACTAGATGAGCTAAAGGTGAGTTGGAAATGTGAGCTCCTAAGTGAACTCAAGGCGAGCTGGTAAGGTGAGCTCCGCGATGCTAGTTTCGGGGTGAGCCAGAAGGTGAGTTTCTAGGAAAGCTACTCGGTGAGCACTTGGGTGAGCTCAAGGTGAGCTACTAAGGTAAGTTGTCAGGTGATCTCTTAGGTTTGTTTCTAGACAAGATCAAGTTGAGCTCCTAGCCGAGCTCTTAGGTGAGCTACTCGATGAGGTCCCAGGTGAGCTCAAAGATGATATTTTCAGTAATCTCTAAGGTGAGCTTATATGCGAGCTACCAGATGAGCTCAATATGATTTGGCAAGGCAAGCTAAAGGTGAGCTTCGGCAAGGTGAGCTCAAGGTGTGTAGGTAACGTGAGATGTTAGTAGTGGAGATCTTAGGTGAGTTCTTAGGTGAGTTACTTGATGAGCTCTTGGGTGATCTCAACTTAAGCTGATCGGTGAGCTCCTAGAAGAGATCCCAAGTGAGCTACTTGGAAAGTTGTTTAGCAATGAGCTCCCGTGTGAGCCCCAAGCAAGCTACTCGGCAAGCTCCCAAGTGAGGTTCCCAATGAGCTTCTCGGGGAGTTCACAAGTTGAGCTCAAGTCAACGTACTCGGTGAGCTTCTGTGATGAGCTAACAAGTGAGTTGTTAGATGAGCTCCTAGTGAGCTACTCGGTGAGTTTCTAGACAAAGTTTGGAGGTGAGCCACTGTGTGACAAGTTCAAGGTGGGTTGGAAAGATGAGCTCTTGAGTGAGCTTAATGTGAGATGATAGGGAATCTCCCATAAAAGTTGGTAAGGTGAGCACCCATGTTAGTTTCTAGGTGAGCTACTTGATGAGCTCTTTGGTGAGCTCAAGTTGAGCTACGCTCGACGAGCCACCGGGTGACCTAAAGGTGAGATGGTAAGGTGAGTCATGTCATCTGAGCTCCTAGGTGAGCTAATTTCCAACCTCCAAGCCAAGCTCCTAGGTGAGCTACTTGGTGAGATCCCATGCAAGGTCAAAGGCGAGCTTGTTGGAAATCTCTAAGGTGAGATTACATGCAAGCTACTAAATGAGTTGAAGGTGAGTTGGTAAGGTGAGCTTAAGGTGACTTGGCAAGGCAAACTCAAGGTGAGTTGGTAAGGTGAGCTGTCAGGCGACCTCCTAGTCGAGTTCCCAAGTGTGTTACTTCTGGTGCTCTCGCTAAAGTCAACTCAAGCTAATTTGAAAGCTCACAAAGTAGTTCCCGTGTGAGTTACTTTAAGGAGCTATGTGAGTTCCTGTGTGAGCAACTAGGTGAGCTCCCAAGAAAGTTACTTCGCGAGTTCCAGGCAAGGTCCCCAATGAGCCACTCACTCGAGCTCATAAGTGAGGTAACAAGCTTCAACCTACCAAGTGAGCTGAACCGGTGTGCTCCCAAGTGAGCTCCTAGGTGAGCTATTAGTCAGACCTTCTAGGTGAGCTACTCTGGCAGCTACTCGATGAACTCGATGTGAGCTACCGTGATGAGCTCAAGGTGAGTTAAGCGCGATCTCCTAAGTGAGCTCAAGATGAGCTGAGCAAGGAGCCCCATGTGAGTTGGCAAGCAGTGAGATGTCGAGTGAGATCTTATGTGAGTTTTCGAATGAGCTGCTTGATGAGATCCTAGGAGAGCTCAAGTTGAGCTAATCAGCGAGCTCTTGGGTGAGCTCAAGGTGAGCTGTCAGGTGAGTTTCTGAGAAAGTACAAGTCAAGCTACTGATGTAGTTCTTCAAATGAGATGCTCTGTCAAGCTCTTAGGTGAGCTGCCCTAAGAAGCTCCTAGGTTAGCTCAAATGTGAGCTTTTCTCGGTAATCTTCCGAGGTGAGCTTACATATGAGCCTTATACCAAATGAGCTAAAGGTGATTTAGCAAGGTAAG
>CM031237.1:32175373-32222287 GCA_018340775.1 Taxus wallichiana var. yunnanensis
CTGTTGTACTTCGAACTTAATCGGGGGCTCAAAGGAAGAACTCCCCAAGCGAGATAATTGTGAATTGTTCGATGAGCTCCCGAGGTGAGCTACTCGAATGAGGCTCGGCGAACTGCCGTGAGCTCCCGAGGTGAAGTCACTCGGTGAGCGCTTTCGATGAGGCTCTGAAATCTCAATTCAACCTACTCGGTGACCTATTTGGGTGCAGGCTCCCAAGGGAGCTACTTGGTGAGCTCGAGTGAGCCTGCCATAGTGAAGCTCGGTGAGGCCTAGAGCTACTCGGTGAGCTCCACAGAGTGAGCTCAGAAGTCGACTTTACTTGGTGAGCGCTGCTTGGTGCAGGATCTTGGGTGAGCTATTAGAGTGAGCTCCCAATTGAGTGCACATTAGGTAAACTCCCAAAGTGAGCTACTCATTGATAAACTTCAAAGGGTAAGCTGCAGGATATGAGCTCTAAAGGTAAGTTAGAAGGTGAGCTCTATAGTGATCTCAAGGTAACCGGCAAGGTGACATTCTGATTGGTAAGCTCAATGTGAGTTTGGGTGATCATTATGTGAGCTCACATGTAAGTTTTCAGTGTGAGATCCTTGGCCAGTGCTTCAGTGGTGAGATGAAGTCGAGGCTGATTGGTGAGCTCCTGGATGATCTCTAGAAAGCTCAAGAAAGATAAAGGCGAAGTGCTGAACATAGTTAGAGAGCTCTTCCGCAGGTTAGTTACTCGAGGAGTTCTAGGACAAGCTCAACCTCGGGGCTCGATCGAGCAAGACTCCCGAGAAGAGCTCCCTGTGGGGTCAGCTACTTGGTGAGATTGTTCGGTGAGATCCCAGGTGAGCTTCTGGGGAGAGCTCCCTAGGGGAACTACTTAGTGAGCTCCTCGAGGAAGGTTCACGGTGAGCTACTCCCAAGTGAGCTCACAAGTGAGATCAGAAGTCATCCCTACTCGGTGAGCTACTTAGTGAGCTCTTAGGAAAGCTTATAGGTGAGCTCACTAGGTAAGATGTCGGAGAGCTACTTGTTGAGTTACTCGATGAGCTCTAAGGTGAGCTACCAGACAAGATTAAGGAGAGTTCATAAGGTGAGATCCTCAGCAAGCTCAAGGTGAGCTAGAAAAGATAGCTAATAGGAAAGCTCCAATGTAAGTTGGCAAGGTGAGCTGTTAGGTGAGTTCTCATGCAAGTTTTCAGGTGAGATGCTTGACGAGCTCCTAGGTGAGCTCAAGTCAAGCTACCCGGTGAGCTCCTGGTTAAGATCAATGTGAGCTAGTAAGGTGAGCTATCAGGCAAGCTCCCTGGCAAGTTTCCAGGTAAGTTTAAGTTGAGCTACTCGATGAGTTCCTAGGTGAGATGCTTGCTTCAAGCTCCCATCGAGCCCTCCTAGGTGAGGTACTCAGGTGAAAGCTATCCATCGAGCTCAAAGGTGAGTTTGTCAACAATCTCTGAGGTGAGCTTACATGTGAGCTACTAGATGAACTCAAGCTGAGTTGGTAAGGTGAGCTCCTAGGTGAGTTCCCAGGTAGTAGGTTATTGATGAGCTCCCGGTGGTGAGCTCAACTTGAGAGGATTGCTCAGAAAGATCACAAAGAGCTCCCGAGGTGAGCTACTTGGTGAGATGTTTGATGAGCTCCCAAGGGAAAGGTGCTAGAGTGAGCTCCTAATTGAGATAATAGGTGAGCTCTAGGTGAGGTCCACGGTGAGCTCGAGGTCAAAAATCATTATGCTCAAGTCAGAACCTACTCGGCCCGATAAACTAGGCAAGCTACTTGGCAAGCTACTCAATGAACTCCAAGGTGAGCTACCAGATGAGCTTAAGGTGAGTTAGAAAGGTGATATCCTCGGTGAGCTCACTCATGCGAGGCTGGTAAGGTGAGCTCCCATGCTAGCTTCTAGGTGAGCTATCACACAAGCTCCCATGTGAGTTTTTGGAAGTGCTACTTGATAAGCTCCTGTGTGAAATCAAGTCGAGTTACTCGATGAGCTCAAGGTGATCTAGCAAGGTGAGCTATGAGGTGAGCTCTGATGCATTTTTTGGGTAAGCTAAAGTTGAGCTACTCGACCATCTCTAGGTGAGCTCCTTGCAGAGGCTCCCATCCGAGAGCTCCTAGGTGAGCTACTTGGTAAGCTCCCAGGTGAGCTCAAGGTATGCCTTATTGGAAATCTCTGTGGTGAGCTTATATGAAAGCTACCAAATGAGGTCAAAGTGAGTTGACAAGGTGAGCTTCGGGAGAGCTCAAGAAAGTTCCTACTGAGTTACTTAATGAAGCTCTCCGGTGTGAGCTCAACTTGAGCTGATTGGTGAGCTCCCAGATAAGATCCCAAGTGAGCTGCTAGGAGATCTCCCAAGTAAACTACTTGGTGAGCTCATAAGTGAGATCAAGTCAACCTACTCAATGAGCTACTCGGTGAGCTCTTAGGGGAGCTATTAGGTGATCTCCCTAGGCAAGCTATATGGTGAGATTCTCAATGAACTCCAAGTTGAGCTACCAAACAAGCTCAAGGTGAGTTGGCAAGGTGAGCTCCTTAGTGATGTCAAGGCGAGCTAGCAAGGCAAGCTGATAGGCAAGCTCCCATGTGAGTTATCAAGGCTAGTGATCAAGTGAGCTCCTACCGGTTAAGTTTAGGGTGAGCTACTTGGCGAGCTCTGGTGAGCTCCATTCGAACTACTCGATGAGATCTGGTGAGCTCAATGTGAGATGGTAAGGTGAGTTATCGGTGAGCTCTCTAGAAAGTTTCTAGGTAAGCTTAAGTTGAGCTACTCATGAGTTTCAAGGTGAGCTTCTTGTTGAGCTCCCATCCAAACTCCTAGGTGAGCTACTCGGTGAGCTCCCGGCCGAGGTCAAAGGTGAGCTTTTCAGTAATCTCTGATTTGAGATTACATGTGAGCTAATAGATGAGCTCAAGCTGAGTTGGCAAGGTGAGCTCCTAGGTGAGTTCCCAGGTGAGTTACTCGATGAGCTCCTAGGCGAGCTCAACTTGAGCTGATTGGAAAGCTCCCAGAAGAGCTCCCAAGTGAGCTAATTTGTGAGATGTTTTGGTGATCTCCCGGGAAAGGTGCTAGGTGAGTTCCTAATTGAGATAATTTGTGAGCTCCCAGGTGAGGTCCCTGGTGAGTTCACAAGCAAGCTCAAGTCAACCTACTCAGTGAGAAACTTCACGAGCTAATCAACGAACTTCGAGGTGAGCTACTAGATGAGCTCAAGGTGAGTTAGCAAGGTGAGATCCTCAGCAAGCTCAAGGTGAGCTCCCATGTGAGTTTCTAGGTGAGCTACGAGGTGAGCTCCCATGTGAGTTTTTGGAAGTGCTACTTGACAAGCTCCTGGGTGAATTCATGTTGAGTTACTCGGTGAGCTCAAGGTGATCTAGCAAGGTGAGCTCGATGTAATTTTTTTGGGAAAGCTCATGTCGAGATGCTCAATGAGCTCCTGGGTGAGCTCCTTACCGAGCTCCCATCTGGGCTCCTAGGTGAGCTACTCGGTGAGCTCCCAGGTGAGCTCAAAGGTAAGCTTGTTGGCAATCTCTGTGGTGAGATTATATGTAAGCTACCAAACATGGTGAAGGTGAGTTAGCAAGGTGAGCTATCAGGTGAGCTCTAAGGAAAGTTCCCAGGTGAGTTACTCAATGAGCTCCCAAGTGAGATCAACTCGAGCTAACTGTTGAGCTCCCATGTGAGCGAGCTTAGCCTAAAGCGAGGTGCGGTAGGTGAGCTCCCAAGAAAACTACTTGGCTAGCTCATAAGAGAGATCAAGTCAACCTACTCAGTGAGTTCCTCGGTGAGCTCTCAAGTGAGCTGTTAGGTGAGCTCTAAGGTGAGCTAGCAAGGTAAGATAATAGGAAAGCTCCCATGTGAGTTATCAAGGCTAGTGGTCAGGTGAGCTCCCATGTGAGTTTTCGAGTGAGTTTCTTGATGACCTCTCGAGTGAGCTCAAGTCCAGATGCTCGGTGAGCTCTTAGGTGAGCTCAAGGTGAGATGATAAGGTGACCTATCAAGTAAACTCCTAGGCATGTTTCTTGGTAAGCTCAAGTCGATCTGGTCAAAAAGCTCCTGGGTGAGCTGCTTATAAATCTCCAAGCTGAGCTCCTAGGTGAGCTTACATGTGAGCTACTAGATGAGCTAAGGGTTAGTTGGCAAGGCAATCTCAAGGTGAGTTGGCAAGGTGAGCTCAAGGTGAGTTAGTAAGGTGAGCTATCAGATGAGCTTCCAGGTGAGTTCCCAGTCAAGTTACTCCATGAGCTCCTATTTGTGCTCAACTTGAGCATATCAGTGAGCTCCCAGGAGATCTCTCAAGCAAGCTACTTTGTGAGCTGTTCGAAGAGCTCCAAAGCAAGCTACTAGGTGAGCTCCCAAGTGAGCTACTTGGTGAGATCCCAGGTGAGGTCTCCGTAATGATAGTTAGTGAGCTGATTAGCAACTCAAGTCAACATACTCATCGAGATGCTGAGTGAGCTCTCAGGAGAGCTCCCAGGTGAGCTGTTAGGTGATCTCAGGTGATCTACTTGTCAAGTTGCTCGACAAACTTCAAGGTGAGATACCAGATGAGCTCAATGTGATTTGGCAAGGTGAGCTCCTTAATGAGCTCAAGGCAAGCTAATAGGTGAGCTCCCATGTGAGTAGGCAAGGTGAGCTATCAGGCGAGCTCCCAGGTAAGCTCAAGTTGAGCTACTCAGTGAGCTCCTGGGTGAGATCAAGGTGAACTGACAAGGTGATAGGTTAGGTGAGCTCCTAGGTGAGTTTCCAGATAAGCTCAAGTCAAGATGCTAGATGAGGTCTTATGTGAGCTTCTTTCCAAGATCCTAGGTGAGCTACTCAGTGGGCTCCCAGGTGAGCCCAAAGGTTAGCTTGTCAGTAATCTCTTAAGTGAGCTTATATGCAAGCTACCAGATGAGCTCAAGGTGAGTTGGCAAGGCAAGCTCAAGGATAGTTGGCAAGTCAAGGTGAGTTCCCATGTGATTTCTTAAGTGAGTTACTCGACAAGCTCTCAGGTGATCTTAACTCGAGCTGATCGGTGAGCTCCCAGAAGAGCTCAAAGGTGAGCTACTTTGTAAGCTATTTGGTGAGCTGCTACATGAGCTCCCAAGTGAGCTACTTGGAAATGTCCCAGTCAAGGTCCTTGGTAAGCTACTAGGTGAGCTCACAAGTGAGCTCAAGACAACCTACTTGGGGAACTACTTTGTGAGCTCTCAAGTGAGCTATTAGGAGAGCTCCCAGGTGTGCTACTTAGTGAGCTTCTAGAAGAACTACGAGGTTAGCTACCACATGAGCTGAAGGTGAGTTGGCAAGGTGAGCTCCTAATGAGCTAAAGGTGAGCTGGTAAGGTGAGCTAATAGATGAGCTCCCATGTGAGTTTCTAGGTGAGCTGTCAAGTGAGCTCCCATGTGAATTTTCAGTCGAGATGCTTGACGAGCTCCCTTACGAGCTAAAGTTGAGCTCCCAAGTGAGTTTCTAGGTAAGCTCAAGTTGAGCTACTAAATGAGCTCCTAGGTGAGCTACTTACCGAGCTCCCAACTGAACTCTTAGGTGAGCTACTCAGTGAGCTTGCAGGTAAGCTCAAAGTTGAGCTTATCGGTAATCTCTAAGGTGAGCTTACATATGAGCTACTAGATGAGCTAAAGGTAATTTGGCAAGGTGAGCTCAAGGTGAGTTAGCAAGGTGAGCTATCAAGTGAGATCCTAGGTGAGTTCCCAGGTGAGTTACTTGACGAGCTCCTAGGTGAGATCTACTCGAGTTGATTGGTGAGCTCCAAAAAGAGCTTCCAAGTGACCTACTTAGCGAGCTATTCAGAGAGCTCCTATGTGAGATGCTAGGTGAGCTCCCAAGGGATCTACTTGGTGAGCTCCCAGGTGATGTCCTCGGCAAGTTTCTCACTGACCTCACAAGTAAGCTCAAGTCAACCTACTTGGTGAGCTCCCAGGTGAGTTGTTAGGTGAGCTCCTAGGAGAGCTACTTGGAGAGCTACTCGATGAACTCTGAGGTGAGCTACCAGATAAGATCAAGGTGTGTTGGCAAGGTGATCTCCTCGGTAAGTTTAAGGTGAACTGATATTTGAGATCCCATGCGAGTTGGTAAGGTGAGCTCCCATGCAAGTTTTCAGGTGAGCTACTTGATGAGCTCTAGGTGAGCTCAATTTGAGCTACTCGGTGAGCTTCTGCAGGGGAGCTCAAGGAGAGCTGGCAAGGTGAGCTATCAGGAAAGCTCCCATGTGAGTTTCTAGGCAAGCTCAAGTTGAGTTGCTTGATGAGCTCCTAGGTGAGCTACTTGTTGAGCTCTGAGCTGAGTTCCTAGGTGAGCTACTCGGTTTTCTCCCATGAGAGCTACTAGATGAGCTCAAGTTGAGTTGGCAAGGTGAGCTCAAGGTAAGTTAGTAAGGTGAGCTCAAGGTGAGGTTACAATGTGAGCTCTAGGGTGAGTTACTTGATGAGCTCCCAGGTGAGCTCAACTTGAGCTAATGGGAAAGCTTCTAGAAGATCTCCCAGGTGAGCTACTTAGCGAGTTGTTCGGTGAGCTCCCAGGAAAGTTTTTAGGTGATCTCGAAGCGAGCTACTTGGAAAGCTCCTAGGAAAGGTCTGACGACAAGATACTTGGTGAGCTCACAAGTGAGCTTAAGTCAACCTACTTAATGAGTGACTCAGTGAGATCCCATGCAAGCTGTTAGGTGAGCTCCTAGGTGACTTGTTTGGTGAGTTGATAGATAATTTCCCATGCAAGTTTCTGGGTGAGTTATCAGGTGAGATCCCTTGTGAGTTTTCAGGTGAGCTGCTTGATTAGCTCCTGAGTGAGCTCAAGTGGAGTTGCTCGGTGAGATCCTGGGTGAGTTGGTAAGGTGAGCTGTCAGGTGAGCTCGCTAGGTGAGTTTCCGGGCAAGCTCAAGTTGAGTTACTTGTCGAGCTCCCAGCTGAGCTCCTAGGTGAGCTGCTCAATGAGCTCAAAGGTGAGCTTATTGTTAATCTCTAAGGTGAGCTTACATGGGAGCTACTAGATGAGCTCAAGGTGAGTTGGCAAGGTGATCTCAAGGAAATTTTGCAAGGTAAACTATCAGGGGAGCTCCCAGGTGAGTTCCTAGGTAGGTTACTCAACAAGCTCTTGGTCAAGCTCAACTTGATCTGATCGGTGATCTCCTAGAAAAGATACTAGGTGAGCTACTTAGCAAGCTATTCGATGAGCTCCCAAGTGAGCTTCTAGGCAAGCTCCCAAGTGAGATACTTGGCGAGCTCCTAGGTGAGGTCCTCGGTAAACTCACAATTGAGATCACAAGTGAGCTCAAGTCAACCTACTCAGTGAGATACTTGGTGAGCTATTAGGAAATCTCCTAAGTGAGCTACTTGCTAAGCTACTTGAAAAACTCTAAGGCAAGCTACTAGATGAGCTTAAGGTGAGTTGGTAAGGTGATATCCTCAGCGAGCTCAAGGTGAGATGAAAATGCAAGCTCCTATGTGACTTTTTGGGTGAGTTACATTATGAGCTCCTGAGCTAGCTCAAGTTAAGCCACTCGGTGAGCTCCTATGTGAGCTCAAGGAAAGATGGAAAGGTGAGCTATCATGTGAGGTCCCAGGTGATTTTTCATGTAAGCTCAAGTCGAGATGCACGATGAACTCTCATGCGAACTACTTGTTGAGCTCCTAGTTGAGCTACTTGGTGAGCTCCAGGTAAGCTTAAAGGTGAGATTGTCGGTAATCTCTTAGGCGAGCTTATATGTGAGCTACCGGATGAGCGCAAGGTGAGTTGTCAAGGCAAGCTCAAGGTGAGTTGGATAGGCGAGCTCGAGGTGACTTGGCAAGGTGAGCTATCAAGCAAGCTCCCAGTGAGTTCCGATGTGAGTTACTCAACGAGCTCCAAGGTGAGCTCAACTCAGGCTGATCGGTGAGATCTAAAAGAGCTCCCAGGGAGCTACTTGGTGAAGTTTTCGGTAAACTCCTAGGTGAGCTGCTAGGTGAGCTCCCAAGTGAGCTACTTAGTGAACTCCTAGGTGAGGTCCCAACTACTTCTCGATGAGCTCACAACTGAGATCAAGTCAACCTACATGGTGAGCTACTCGTTACGCTCCCGGGAGAGCTCCAAGGTGAGCTACTTGGCTAGCTTCTCGATGAACTCTAAGGTGAGGTACCAATTGACCTCAAGGTGAGCTCGAGGTGAGATTACAAGGAAGCTCCCATGTGAGTTGGAAAGGCAAGCTATCGGGTGATATCCCATGTGATTTTTGGGTGAGCTACTTGACAAGCTCTTAGGTGAGCTCAAGTGAACTACTCATGTGAGCTCAAGGTGAGCTGTCGGGTGAGCTCCGGGTGAGTTTTTGGGAAAGCTCAATTCAAGCTGCTAGGTGAGTCCCCAAGAGAGCTACTTGGTGAGCTCCTAGGGGAGGTCCCCGAAAATCTTACAAGTTAGCTCACAAATGAGCACAAGTCAACCTACTCGGTAAGCTTCTCATTGAGCTCCCGGAAAGCTCTTAGGTAGGCTCGAGAGGAAGCTCACCAGACAAAAAATCACATTGTCATCTTTCCTTGAGATTGCCGAGGAGCTCACCTTACAAGTCACCTTAAGATTTTCTATTAGCTCTCCTTAGATTTCATCGAGTAGCTCATCGATAGCTCACATGTAAGCTCACTTCAAAGATTTCGACAAGCTCACCTTTAAGCTTGCCTAGGATCTCATTGAGTATCTTACATGGGAGCTCATGAGTAGCTCACCTAGGAGCTTGACCGGGAGCTCTCGGTAAGCTACTCATTCAAAAACTCATTGAGTAGATCGACTTGAGCTTACCAAAAAATCACACGGGAACTCACCTAACAGCTCACCTTGAGGTCACCTAAAAACTCATGTGGGAGCTCACCTATCAGCTCACCCAGAAACTCACATGGGAGCTTTCCTATCAGCTCACCTTACCTGCTCACCTTGAGCTCACCTTTCCTACTCACCTTGAGCTCACCCAGAAACTCACATAGGAGCTTCCTATCTGAGTTCATCAAGCAAATCACCATGTAGGTCACCTGGGAGCTTGCCTAACAACTCACCTTAGAGCTCATCTAGGAGCTCACTAAGTAGGTTGACTTGAGGTCTCTTGTGAGCTTGTCAAGGAACTCACATGGGAGCTCACCAAGTAGGTCACCTAGGAGCTTACCTAGTAGCTTACGCAGGAGCTCATCAAACAACTTACTAATTAGCTCACCTGGGAGCTCTTCCAGGAGCTTTCCAATTAGCTCGAGTTTAGCTTGCTGGGAGCTCATCGAGTAACTCACCTGGGAACTCACCTAGAAGCTCACTTGATAGATGATCTTGCCAACTCACCTTGAGCTCACCTTGCCAACTTGACTTGAGCTCATCTAGTATCTCACATGTAAACTCACCTCAAATATTTCCAATAAGCTCACCTTTGAGCTCACCTAGAAGCTCACCGATTAGCTCACCTAGGAGCTCAGTTGGGAGCTCGGAAAGCAGCTCGCACAGGAGCCTATCGAGTAGCTTGACTTGAGCTTACCCAAAAAATCACATGGGATCTCACTTGAAAGGTCACCTTAACTACTCACGTTGAGCTCACCCAATAGCTCACCGAACAGCTCGACATGAGCTCGCTTGGGAGCTCATTAAGTAGCTCACCCAAAAACTTGCATGGGACCTCACCTATCAGTTCACCTTTCCATCTTACCAGGAGTTCACTGAGGAGCTCACCTTGATAAATTTCCTTGAGCTTGTCTGGTAGCTCACCTCAGAGTTCGTCAAGTAGCTCACCTAGTAGCTTTCCTGGGAGCTTGCCAAACAACTCACTTGAGAGCTCACCGAATAGTTTACTAAGTAGGTTGACTTGAGCTCACTTGTGAGCTCACCAAGCTGACTCTTGGGGACCTCACTGCGATCTCATCAAGTATCTCACCTAGGAGCTCAGCTGAATAGCTCACCAAGTAGCTTACCTGGGAGCTCTTCTTGGAGCTTGGTGATCAGCTCACCAAGTAGCTCACCTAGGATCTCTTCAGGGAGCTCACCAATTAGCTCACCAACTACCTCTCCTTGAAAATTTGCGTAGAGATCTCCTTTCCAACTTACCTTGAGCTCACACTGGTAGTTCGTATGTAAGCTCACATCAAATATTTTTGATAAGCTCACCTTGCTTTAGCTCACCCAGGAGCTCATCAAGCATCTCAACTTGTGCTTTCTGAAAACTTACCTAGGAGATCACACTGATAGCTTACCTTGCCACCTAACCTTGAGCTTGCACGGGAACTCACCGAGTAGCTCAACTAGAGCTCACCAGGAGCTCGACAACCATATCGTCCGAAAACTCACATGGGAACTCACCTAATAGCTCACCTTACCAACTCACATGGGATCTCACGTATCAGTTCATCTTTCCATCTCACCTTGAGCTCACATGAGGATCTCACCTTACCAACTCACCTTGAGCTTATCTTGTAGCTCACCTTGGAGTTCATTGAGGAGATCACCTAAGAGCTCACAGGAGCTTCTTGAGAAGCTCACCGACTAGGTTGACTTGAGCTCACTTGTGAGCTTACCAAGCACCTCATCGAGGACCTCACCTAGGAGCTCACCAAGTATCTCACTTGGGAGTTCACCTAGCAGCTCACTGGGAGCTCGCCGAATAGCTCACCAAGTAGCTCACTTGGGAGCTCTTCTAGGAGCTCATCGAGTAACTCACTTGGGAACTCACTTGATAGCTGACCTTTCCAACTTAGATTGAGCTCACCTTACTAACTCACCTTGAGATCACCTCACCAACTCACCTTGAGCTCATCTAGTAGCTTGCATGTAAGCTCACCTCAGAGATTACCGATAAGCTTACGTTTGAGCTCACCTGGGAGCTCATAGAGTAGCTCACCTAGAAGCATGGTTGGGAGCTCTGTATGTAGCTTACCCAGGACCTTGTCGAGTAGCTCAACTTGAGCTCTCTCAAAACTCACCTGGGAGCTCACTTGATAGCTCACCTCTCCAGCTCACCTTGAGCTCACCAAGTAGCTCGACTTGAGCTCACCCAAGAGCTCATCAATCAGCTCGACTTGAGCTCACCCGGGAGCTCCTCAAGAAGCTCAAGCAGCTCACCTTGCCAGCTCATCTTGAGCTCATTAAGGAGCTCACCTTGCCAACTCATCTTGAGCTTGTCTGGTAGATCGCCTTAGATTTCATTGAGTAGTTCACCAAGTAGCTCGCCTAGGAGCTCTCCTAACAGCTCATGTGGGAGCTAGCCTAATAGCTCACCTGGGAGCTCAGAGTAGGTCATTGAGTAGGTTGAATTGAGTTTGATTGTGAGGTCACCGAGGAGATTTCCAAGGACCTCACCTCAAGTCTAGCTACTCGGAAAGCTCCTGGGTGAGCTCAAGGTGAGCTTGTAAGGTGAGATGTTAGGAAAGCTCCCAAGTGAGTTTTCGGGAAAGCTTAAGTCAAGCTACTTGATGAGATCTTAGGCGAGCTACTTACCGAGATCTTAGGTGAGCTACTTAGTGAGCTCCCAGGTAAGCTCACAGGTGAGCTTGTCGGTAATATCTGAGGTGATATTATATGCGAGATACTAGATGAGCTCAAGGTGAGCTCAAGGTGAGTTAGCTAGGAAAGCTCAAGGTGAGTTGGTAAGGTGAGCTATCAGGTGAGCTCCTGGGTGAGTTCATTGGTGAGTTACTTGACGATCTCTAGAGTAAGCTCAACTTGAGCTAATCGGTGGGCTCCCAGAAGATCTCCCAGGTGAGGTACTTGGCCAGCTATTCGACAAGCTCCCAGGTGAGCTACTAGGTGAGCACCCAAGGGAGATACTTGGTGAGATCCTAGGTGAGGTCCCTAGTGATCTGCTTAGTGAGTTGACAAGTGAGCTCAAGTCAACCTACTTGGCAAGCTCCTATGTGAGCTGTTAGGTGAGCTTCTAGGAAAGCTGTTAGGTGAGCTACTTCGTGAGATGCTCGATGAACTCTAAGGTGAGTGACCATATGAGCTCAATGTGAGTTAGCATTGTGATCTTCTCAGTGAACTCAAGGCAAGATGGAAAGGTGAGATCATAGAATATCTCCCATGTGAGTTGGCAAGGAGAGCTATAACATGATCTCCCATGTGAGTTTTAGGCGAGCTACTTGATGAGCTCCTGGGTGATCTCAAGTCAAGCTGCTCAGTGAGCTCCTGGGTGAGCTCAAGGTGAGCTAGAAAGGTGAGCTATCAGGTGATTTTCAGGAAATTTCAAGTCGAGCTACTCAACGAGCTCCTAGGCAAACTATTTGCTAAGCTCTCAGCTAAGCTCCTAGGTGAACTCCTAAGTGAGCTCCCATACAAGCTCAAGGTGAGCATATCAGTAATCTCTAAGGTGAGCTTACATGTGAGCTACCAGATGAGCTCAAGGTAAGTTAGCAACATGAGCTCAAGGTGAGTTGGTAAGGTGAGATTCCAGGTGAGTTACTTGACAAGCTCCCGGGTGAGCTCAACTAGACTTGATCGGTGAGCTCCAAAAATAGCTCACAGGTGAGCTACTTAGCGAGTTATTCGGCGAGTTCCCAGGCAAGCTGCTAGGTGAGCTCCCAAGAGAGCTACTTAGTGAGCTTTGAGGTGAGGTCCTTAGTGAGATTACAAGTTAGCTCACAAGTGACCTAAAGTTAACCTACTCGGCGAGCTTCTCGGTGAGCTCCTAGGTGAGATGTTAGGTAGGCTCCCAAGTGAACTATTAGGTGAGCTCCTAGGCAAGCTACTTTATGAGCTACTTGATGAACTCTGAGGTGGGCTAGCAGATCAGCTCATGGAAAGTTGGCAAGGTGAGATCCTTAGAGAGGTCAAGGTGACCTGATAGGTGAGCTCAATGAGAGTTGGCAAGGCGAGCTATCAGGTGAGCTACCATGTAATTTTTTAGGTGAGCTACTTAATGAGATCTTGGGTGAGCTCAAGTTGAGCTACTCAAAAATCTCCTTAGCGAGCTTAAGGTGAGTTGGCAAGGTGACCTGTCAGGTGAGCTCATAGGTGAGTTTTCAAGAAAACTCAAGTCAAGTTACTCGACGAGCTCTTAAGTGAACTTCTTTCCAAGCTCCTAGCCAAGCTCCTAGGTGAACTACTTGGTGAGTTCCTAGGTGATCTCAAATTCAAGCTTATCAGAAATCTCTAAGGTGAGCTTACATGTCAGCTACAAGATGAGCTCAAGGTGAGTTGGTAATGCAAGCTCAAGGTGAGTTGGTAAGGTGAGATGGCAAGGTGAGCCCAAGGGGAGTTGGCAAGGTGAGCTATCAGGGGAGCTCCCAGGTGAGTTCCAAGAGAGTTACTCGATGTGCTCCCAGGTGAGCTAAACTTGAGCTGATCGGTGAGCTCCCAGAAGAGCTCCTAGGGGAGCTACTTGGTGAGTTATTTTGCGAGCTCCCAGGTTAGCTGCCAGGGAAGCTCCCATGTGAGTTACTTGGTGAACTCCCAGGTGAGATCCTCGATGAGCTGCTTGGTGAGCTCACAAATGACCTCAAGTCAACCTACTCAGTGAGGTACTCAGTGAGCTCCTAGGTGAGCTATTAGGTGAGCTCCTAGGTGAGCTACTTGGTGAGCTTCTCGATGATATCCAAGGTGAGCTCCCAGATGATCTCAATGCGAGTTGGAAAGGTGATCTCCTCAGTGAGTTGGCAAGGTGAGCTATCAGGCAAGCTCCCATGTGAGTATTCAGGTGAGCTACTTGACGAGCTCCCGAGTGAGCTCAAGTCAAGATGCTCGGAAATCTCCTAGGTGAGCTTAAGGTGAGCTAGCAAGGCGAGCTTTTAGGTGAGCTCCCAAGTGAGTTTTTGGGCAAGCTTAAGTCGAGCTACTCGATGAGATCTGGGTGAGTTACTTAATGAGCTCCTAGTTGAGCTCCTAGATGAGCTACTCAGTGAGCTTCCAGGAAAGCTCAAAGGTGAGCTTGTCGGTAATCTTTGAGGTGAGCTTACATGTGAGCTACTAGATGAGCTCAAGCCGAGTTAGCAAAGTGAGCTCAAGGTGAGTTGGCAAGGTAAGCTCAAGGTGAGTTGGTAAGGCAAGCTATCAAGCGAGCTCCCAGGTAAGTTCCCAGTTTATTACTCGACGAGCTCCCAGGTGAGCTCAACTCAAGCTAATCAGCAAGCTCCCAAAAGAGATCCTAGGTGAGCTACTTGGTAAGCTATTTGGTGAGCTCCCAGGCAAGCTGCTAGGTGAGCTCCCAAGCGAGCTACTTGGAAAGCTCCCATGTGAGGTCCCTAGTGAGCCGTTAGGTGAAATCTTAGGTGAGCTACTTGGTGAGATGCTCGATGAAATTTGAGGTGATCTACCAGAAGAGTTCAAGGTGAGTTAGTAAGGTTAGCTGTTCAGCGAGCTCAAGGTGATCTTGCAAGTAGAGCTTATAGGTGAGCTCCCATGGGAGTTGGCAAGGTGAGCTGTCAAGTAAGCTCCCATGTGATTTTCTGGGTGAGCTATTTGATGAACTCCTAAGTGACCTCATGTTGAGTTGGTAAGGTGAGCTCTCATGCAAACTCATCTGGGAGCTTGCATTACTGCTCACCTTGCCAACTCACCTTGAGCTCACCTTTCCAACTCACCTTGAGCTCACCTTGTAAAATCACTGATTATCTCACCTAGGAGCTTGGTTGAGAGCTCAGAAAGAAGGATGGCCAGGAGCTCATTGAGCATCTTGACTTGATCTTTCTCAAAAACTCACCTAGGAGCTCACCTGACAACTCACCTTGCCAGCTCACCTTGAGCTCACCCAGCAGCTCCACGAGCAGCTCAACTTGAGTTCACCGGGAGCTCATCAAGAAGCTCACCGTAAATCTCTCATGGTGGCTCACCTTACAACTCACCTTGCCAACTCACATAGGAGTTCACCTATCATCTCGACTTGAGCTTACTAAGGAGCTCACCTTACCAACTTGCCTTGAGCTCGTCTAGTAGCTCACCTCAAATTTCATCTAGGAGCTCGCCAAGTAGCTCACTGGGAGCTCACATAATAGCTCACCTAAGAGCTCACTAAGTAGCTCACCCAGTAGGTTGACTTGAGCTTGCCGAGTAGCTCGTAGGGGACCCCACCTAGGAGGTCGCCAAGTAGCTCACTTACGAGCTCTCCTAGCAGCTCACCTGGGAGCTCACCAAATAACTCGTCAATTATCTCACCAAGGATCTCTTCTGGGAGCTCACCGATCAGCTTGAGTTGAGATCACTCGGGAGCTCGTCAAGTAACTCACCTAGGAGGTTACCTAACAGCACACCTTACCAACTCACCTTGAGCTCATCTGGTAGCTTACATGTAAGCTCACCTCAGAGATTACCAACAAGCTTACCTTTGAGCTCACCTGAAATCTCACCAAGTAGCTTACCTAGGAGCTGGTGGGATCTCGTAAGCAGCTCATGCGAGTTCATCGAGTAGCTCGACTTGCGCTTACTAGGAATGTAACATCCCCATTTTCAAATACGAGAACAAGGGAATTTTTTTTGATAACGTTCTCTGTTATGAATTATAAAATTCAAACACACGTTCAAGTTTTAATAATTGTTCTCTGCCCAAACAACACAGTTTGGATCACACAATTTCCTTTTAAAATGAATGTTCCCTGTTCGCATATTTACAATATGGAACACACATTCAATGCCATTCAATCTTATAACAGATTCTATATGCTGCTGTAAATGACTCGATGAACTTCCGATCTTCCATTTTCATGGCTCGGAGTTTCAATGATCCTTCATTTCATGACTCGGCAACAACCGATCCTTCATGTTCGTTTATGCATAGTATATTATATATACCTGTTCTCATAACCTTTCCCGGTTATCGAAGTGATCCATTTAAGAAGCCTATCTGAATATTTGTTACTGATATTCATCTGACATCCTACATCTTAAATTAAGTGATAAGGACAACGCAACCAACAATTGTGATACTTTGGCCAAAGATTTTTACATGCTTTGCATGATCATATTCTGGATGTGATACACATCTCTGGAATACATCCTTCACCTCACTTCACCTGTTACCTAGAATGGTCTTTCCTGGTTCCTACCAGTCCTCATCATTTAAGGTCAGTTTTAAACTTTCAATTTAACCAATTACACATTCAGCCTATGTATTCTAAATGTTTTAATTCGGGAGGGCATTGCTATATGTCAGCTGCAACATTGTGTCATCATGAAGACCCCGTCTTCATGGAGACACATTGCTGTAGCTGGCGTATGCCAATGTCCTATAGAATTCTCCCATCGAGAATGAACATCCTGCTCAAGTGATTTGGATACGATTTACTAATTAAAATCAACTTTCAGCCTCCACGCTGATCCCTTGATTCTCGTTTCTGTTACAGTTGTACAGGGCTAAGAGGGACTAAACCCATCCATTAGCTTGCTATGCATCTTCTCCTTCATATCGAAGGGCTGCATTTCCCTACTTGGTTCACTTCTTAATCATTGGATTAAGTGGTCTGTACCGACGGACATGATAAGTTTAACCTATTAAACTTAGCCAAGATTTTCTCAACTGCAACTAAATTCAGAATATTAACTTATTAGACGTCATTCATACGAGGTCTAAATTTCGAGAAATGTATTCATTTGTTCTCCTTAACGTTATATGGTTAAGGTCCATTAGTTATGGATATATTTATCCTGTATCCTTTATTCTGAATTTATCAAACGGGATCATTAATGGAGTTCGAAAGTGAAGTTCGATTACTCTGAAGTTGATTGATATTCCTTAGCTCCTAAGCTAATCCTGAATACCTTCGGATTATGGAATCATATTCTTCTTAATCCTTTTTAATGTCAATTAAAAATTCATCTTTACCCAAGTATGAATTAATTGCATTTTCAACTTAAAAGTTGCATTTAGGTAAGAATAGGTATCGGTTTCCATTTAGCATCCATCCAAGGACAATTAAACAAATCCAAATCAAGAAATAACATTATATTTCAAGATTAGACAATAAAATCAAGCGATATAACTATTGAAAATATCACACTTGTAATTGTATTCAATATTTCAAGTCATAAATTGTACATTTGCCAATCCGGTGATTGGGCATAGTTTATATAAAACATCAATCTGACTCATGGACGAGAAGAATATATTTTCTTCTTTTCACAATTCTTCGAAGAGAAATCAAAGTAACAATTACAATTCATTTCTGACTAATCAAGAAGCATCAGAAAATAGCCATGTCTTCATTCTAATCAAATTCCATCTGCAAAATGATTTGCAGGTTAGTTGATGAATCGAGCATATTAAGCACTTATCCTTAAAATAAGGTGCTTCAACTAACTGTCGAATAAAAGAACCCTACTTTTATGAAATGACAGTAAAACATCAATCACGAAATAGGCACAAAAGAAAGATCAGCAAACAACTGAACTATCAAAATATCATCACAATCAGCCAAGGGACTGCTATCCCATTTCCACATAATCGTTACAAGTATCAATTCACAATATTTGGAAAGCTAAGAATACAAGTAACTTACAACAGATATAACACCTTTGTTATCCTTTCCACACCTTTCAATAACAATGAATGCAAAGGATGAAACTAACTGAAATGTAATTCCATTACTTTCCTTTCAGTTCATGAATCATATTAAATTCAAAGCAATCAAGTCTGAC
Source organism: Taxus wallichiana var. yunnanensis (assembly GCA_018340775.1). Classification (NCBI taxonomy): domain Eukaryota; kingdom Viridiplantae; phylum Streptophyta; class Pinopsida; order Cupressales; family Taxaceae; genus Taxus; species Taxus wallichiana. Next base: position 32,192,909 of record CM031237.1, read on the forward strand.
AAAACGCGAACAACAATGCATATAGTTTCTCCCATCTAACCACTATAAAATTCATTATTCACGAATTCATTTCCAATTGAATGAAAGAAGAAAAGATCTTTTTTTCCAAGTCATTCATTCATATCTCTACTTCTTTCCACATGTCTTGTCCTAATAGTGGAATCCCAACGAAAGACAATTCAAGATAACAGTTCAGAGTGAAACTTACAAAATCCATTCGGAATTCACTTTCCGGCAGCAAGAATAATTTCATTTATAATCCGCTTTAAATGAAAACAGGGAAGAATTCATCATCCATATCCATACTTCATTTGAATTAGACTCATATGAAAATCCGAAACAGGTTAGTACAACATTATATTCATCCAAGATTAAACAGTACAAGGATGCAAACCATATTTTTATCATACTAAAAGAAACTATATTTCTTTCACTGTATGCTAAACAGACAAACAATATTCCAATCATGCAGTCAATAAGTCACATGATTACTTAATCCTATGAACGTATCCCGTTCAAACAACATATTATTCATTGCTGTTACCTACAGCAAATCCAATATTCACATTGACTATGAATTTCACCAAGTCAGAACAGCAAACAGAAGACGAATTCATTTCCCTTTAATTTCACTAAGAAACAATCATTTGTTCCGAATAAAATAAAAACACTCAAATCGTGTTTATCTTAGCATGACAGCTCAACTTATGAAGATAACAAAACATTCATTCTCATTGAAAAGCAACTCACATAGCCTGTACAGTTTCAATCCAACATGCCACAACAATGAATATCCAATTCGAATTCTATCTCGATCAACCGTTAACTCCAAAACAACATTCTCCATTTTCTTAATGAGGTACAGAACTCAAAATATAACATTCATATATCGATACCTCTATAAAGACAAACCCGTTTAGGGTGTTAATTGCGTAAGCTTGGTACAGTCAAGGCAGACTCAGAAAACAAGCTAATTCCCACACTTTCCATTTATTAAAACAGAAATCCAAGTCAAGTTCGCATTCACAAGACAATTCAAATCAGAAGGTCAAACCTCAACCACAAGACGCCATGGAATCAACTTTCCTTCACAGCAAGCATAAGGAAATATAATCATTCATTGCACTGAATACAAACCAATTTGTATTTGTGTATACAGTCCGAACAGGAAGACCGAACAACATCGTTAAAACACCATAAAACCAACCTATTCTCACAGCAAGGAGAAAACATAATCCATCAATAACTTCAGAAGGAAAAACAGTCTACTTTTTCCTATTTTCACGGATACCAAAACGTATTTGCTCATTTCTTAAACAAGAAAAGGCACAGCAATGGAAATATTGCTATTACTTCATTCAATTCGAGTTCAAATACCCAAGAAAACCCAAATGCCATTTCCATTAAAATTCAAGGCAGTAGAAGGAAGAGAATCTATTTCCATAAAAATTTCAATAAGAGACAACTACAAGCAACTATCGTTTCCCTCATTCCCGTTTGTCAATGAAAGAACGATAGTTTCGGTAGTGAGAAGAACTCAAATAACATGTACAGACCCATGATACACAAGACAATTTTCCATTATTGTCAACAAACCAGCACGTCGTGGAAGTGTTTCCAACCAATCAAAATGTAAGGACAGATTAATCACAACAGACAAGGAAACAGCTTTACCCCATTATTTCCAAAAATGACAGCAAGTATGAAGGAAATCCAAATCATAGCAACATAACATGACTGTATTTCCATTTCCTCTTTACTTGCAAAGGCATTCCCAAGCACAACAGAAAAGAAATGATTACACTATAAGGAACGATTACACAACCTGTTCCAATTCATATAGCATGTACAGAGAAGAAAATGTCTATTTTATTCCACAATACAGTCAACAATCACTACAGTAATTCACATTCTAACTCGATTCGTGCAAAAACGCATCAAGGTGAAAGCAACGAAGCCATTTTTCTTATCATTTCCCAAAGAAAGAAAGCAAGAACCAACAAAATCCAAATCAAATCGATTCAACAGCAATCATACAATCCAAACCCAAGAGCAGGGTTGTTTTAATGAAACACTTAATCAAAGCAAAGATTTTTAAAGAGAAGGGCTTAACATGCCTGTAATCTCTTTTCCCGAACTCGAAGAAGGATTCGTTTGCCGCGTTTTTCCTTCTACAGCGACAGCACAAACTCCCCACACTTCTTTCTCCTTCAGGCTTAGCAACAGCCTCGAAATCTCCACGAAAAATGTCAAATGCCAAGAGCTGGTTCGACTGAACCAGGCCAGAAAAACCAAATGCAGAGCAACTTTTCCAAAACCAAATCGAAACAATGAAAATCAAATTCCCTCATACACTTTCCAAGGCGAGCTGGTCGCGAGGACCGAAAACAATTAATGCAATTAAGGCTCTGCCTTTTTCCTTACTTTCCACGCCACCGCCACTTGAGTTGGTGAACTCTAAATTTCAAATTTCCCAAGCAAAACTGAACTTAGCTCTATCTCCAAATAGATGCCTCTATTTCCTACCTGCCCCGCCAAAACTGGCGCTGTCCACGTATGGACTGTTTAATAACTGCCAATGAATGCCCTTCCTTCATCCTTATCCCTTCCCTCCAAGGGTCTGCGTACCCCTTAGATTAGGATTAGTTTAGGTTGCATGTAGTATTCAACCTAGGTCTTAGTTTAACCTTAGGTTTTAGAACTTAGGTTTATTTTCCCCCTTTTTTTTATAATTTAAAAATCCACTTAGGGTAGTAGTGTAGGATGCATGTTAGGACTTAGGATTAGTTTAGGTTTAATTCACACTAACCACTAACACTAACAACTTCCATCCAGCCTCCCTACTAACATTCACGTTAATGCAGAGCAGGACGTTCCGTCCTTCAGATTACGTGCCAAGGCCACCCGTGTCTAGGCATTTCTTGCCTCACGAGGTCCCAAGTTCGGCGATCACGGGGTTCAAGAATCGAACCTGCATGTCGTTGGCATCTATGTGCAGCTGTTCACACTACTGCAATCGGCGCCATGCGTTCATAACAATCTCGGGTTCAGTTCAAGTGTGAATCAACACAGAAATCACAAGAGGACCACAGCATATTTGGATCAATGGAATTGATTCAAGGTATGCTGTCAATCAGCAAAGAGGGTTTAGCAAGTATACGATAATTTGTCGTCACATCAGCAAACACACAAGTACGATAACTGTTGTTCCATACAATAAATCACAGCATGCAAGAATCCAAATTAGCAACACATTCTCTTAAGATCAGTACATATCTTAACATGTTTGCCTTCATTTCAGCAGCTATAACAGTATGTAAAACATTCACCAAGTTAACATACAAAATCAGAGTGTTACATTCTTCCCTCCTTAAAGAATCATCGTCCCGATGATCAGATTATACAATTCAAGGAGTTCCTAGGACAAAGTTCAGTTATTGTCCTTTCCTTCATAAGTTCATACCAAAACAGATTCACTCTTAAAAACAGCGTTTTAAGACAACTGTACAATAGACTAATAATTGTCTAAATTTGGTAGAATTTTCAGTTCTTTGAATTTCAAATTCAATTAAGCAGTGTGGAAAAGTAGATCTCATTTCTTTGATATTCTCCCAAGTTGCACTTTCTTCGCTGAAGCTGGTCCCACTTTGGACCTTACATTGGTTCACTTCACGATTTCTCAAAGTACTGTTGGTGAGTTCCCAGCACTTGAATGGGCTTAACCACGATTATTCACGGGTCTTGGACCTACTGAGGAATTCAATTTAGCATGTGTGATAAATGTCACATATTTCTTAAACAAAGAAATATGAAAAACATCATGCATTTGAGACAAAGCGGGAGGTAATGCTAGACGATAAGCTACGGGGTTGATTATTTCAATAATTTCAAAAGGTCCACGTAACGTGGTGACAACTTGGCACCTTGCCAAAAGTGATGGAGCTCTTTTTCGGCTTCACAGAAGAAAGACCTTCTCTCCCGGACTTATAATGCTGTCGTCAACCCGCTTTAAGTCTGCATAGCTCTTACGCCTATTGGCAGCCTCCTTTAGATGTTCAGAATCATTTTGATTTGCTGTTCCATTTCCATAAGGATTTCGGCCCAATTACCTCTCTATCCTCAATGCTTTCCCGGTGACAAGGGTTCTACATTTTCTTCCATACAATGCTTCAAAGGCGCCATTTTTAAAGAGGCATGATAGGTGTTATTGTAAGCAAATTCTACCAGTGGAAGGTATTCCTCCCATTTATCTTTGCTGGTCCATGCAATACATCCTTAACATGTCCTCTAAAACTGATTAACTCTCTCGGTCTGTCCATCAGTTTCTAGATGATATGCGGGAACTGAAGTTCAATTTAGTTCCCAAGGCCGCATTAAGCATTAGCCAAAACCTTGATGTCATCCTTAGATCTCGTCAATATGATTAATTACGGTATTCCATGCAACCTAAATATTTCATGTACAAATCTTCTTACTAGCCTTTGGTGCATCGTCCTTCAAATTACCATGATGAAGTGTGCCACTTTGGTCAATTTGTCGACTACAACAGGATAATGTCATGCTTATTTCTTGACATAGGCAATCCTTGAACGAAATCCATCGTTATCACTTGCCATTTATCTTTGTGGAATGTTGTGGGGATACTGATAATCCGGCGGGGTGCATATGTTCCGCCTTAACACGCTGACATTCCAAGAAGTGTGTTACAAACTCTACCACATCCTTTTTCATTCCCTTCCAAAACTATTGCTGCTTAAGATTAGCGAGCATTTTTGTAATGCCAGGGTGTCCAGAAAAAGGTGAATTATGGAATTCAGTTAACAATTTCCCTCTTAAGTCATTTGCCACAGGTATATATACTTTGTTTTTGAACCTTATAATTCCTTCATTATCAAAATGGAATCCCTTATACGGCGTCTGTGGGTGCAGCAAGTGCTGATTTGACTTCTTTGGAAATAAGGATCTAATTCAAGGCATCTTTCACCTCCTTCTTAAGATTTCGGCACTATCTGAGATGTTCTTGGTGCTCTTTGACATTTTGGAGTATATAAGAATGTCGTCTAAGAATACAAGCACAAACTTGTCTAAGTATTCTTGAAAAATATTATTCATTAGATTCATGAAGGCGGTAGGTGCATTAGTCAGCCCAAAAGGCAACACCACGAACTCATAGTGCCCGTACCTTGTTCTAAAAGCTGTTTTATGAATATCTTCTTCCTTTATTCTCAGCTGATGGTACCCTGATCGAAGATCTATTTTTGAATAAACTGATGCTCCTCGCATCTGATCAAATAGATCATCAATTCTTAGAAGTGGGTATCAATTTTTAATAGTTGCTTTGTTCAGCATTCTATAATCAATGCACAGCCTCAAAGTGCCATCCTTTTTCTTTACAAAAATTACCGGTACTCCCCAAGGTGAGATGCTCGGCCTTATCATTCCCTTAGTCGAAGTTCTTGTAAGCGAGCCTTGACTCTACCAACTCAATGGTAGTCATTCTATAAGGTGCCTTAGATATGGGTTCCGTTTCTGGTTTGATCTCTATTGCGAAGTCAAACTCACGTTTGGGTGGAAGACCTAGCAATTCCTTACCGAAATACATCACGAAAATCCCTCAACAATGGGTATCTTTCCATGAAATCATTATCTTCCTCCGCATTTTTCTGTCACTTTTCTGCATAAAAAGTGCAGCCTGCATTTTTAGCCCTCTTAAGTTGCATAGCCATCGGTTTCCTAGCTACTGACTTCCCGTTTAACACCTTGAATGACTACTGCTTTCTGGTCATCAATGCAGCAGATTTGTTTTTCATAACAGTCAACCTTTGCCTTATGTTCAGCCAACGATTAACTCAATAATGATATCATATGATCCTAGAGGAGTGACATACAAGTCATCTTCGGTGGAGAAACCAGGCAGATCAAGAATTGCCCCAAAAAGGCACATTTATTGTATGGGTAGCATTATTCCCATAATGTACTATCCATGTTTTATCCATTCTTGCAGCCTTTCTTTTTAATTTCATGGCAAGTTTAGCGAGAAATAAAACATTCTGTAGCTCCGGTATCAAAAAGTACAACTACGGAGTTTGCAGAATAACTTACCTATAACTTCTATGGGCGTCACTTGCTTTTCGACATGCATTAACCACTGCGGCATGTATCCTATGCCTGTCGTCGCGATCATCCTTCTTCGGAGGATAGTGATTCACATAGTGGTCCTTTCCCACGGATTGAAGCATCCTCCGGTGGCCCTTTTCTAGGTTCAAATTTGTTACCGACCTTGAAGTTATCATTCGGCTTCCATAGGACTTATCAATGCCATTAACTTTTGTGAAGGCTGTTTCACACGCTATTTACAGTTTGTTCATCACGGGTTTCTTGTTGTTATCTACAACAATTTTGTTTTTCACACCAAACCTTTTCCAAGGTCCCCTTTTTGGTGCAAGAGACGAAGAAGGATTGGGAATCTTCTTCCTTATCTCTTCCCTATGAGTAGATATTGCTCTCAATTTCTATTCTGTCGATTTCCTTTTCGACAACTCCATCCATGGTGGGGGGTGTGGACATCCACTTCACCACCAATGATGGGATTCGGTCCCATTATGAATTTACGTATTACGAACTTCTCGTCAGACTTGGTACTTGTTGTCCACTCAAAATTCCCCGCTATGATAAGAGTGAAATTTCAAAATTTTGAGTTTAAGTGTCTTTTCTATCGAAATTTGGTGGTGTGAAAAATTTGTGAAATTGAGAAAGTGTGTTTTGGGTCATTTTGTGTGATTTTGGGCTGTCGGAACTTTTTGTCCCAAGCTGTCCCAAGTACAAAGCGTGCATCTGTTCTCCGATCGGCCGAAATCCCGAAGTTGTCCCATTTGGGGCCCGTCTGAACTATTTTTCCCAAGTGTCCCAAAACTTATTGTGCGAGATGTTCCAATTTCAGGTCGAAACACCGAACCGCGTACTTCGCATTTTCTTGTCCCAAATTTCCCAATTTCAAAAGTGTGCTCTGTTCAATTTCACTCGAACCGGTCAAGTCACGTACTCTCAGAAACTTTTTGTCCCGAATGTCCCAAGTCAAATGGGCCTTTTGTTCGATTTGGCCGAATCGCTTGAACCACGTACTTCAGCGCATTTTCATCCCAATTGTTCTAAAAAAGCATTTGTCGTCCTCTCCTGTTCACTGAATCGGGCCGAGCCGCGTGTTTCGCGCATTCGCGTCTCATATGTCCCAAGCGTTCCAAGTGTCATTCATGCTTATTTTTCCCGCTCTACCCGAATATCATGCTTATTCAAATTGGTGGTTAGGTATTAAATGTGCATTAAATTCATTCCTCTCTCAAACGGCTATATATGAGCATTTCCCCTTTGCATTTTTTTTTGCACTACTTCCATGCTATCTTTTACTCAAACCCTTACAATTTGAAAACCTACGCATATATCCCCTCCCTTTGTAAATTCCTTCCCGAGTCTAGGTTGCGGCTCGAGGACTATTAATATGAAGATCAAATTTCGGAGGACGAGAACAAATTTCTCCACTTGAGTCTGCTTTGTTAGCAATATTGGGGACAATGAAGCTCGTCATCTCGACTTTGGCAATTTTGGGCAAGGATGGTAGACACAAACCCTACACCAATGGCGCAGATGATTCATGATAGTGGTTTGGCTTTTTCGGAGGTTTCCCAATCTCGATGCAGGTGTCTTGATACTGATTGCTTTTCATCGGAGCTCACTTTGACCCGTTTGCGAATTGACCAATATACATGGGGAACTCATCGCCAAACTAGATGCCACCACCATTAGCACTACTCGAGGATTCGAGAGATGGACAATGCCATAGTAATTTCGAGAGATCAAGCACAAGCTCTGTTCGACCAAGCATGTGACAAATATAAGGCACGAGTGGCGAAGTCTGGATTAAAAACCCTAGGAAGGAGCTTCTCGTCGACCAAAACCCTCTTACGAGAAGATTTCAATGAAGAATTGTCGAGACTTCATAATCTTGCTAGCTCGGGTTATGGGTTTGCCCTCTACCAACGAGTTTCATTTACGGATGTGCCGCTCATCGGCATGGTGTGCAAAGGAACACAAAACATCAATTGGGCAGAAATCATAAGCATGAATTTGTGAGCAACTATCAATGTGCAGCAAATGAAGAAATTCTACATGAATTCATATCTGATGTATACCACTGGCAGCGTCACGGCAATGGTTGACTTTTCTTACATTGGCGTACATAAAGATGATCCGAGTATATGCTTACTACTGTAGTTCACCCGAAGACCAGCAATCGTAATTTCCCAAAAAGGGTCAATGATGCTTTCACCATGTACGTGGTCCATTGCTCGAAGGTGATCTTTGCTTTAGAAGGTTTTAGATGAAGCCATGAAACGATATCGTAATATGGTGCTTATTTCATCCGACCAGAAATTTTCTTATATCGAAGCTTCTTATTGTATGAGAACACTCCTCTGCGGCTTCCCATGTTCTGTAATGATAAAATGGCCTTGATAGAAATATGCGGGCAACTAGACAAGTTACTGAGAACTTACGAGAGATAAGAAGATTTCGGCTTGCACTTTCCCATCTCTCGGGAAACTACACTTAAAATGACTCTGGATGCTCGAGAACATAGAAAGAGCCCTGGTCCTATCAATGTTCATTTCTTCAAGCCAAGAACTGCTTTGACTTGAAGAAGTTTATTGAATAGAACATCAAGATAATCTATCATCATAGGGCGATACGAGAAGACTCTTTGGGAAATGATTGTGTAGATGATTTTGAAGCCGAGGAGAAGGCATTGTGGCGGGTTCTCCTGCCCGATTGATTCAAGAACTCGAGTGCATGCCAAGTTCTGAAGGTCTCGGGATGAAAATTCTGATCTATACTCGTATGAGTATGAAAATGTGATTAAGCACACTCCTTTGGAGGACCTGGATTGGAACAGGAAAGAGAGGGATGATTTGGCTGAAATTCTTGCTCCGGTCTTAGTCGGGACTAAGTGCAGTTTAGTAAGAAGGTCGAGAGTTCAAGAGGCACTCGGGAGAATCCTCCTCCGAGGATGATTCGAAACCGATAAGAGAGGCATCGGTTCAAAGTCTAGAACACCAGTGCGAACCCCTCCTACCTCATCAACACAAGGACCCACAGAATCTACTCCTCTTCATCTACCTAGGTATATAAGAAGAAACTCAAAGAGGTAAAGAAGGAGCTGCAGAAAATGACCCTCAAAGAAAACAGGCAGAGTTACCTATGGGTCCAGAGAACATCATCGTTCTCAGTGAAAGTGAAGAGAGTGAGGTGCCAACTCCTTCAAATGTTCCTGAAGATCTAGCAGATAAAGACAAAGAGGTCCAGAGCACTGAACTTCCGGGTGCTACTGATTCTTCTACCGCCGTTGCCACCAGTGCCCCACTCACATCTCAGCTTGAGTCAGCAGTGCGCTTGAGACCATGAGTGTCATGAGCTCCTGTTTATTGGTCCCCTTGCTTCTCCTACTGATTCTTCTTCCTCTTTTGCATGGGTGCAACCTTTGGTTGACAAAGGAAGAGAAAATCCACCTCTCAAAGCTTGGGATCAAATTTTGATGCTATCGCTTGCCTTGTTGGGCACCACTTCTTCTTGTGCCAAGAGAGCGAAACCACCTCTAGAATAGTGTCGATACTCAAGGACGGTAATTCTGGAGATTGCCAAGCCTATATGAGATAAATCAGAGCGGGACTTGTAGGTATCGACTTGGAACTCTCAAGAATCCCAATGGGAGAGTCTACCCCTGAAGGTGAAATTCACAACCTTCGGAAATAGTCCTGAGGTCATTGGAAGGGTAGAGAAGGGCCGTGCAAACTATTGAACGGTTGGAAGAGCAGGCCCAAGTTCTCACAGGTTTCATCAAGTCCCTTTTGTCTAAGGACAAAGTTTTGGACCCTACCCCCTTGATTGCTCTACCTCCTCCTATAATTCTAAGCCAAGATGAAGTGCAAAGTATTAAAGATATGCACAAGTATTACATCTATGGCGAGCTATCAAAGCCATGGTGGATGACATGCTTTTTGATGGGTTAAACTTCATCGATGAAGCTTTCAAACTCCATGAAAAGGTGAGTAACATGTAGCTGAAGCTCTCCTCCACTATCAATACCATGGATAAAGAGCTCAAAATCTAGAGCATTTGTATAGTGGACCTTCGCCTTATGGGAGGAGACAGATGAGAACATCTTCTTGGCGAATAAGGTTTTCGATGATGCCAAAGACAATCTATCAAAATCTGGGTATACGGCATGGAGTGGAAGATCGAGTCTTGGAGGAGGCTTTGGGAGAAATGAAGAGCAGTGTGAGAAGGAGAAGCTTTTAAGACTTTGGTCATTGCTACTTTCTGAGGATATACATTGTCATCTACGGGATGAAAACTCACGGTGTTTCCCTTTCCTTGCAAGAAATAAAAGCTCGGTTTAGAGCTTTTGTCAAAGATAATCTATTCAAGGAAAGCTCCATCTCTAAAGAAAAAATGAAGGAAATCTATTCTCTTGATCGCCATTGAAGAAGCAAATAAATATTACCACACTCACGTCAAGTTTGATAAAGAGATGGAGAAGTATGCAGGATTTTGGACTCGATCTGCAGCCAACACGTCGGTTCCACGTGGCGAGACATAGGCGAGGCGTTGAAGAGATTCGGGCAGCGGATTACGAAGTCGGTGGGTCCCTCTCGATGGCGGCCACTGTCTCCTTCTCCTTTCTTTGCTCTTCTTCCCATTCTTTTTGTATTCTTTGTAATTAGTTAAGGAATTACAATTGGAGTCCTTAACTATTCTTTAGTTAAAAGAAATGGTTACTGAAGAGTAACTAAATTGTAAGCTATATAATGGCCTTCTTTATGCCATTTTTGGAGAGGAAGAACTTGGCATATTTTAAGAAAGTGTAAATAGATCTTGAAGAAATCAATACAAAAGGGCTTTCTATTCATTGTCTATCTAATCTCTGTTATCCTTGTGTTTCCATTTAAATTTGTGAAGATCATTTTTGTCTCCAATTTGTTAGTCTCTCTGATTGCATACTGTCCGTTTTTGCAAATACAATGATCTTGTATAACCAAGAAGGAACTTTGTGTCCTTGATTAATGAATCTGAAAAAGGTTATTTACAGAACTTTGTGTCTTTAAATTTAATCCTATTCAGCTAATGCAAATGATCTTGTTTTAAATTCACTACAATTTCACATACATAAAAGAATTATTCGCTATCTATAATTCTACATGTTGCTCTTACGGTCATCCTCGTATCCCCTTTCCTCGGTCCTTTTGTGGCATGATGATCCTTGTGGAAAACACTTTACGTAATATCCAAGTTCAACCATAAAATCACGTTTTGTACATTTGTAAATAAGTTCATTTACGAATAAGGGAACCTCTCCCATTAAAGAGGAGGGACTTTTTGTCCCCGATTGTTGCTCTTCTTAAAAGTCTTATTTGATGACCAATAGTTTTTGGTGACTCTGTTTAGGGAAAATCACATTCCAAGATCTGCATATTTTTGACCATCCTCGATACGGTGACTCTCGTTTCACTCGAGGAGAAGGGCCCTTGGTATCGAAGATTCTCGAGTTTCATCTTTTAGAGCAACAAGGTTTTCCTTTCCCTTCAACTTCAAGAAGTAGAAGGACTCGATTGACAAGCACCCCCACCTCAAAATAGAAGTCCTACGGGTGGTATTCCTTAGAGCCTGCTAGTCCCAATCTATGAGCTTTGATCCTTGCGGTGTTACAGTTCCTCTCCAAGCCATTTTTCCAAGAATGGCAGCGCCATTACCATGGGGTCATCGTGTCGGGCCTCTGGCCCTTGCTCAGCCTTTGCATGAGTTACCCAGACGTAATTGGAAGAACTTCCCCAAATTCAAAGGCGATGGCAAAGTGCATCCTGATGAACACATCGCAGCCTTCGTTGTTGCATGTGGAGTTCTGGGAGTCGAATATGAAGACATCTCCGTAAGGCTGTTCGTTGAGATGTTACAAGATAATGCTGCTGATTGGTTCTATCACCTCCCGACCGGTGCTATAACCGATTGGGACTCAATGAGAACCTAGTTTGAGAACCGTTTCAAGTCAGCAGAAGATGTGCATGCCTTGCTTGCCCAGGTCTCTCAGATAAAGAAAGATCCATCAGAACCCATGAGAGAATTCATGGCTCGATTCAACGGAGTTGATAAATAAAATTCCAACAAACACTCAACTGGTTGATCGAATTCAAAAATGTTTCTTTTTAAATGCTCAATCACCTAAAGTTAGTTATGCACTAAGAAGGGCTAATCTCGGAATGTTAGCTCTGGATCAAGAAGCTGTACGTTGTTAGTGTCGAGGATGACCTGATCATGTCGGGAAGTTGAGAAGAGACCCTCCTAAATCTAAGTCTCTTGCTTCTTCCTCTTTCACCTCTGGAACCCAATCTTGATCCATTAGTCCAGAAACTTGCAAATGATCTTGTCACTATAAAGAAACAATTGGCTCAACATGCCCCGTCTTGCGAGATGTTCCAAGAAGAAATTTTCAGCCCAAAAATCGTTTGCTTGCTCCTCACACAAGACTAGCACTTGAAGGACCTCTGTTAAGGTTCCTGTGAATGCAACTGTGAATTTGAAGAGCTAGATGATGATAATGAATCTTGCGAGGAGTTTGTGGAAGAATTTGATGATGAGGCAGAAGAACTTGAGGGATCTCAAGTTAATTTCTTTACCACCGAGGGCATTGATGATGGAGATGATTATGATGAAGTTGTAGCAGACATGAATAGCGAATCATTCACTGTCATGACTCGAGAGTAGACAAGTCAGAGGGAGAAAGTGACATAGCCCCTCAAGAAATCTAAGGAGCAGTGGTAACTATCCCTGTAATTATAAAAAGAGGATCTCCTATTCCTACTTCATCTACGTCAAAGGTGAGTCCTGTCAATCCTATAAATGCTACTAAAGTTGCTTCTTCTTCTTTTTCTCCTAAAGTTGATAAGCCTAGAATTTCAAGTGATGATGTCCCATCCACCTCCGGATCCTTTGATATTGTTGATCACCTAAAAAAGACCAAGGTCCAAATCTCAGAAGCTGAGTACTATCAAACACATCCCAAGGCTTTTGCCAAGATGATTCAATTTGTTAATTCCCATTCCAAGACCACCTCTAAAGGCCTTTTTCCCACTCCTCCTTACGCACCTGACCTAGTCTGGTAGCTTCTTTGTCACCTCACCTAGTGACAAAATCAAGCCTTTTATGTAACACTTCTTATAGCCGGCCATAGGCTCAGTAATTATGTCATAGATTCTGGAGCCTCAGATAATGTGATGACTGCTAAAGTAGCCCATGCTTTAGGCTTGACCCTCACTCGTACTTATGGATCTTGCTACTCCATGGAGAGTAAGGAAGTGCCTTTGGTTGGAAGGATTAAAGATGCACAAGTGGCTTTCACTTGCTTTTCTGAGAAGAAAGTTTTGGCTACCATCCTAGTACCGAGACATTCCTCCTTCTTACGGAATGTTGCTAAGTAGGAACTTCGTAAAGATGTGGTGGAGAAATTCAAATGGATTGGTCACATGCACTCATACCTATCAATGAGACAAATGAAGAAGCATTGCTTGAGAAACAATCGAGTATATTGTGCGAGAAAAGCAGATGATCCTAAAGCACAAATACTCTATGAGGATATGGGTCATGGTAATTACATGATTATGTCCCAGATGAAATCCAACCCCCAAAGCATCACCTAAAGATCCCAATGGTGTTTGGATTTTAGAATTTGATGGAAGTTGTTCCTCGGTGGTTACGGAGCTGGTGTCTGCTAGTGTCACTGAAGGATGCCTACATCCTTTTTCATTTAAGTTGCGGTTTGAAAACACTAACAATACACGAGTATGAAGCTCTCATTCTTGGGTACGCAAGTGGCCAAAGAACAAGGTGTGAAGAACCTTACGGCTCGTGGTGATCTTGGTGATTGTAAAGCGAGTCGAAACCTCTTCGGAGTAAAATATGGGGAGGTGAAGCATTACCGGAATCAGGTTTGGGATTCCATTGAATTCCTTGATGCTTTCTCCATTGAGGCAATACCTAGGGAGAAGAGCAGCGAGGGCTGATTCACTAGGCTATCTCGGGATCACTACGATTCCCCATCTGAATTCTCTCGGGATAAGTTCACTATTGAAATGGTCCATCGGCCTAGTGTGCACTGACAATACCAACAACTAGCAAGTTTTCAATGATGATCAGCATTTGCTTTCCTTCACCGGAACTCAAGGGCAATTTCAAACAACTGTATTTTGAGGAAGTAACAACCTGCCTCGTGAAAGTGTGTCCTTTGACCAATTTGTCACACAAGGAGAAGAAATAGATCAAGAAGGGTGCATTAAACTCAAAGGAAACAAGATTCCTAAAGGTTTGGTGAGTTTGGAGGAATTGTTTGATAAACATGACAGATATGTGAAATCTAAAGCCTACTAGACCTCAATGATCAGTGAGTATGATAAGATTGATATTGGGAGTTCAACGACCCTAAGCTAGTGAATATTGGAAAATGTTACCACATGAGATGAGAGGAGAAAAGCAATTGATCTTCTAAGGAGGTATAAGGATGTTCTTTCATATTCTTATGAGGATCTAAAAGCCTTCAAGCCAAAAGATATGCAGCATTCTATTCCTCTCAAACTAGGAATCAAGCCTTTCAAGCAGAAGCAGAGGCAGTATAATCCAAAAATAGCTGACACCATCTTTCAGGAGATTCAGAAGTTGTTGAAGGCTAAAATTATTTTTCCCATTCACCATTCAACATGGATTGCAAACATTGTGCCTGTTAGGAAGAAGAATGGTGAGATCCGCATCTGTGTTGATTTCAGGAACCTGAATCAGGCTTCTCTGAAAGATAATTACCCTTTGCCTATGATGGATCAGATTTTGCAAGCAGTAACAGGATCTGAAATGTTATCTATGCTTGATGGATTCTCGGGATACAATCAGGTAGAGGTTGATACTGCAGATCAACACAAGACAACCTTCACAACTCCTTGGGGTATCCTTGCCTACAAGAGAATGCCTTTTGGGCTTATTAATCTTTGGTGCCACTTTCTAGAGAGCTATGGATCTGGCTTTTGGAAGCTTGAAAGGGAAATGTATTGTCATATACCTTGATGACTGATAGTGTTTTCCAAGACAAGAGCGAGATCATTTTGATCACTGGAAGAAGCAGATTACGCTAAGATGCGAGAGCATGGGATTTCTTTGAATCCTAAAAAAATATGTCTTACGTATTCTGAGAGGAAAACTATTAGGGCACATTGTCTCCAAGGATGGTATTAAGATTGACCCTGAATGAGTTCAAGCCATCCAGCAAATTCCTCTCCCAACAAGTAAAAAGGGCGTGCATTCCTTCTTCGGTAAGATCAATTTTTTGAGAAGATTCATTCCTGATTTTGTAGAGTTAACTTTGAACATTTCTCAGATGATGAAAGGAAAGAAAACATTTGGTTGGTCTTATGAAGGAAAATAATCCTTTGAGGGTATCAAGAGAGCTATAGCTAAAACTCTAGTTTTGGCTGCATACGATTTCAACAAAGATTTCATCATCTATTGCTATGCTCTGAGATAATACCACGGCTCTTGTCTTAACTCAAGAAGACTCTAATGAACATGAGCTACCAATTGTGTTCATGAGCTATATTCGAAAGATCATGAGTTGAGATACACCATGATGGAGAAGCATGCTTTTGCGGTGGTCAAAGGCTGTTAAACAATTTCGTTTCTATATCCTCAACTCTCACTCCATGGTGTTCGTTCTAGATACAAGCTGTTAAGTCAATTCTTACATAGCAAGAATTTGGATCCAAGAGAGGAAGCCCTGGGTTGCTAAGGTCAAGAGTATGACATTGATATTAAACCAACCAAGCTGGTTCGCGGAAAAGGTCTTTGTGAGCTCATTCTTTGAAGGAGCCAAACATGAGTTCTTAGAGGAAAAAGTCAACCTTCCTCTTTACATTCATTCGAGTTTAGTTGATGAATGGTATCTTGACATCGCCCATTTTCTCACCTATGGGAATGCCCCTCTCATTTAAGCGCCAAAGAAAAGAGGGAATTATTAAATTGAGGTCGGTATACGTAATATGTAATGTGGGAAAATGCCTTGTTCAAGCGTGGTTTAGATGGGAGATTTTTGAAGTGTGTGGACAAGGAACAATAGAGAAAGTTGCTCTCAGCTTTTCATGATCAGGCATGTGGAGGGCACTATTCATCAACGGTCACTACTCACAAGATACTCCGTGGAGGATATTATTGGCCTACCTTGTTCAGGGATGCATCAAGTGGGTTGATAAATGTGAGGCTTGTCAGACTTTTGTGGGAAGACCTAAATTGGCTTCTTTACCTCTCAAGCCAGTTGTGATTGAGGAACCATTTCAACAGTGGGGTCTAGACTTCATTGGTACACTTAATCCTGCCTCTAGTGCTGGTCACACTCATGTGCTAAGCGCCCCGACTACTTCACTAAATGGGTGGAAGCTATTCGAGTCAAGAGCACTACTTTTACGAAGTAGTATGTAACTTCATCAAAGAGAACATCTTGGTAAGGTATGGTGTACCTAATAAGATTATAACGAGATAATTCTTGAACTTCTCCTCAAGTGAGATAATGGACTTCTGCTATGAGTATGGCATCTCTCTGTCTCATTCTTGATTATTACCCCGGGGAAATGGGCAAGCGAGAATCCACAAACAAAAACCTAGTACTATCATAAGGAAGCTGGTCGATGAGTCTCGAAAGCGCACAAGAAGCTCTATGATGCTCTTTGGGCGAGATAGGATCACACCTAAAAGAGCCATTGGAATGTCCCCTTTTCAAGTGGTATATGGAGTAGAGGCTCATTTGCCGATGTGATGGAGCTGCCGGCCTTGCACTTTGATGAAGGCCATTGAAGATACTAGTTTGGGGATGCTTTAGATAAAGAATCATGTACACACTGGTTGAATGATGACATATTGGAGGTTGCTGATAGGATATCTATCCACCAAGCGAGAAGGTAAATTTCTGTTTGACAAAAAGCTAGGTTTAGAGAGTTCCAAGTTGGAGACACCGTCTTTGTTATGGGACAAAGACATGAACCTCATGGCAGCCATGGAAAGTTTGATTCCACTGTGGCTCGGACCTTTCAAGATCAGACACTTTGCTGGTAAGAATTCTTTCTATCTTGATTACATGGATGGTTCTCCCCTCCCACTTCCTTATAGTGGGTAGTATTTGAAGTTGTTCAAGTCATAGGTGACTAGGGGTCCCTTTGTATATTAATACGGTGTTTTTGCTTCTCTGCTTTTGGTGTGTTTTCCTTTTGTTGTTTTGGTGTGTTGCCCTCTATGTTGGTCTATTTTTGACTCCGTTTCCCAATGGATAAGGCATGTCTTCTTCACTTGAGTTTGTCTAAGTTCTTGCCTTGTCTCATTTCTTGAATTTATGCCAAGTCATCCCGAAGAAGGAGCCATTTGTTATCCACTCAAAATTCCCTCTCGATAAGAGTGAAATTTCAAAATTTTGAGTTTAAGTGTCTTTTCTATCAAGTGGTGGTGTGAAAAAGTCGTGAAATTGAGAAAGTCTGTGTTTGGGTCATTTTGTGTGATTTTCGGGCCTATCGGAACTTTTTGTCCCAACTGTCCCAAATGCGAATGTGCATCTTGTTCTCGATCGGCCGAAATCCTGAAGTTGTCCCATTTTGGGCCCGTCGAACTTTTTGTCCCAAGTGTCCCAAAACTTATTGTGCGAGATGTTCCGATTTCGGCCAAAACACCTAAACCGCGTACTTGCGCTTTCTTGTCCCAAATGTCCCAATTTCAAAAGTGCGCTCTGTTCCAATTTCACTCGAACCCGGTCAAGTCGTGTACTCGAACTTTTTGTCCCGAATGTCCCAATTCAAACGGGCCTTTTGTTCCGATTTCGGCCGAAACACTGAACGCGTACTTTGCGCATTTTCGTCCCAATTGTTCCAAAAAAGCATTTGTCGTCCTCTCCTGTTTCGCCCGAATCGGCGAGCCGCGCATGTTTCGCGCATTCGCGTCTCATATGTCCCAAGTGTTCCAAGTGTCATTCGTGCTTATTTTCCCACTCTACTCGAATATCATGCTTATTCAAATTGGTGGTTAGGTATTAAATGCGCATTAAATTCATTCCTCTCTCAAACGGATATATAACGAGCATTTCCCCTTTGTATTTTTTCGCACTACTTCCATGCTATATTTTGCTCGAACCCTTGCAATTTGAAAACCTGCGCGTATATCCCCTCCCTTTGTAAATTCCTTCCGAGTCTAGGATGTGGCTCGAGGTATCAATATGAAGATCAAATTTCGGGGAGGAACAAATTTCTCCACTTGAGTCTGCTTTATTAGCAATATTGGGGACAATGTGGCTCGTCATCTCGACTTTGGCAATTTTGGGCAAGGATGGTAGATGCTGAACCCTACACCAATGGCGTAGATGATTCATGATAGTGGTTTTGCTTTTCTTTAGAGGTTTCCCAATATCGAGTCACGGTGTCTTGTCACGGTGCTTTCATGCGGAGCTCACTTTGACCCGTTTGAGCGAATTGACTAATAAACATGGGAACTCATCACCAAACTAGATCTTGCCACCATTAGCACTACTCTGAGGATTCGAGAGATGGACAACGCCATAGTCATTTCCAGAGATCAAGCACGAGCTGCATTCGACCAAGACAATGACAAATATAAGGCACGAGTGGCGAAGTCACGGCTTAAAAACCCTAGGAAGGAGCTTCTCGTCGACCAAAACCCTCTTCGAGTAGATTTCAATGAAGAATTGTCAGGACTTCATAATCTTGCTGGCTCGGGTTATGGGTTTTCCCTCTACCAGCGAGTTTCATTTCTAGATGTTCCCGCTCATCAAAGCATGGTGTGCAAAGGCACGCAAAACATCAATTGGGTAGAAATCATAAGCATGAATTTGTGAGCAAGCTATCAATGTGTAGCGAACGAAGAAATTCTACATGACTTCGTATCGATGTATACCCTGGTAGCGTCACGGCAATGGTTCGGCTTTTCTTACATTGGCGTACACAAAGATGATCCGAGTATATGCTTCGCCCATGATTCACCACCGGAGACCAGCAATCGTAATTTGAAGGGTCAATGATGCTTTCACCATGTACGTGGTCCGACTGCTCGAAGGTGATACTGTTAGAAGGTTTTCAGATGAAGCCATGAACCTGATATCACAATATGGTGCTTATTTCATCCAATTCAGGAAATTTTCTTATATCGGGCTTACTTTGGCTATGAGAGCACTCCTCTGCAAGGCTTCCCATGTTCTACAATGATGAAATGGCCTTGATAGAAATATGCGGAGCAAGCTGGAAAAGTCAGCCGCACGAACTTGCAGAGATAAGAAGATTTCGGCTTACACTTTCCCATCTCTCTGGGAAACTACACTATGCAAAACAGCTCTGGATGCTTAGAACATAGAAAGAGCCACGGTCCTATCCTTTGTTCATTTCTTCAAGCCAAGAACACTGCTTTGAATTGAAGAAGTTTATTCAACAGAACATCAAGATAATCTATCATCATAGGGCGGATCGAGAAGACTACTTTGGAATTTGCATTGTGCGAGATGATTTTGAAGCCGGGAGAAGGCATTGTGGCGAGTTCTCCTGTAATTGACTCAAGAACTCAGTGCATACTCAAGTTCTGAAGGTCTCGGGATGACAATTCTGATCTATACTCATATGAGTATGAAAATGTGATTAAGCACACTCCTTTGGAGGACACGGATTGGAGCAGGAAAGAGAGGGATGATCTAGCTGAAATTCTTGCTCCGGTCTTAGTCGAGACTAAGTGCAGTTTAGTAAGAAGGTCCGAGAGTTCGGGAGGCACTCGGGGAGAATCCTCCTCTCAAGGATGATTCGACACGATAAGAGAGGCATTAGTTCCAAAGTCGGAACACCGGTGCAAACCCCTCCTGCCTCATCAACACAAGGACCCATAGAATCTTCTCCCTCTTCATCTACCAGGTATATAAGAAGAAACTCAAAGAGGTAAAGAAGGAGCCTGCAGAAAATGACCCTCAAAGAAAGCGAGGTAGAGTTACCTATGGGTCCGAGAGAACATCATCGTTCTCGGTGAAAGTGAAGAGAGTGAGGTGCCAACTCCTTCAAATGTTCTGAAGATCCGAGATAAAGACAAAGAGGTCGAGACCCTTGAACTCCAGGGTGCTACGATTCTTCTACCACCATTGCCACTAGTACCCCACTCACATCTTAGCTTGAGTCAGCAGTGCTTGAGACCTTGAGTGTCATGAGCTCCCTTTCTATTGGTCCCCTTGCTTCTCCTACTGATTCTTCTTCCTCTTTTGCATGGGTGCAACCTTTGGTTGACAAAAGGAAGAGAAAATCCACCTCTCAAAGCTTGGGATCAAATTTTGATCTTTGTCGCTTTGACCTTGTTGGGCACCACTTCTTCTCGTGCAAGAGAGCGAGAACCACCTCCGAATAGTGTATCGATACTCAAGGACAACAATTCTGGAGATTTCCAAGCCTACAACAAATAAATCGGAGCGGGACTTGCGCAGGTATCGACTTGGAACTCTCGAGAATCCCAATGAGAGAGTCTACCCCGAAGGTGAAATTCACAACCTTCAGAAGCTTGATCACAAGAGGTCATTGGGAGGGTAGAGAAGGGCCAGCGAACTATTGAACAGTTGGAAGAACAGGCCCAAGTTCTCACGGGTTTCATCAAGTCCCTTTTATCTAAGGACAAAGTTTTGGACCCTACCCCCTTACTTGCTGCTCTACCTCCTCCTATAATTCTAAGCCAAGATGAAGTGCAAAGTATTAAAGATATGCACAAGTATTACGTCTATGGCGAGCTATCGAAGCCATGGTGGATGACATGCTTGTTCTTTGGGTTAAACTTCATCGATGAAGCTTTCAAACTCCATGAAAAGGTGAGTAAGCGTGTAATGAAGCTCTCCTCCACTATCAATACCATGGATAAAGAGCTCAAAATGCAGGAGTAGTTCTATAGTGGACCTTCGCCTTATGGGACAGACAGAGATGAGAACATCTTCTTGGCGAATAAGGTTTTCGATGATGCCAAAGACAATCTATCAAAATCCTAGGTATACGGCGTGGAGTGGAAGATCGAGTCTTGGAGGAGGCTTTGGGAGAAATGAAGAACAGGTGGCGAAGGGAGAAGCTTTCAAGACACTTTGGTCATTGATGCTTTCGAGGATATACATTGTCATCTTTAGGATGAAAACTCTAGTGTTTCCCTTTCCTTGCAAGAAATAAAAGCTCGATTGAGCTTTTGTCAAAGATAATCTATTCAAGGAAAGCTCCATCTCTAAAGAAAAAATGAAGGAAATCATTCTCTTCAATCCCTGCTATTGAAGAATCAAATAAAGATTACCACACTCACGTCAAGTTTGATAAAGAGATGGAGAAGTGTCTGGGATTTTGGACTCGATCTGCGGCCAACACGTCGAGTTCCATGTGGCGAGATACATAGCCATTTGAGGCGTTGAAGAGATTCGATGGCGAGCGGATTACGAAGTCGGTGGGTCCCTCCCGATGGTGGCCACTTGTCTCCTTCTCCTTTCTTTGCTCTTCTTCACATTCTTTTCGTATTCTTTGTAATTAGTTAAGGAATTGCAATTGGCGGTCTGAACTATTCTTTAGTTAAAAGAAATGGTTACGAAGAGTAAGTAAATTGTAAGCTATATAATGGCCTTCTTTACGCCATTTTGGGAGAGGAAGAACTTGGCATATTTTCTGAAAGTGTAAATAGATCTTGAAGAAATCAATACAAAAGGGCTTTTTATTCATTGTCTATCTAATCTTTGTTATCCTGTGTTTCCATTTAAATTTGTGAAGATCATTTTTGTCTCAATTTGTTATTCTCTCGATTGCATACTATCTGGTTTGCAAATACGGTGATCTTGTATAACCAAGAAGGAACTTTGTGTCCTTGATTAATGAATTTGAAAAAGGTTATTTCTGAGAACTTTGTGTCTTTAAATTTAATCCTATTTAGCTAATGCAAATGCTCTTGTTTTAAATTCATTGCAATTTCGCATACATAAAGAATTATTACGCTATCTATAAGTGCATGTTGCTCTTCTACTCATCCTCGTATCCCCTTTCCTCGGTCCTTTTATGTAGCGATGATCCTTGTGGAAAACACTTTCGTAATATCCAAGTTCAACCATAAAATCACGTTTTGTACATTTGTAAATAAGTTCGTTTACAATAAGGAACCTCTCCTATTAAAGAGGAGGGACTTTTTGTCCCACATTGCTCTTCTTAAAAGTCCTATTTGATGACCAACGATGCTTTGCGGTACATACTTAAGGAGTTTAGTAAACCCTTCCCAAAGATTTCACCGCACCGACCTTCCTTTCACCGATTACGAAATTAGAGTCATTTTCCTATCAAAATAGAGTTGAGGCAGCCATCGTTGCCTAAAATAACACTTAAATTGATCCAAAGTTATGTTTGATTCGACAATATTCAGCTCAACCTTACGGTTGTCCCACCATGATGATGCTTCATGAGAAAGTTGATATGCTCCCCATATCACTTTAGTCTCTTGAGAGAAGTTTCTTATTGCAAAGTATTTCTCTATTTCAACGATCCAGTTCTCAACTCCATCCCCAAGAGTTGTTCCATCAAACTTTGGAGGACTTATTCTCTTTATATCATTTATAAGTTTATTTGCTAATCTTGCCTTTTTATTTTCGGGGATTAGGAGAAATTACATTATTATCATCAACACCGGATTCCCTCCATTGATGTTGTCCACGAGGAAGCGGTGATCATTTATTTCAACTTCATTCCCTCCTCTTCATTGCCCATTGATTGCTGTTCGATGCAGTCAAATGATCCCTCGTATCAAGTAGGGCGGCAAGGATTTCATCCGGCTTTTGGGAAGTTCAATTTGCTTCTCGCACCTTGCAACGGGTTATTCGCGGCATTCCCTCTTGTCCGACCATTTTATTCAATAATAAAATGTAAACCTTATTAATATCGTGGACTCATTAGGTCCAGAGCTACAACCTTCACCTCGATACCAAGATGTAACATCCCCATTTTAAAATACGAGAACAAGGGAATTTTTTTTTGATAACGTTCCTTTCATTATGAATTATAAAATTCAAACTCACGTTCAGTTTTAATAATTGTTCTATGCCCAAACAACACTGCGGTTTGGATCACACAATTTCCTTTTGAAGCGAATGTTCCATGTTAGCATATTTACAATATGGAACACACATTCAATGCCATTCAATCTTATAACAGATTCTATATCTTGTAAATGACTCGATGAACTACCGATCTTCCATTTTCATGGCTCGGAGTTTCAGCGATCCTTCATTTCATGACTTCGGCAACAACCGATCCTTCATGTTCGTTTATGCATAGTATATTATATATACTGTTCTCATAACCTTTCCCGGTTATCGAAGTGATCCATTTTAAGCCTATCACGAATATACATTCACGATATTCATCTCGACATCTGCATCTTAAATTAAGTGATAAGGACAACGCAATGACCAGAATTGCGATACTTTGGCCAAAGATTTTCACATTCTTTGCATGATCATATTCTGGATGTGATACACATCTATAGAATATGTCCTTCACCTCACTTCACCTATTATCTAGAATGGTCTTTCCTAGTTTCCTACCGGTCCTCATCGTTTAAGGTCAGTTTTAAACTTTCAATTTAACCAATTACACATTCGGCCTATGTATTCTAAATGTTTTAATGCGGAGGGCATTGCTATATGTCATACTTATTTGCAACATTGTGTCGTCATGAAGACCTCGTCTTCATGGAGACACATTATTGCTAAACTGGCGTATGCCAATGTCCTCTGAAGAATTCTCCCCATCGAGAATGAACATCTGCTTTCAGTGATTTGGATATGATTTACTAATTAAAATCAACTTTCGGCCTCCACGCTGATCCCTTGATTCTCATTTTACATTACGGTTATGCACGGGGCTAAGAGGGACTAAACCCGTCCATTAGCTTGCTATGCATCTTCTCCTTCGTGTCGAAGGGCTGCATTTCCCTACTTGGTTCACTTCTTAATCATTGGATTAAGCGGTCCGTACCGACGGACGTGATAAGTTTAACCTATTAAACTTAGCCAAGATTTTCTCAACTGCAACTAAATTCAGAATATTAACTTATTAGACGTCATTCATACGAGGTCTAAATTTCGAGAAATGTATTCATTTGTTCTCCTTAACGTTATATGGTTAAGGTCCATTAGTTATGGATATATTTATCTGTATCCTTTATTACGAATTTATCAAAGCGGGATCATTAATGGAGTTTAAAGCGAGTTCGATTACTCAGAAGTTGATTGATATTCCTTAGCTCCTAAGCTAATCTGAATACCTTCGGATTATGGAATCATATTCTTCTTAATCCTTTTTAATGTCAATTAAAAATTCATCTTTACCAAGTATGAATTAATTGCATTTTCAACTTAAAAGTTGCATTTAGGTAAGAATAGATATCGGTTTCCATTTAGCATCCATCCAAGGACAATTAAACAAATCCAAATCAAGAAATAACATTATATTTCTAGATTAGACAATAAAATCAAGCGATATAACTATTGAAAATATCACACTTGTAATTGTATTCAATATTTCAAGTCATAAACTATACATTTGCCAATCCAGCTGATTGGGCATAGTTTATATAAAACATCAATACAACTCATGGACAGAAGAATATATTTTCTTCTTTTCACAATTCCTCGAAGAGAAATCAAAGTAACAATTACAATTCATTTTACAGCTAATCAAGAAGCATCAGAAAATAGCCATGTCTTCATTCTAATCAAATTCCATCTGCAAAATGATTTACGGGTCGATTCGATGGCCCGAGGCATATTAACACTTATCCTTAAAATAAGGTGCTTGACTAAGCTGTCTCAATAAAAGAACCACCTTTTATGAAATGACGATAAAACATCAATCACGAAATAGGCACAAAAGAAAGATCAGCAAGCAAATTGAACTATCAAAATATCATCACAATCGTATTAAAAGGGTGATGTCCGTTTCCACATAATCATTACAAGTATCAATTCACAATATTTGGAAAGCTAAGAATACAAGTAACTTACAAATGGATATAACACACTTTATTATCCTTTCCACACCTTTCAATAACAATGAATGCAAAGGATGAAACTAACTGAAATGTAATTCCATTACTTTCCTTTGAGTTCATGAATCATATTAAATTCAAAGCAATCAATCTGAGACAAGAAGCGAACAACAATGCATATAGTTGCTCCCATCTAACCACTATAAAATTCATTATTCACAATTCCAGATTTCCAATTTGAATGAAAGAAGAAAAGATCTTTTTTTCCAAGTCATTCATTCATATCTCTACTTCTTTCCACATGTCTGTCCTAATAGTGGAATCCCAACGAAAGACAATTCAAGATATGATTCGTGAAACTTACAAAATCCATTCGAATTAGGTTTAGTAGCGGTAAAGAATAATTTCATTTATAATGCTTTAAATGAAAGCAGGAAGAATTCATCATCCATATCCATACTTCATTTGAATCGAGACTCATATGAAAATCCGAAGCTTGAGGTTAGTACAACATTATATTCATCCAAGATTAAGCGATACAAGGATGCGAACCATATTTTATCATACTAAAAGAAACTATATTTCTTTCTTGTATGCTAAGCATGGACAAACAATATTCCAATCATGCGATCAATAAGTCACATGATTACTTAATCCTATGAGGCGTATCCAGTTCAAACAACATATTATTCATTGTTGTTACCTAAAGCCAAATCAAATATTCATATTGACTATGAATTTCACCAAGTCAGAACAGCAAATAGAAGACGAATTCATTTCCCTTTAATTTCACTAAGAAACAATTATTTGTTCGAATAAAATAAAAACACTCAAATCGTGTTTATCTTAGCATGACAGATCAACTTATGAAGATAACAAAACATTCATTCTCATTGAAAAGCAACTCACATAGCCTATACAGTTTCAATCCAACATGCCACAACAATGAATATCCAATTCGAATTCTATCTCGATCAACCGTTAACTCCAAAACAACATTCTCCATTTTCTTAATGAGGTACAGAACTCAAAATATAACATTCATATATCAATACCTCTATAAAGACAAACCCGTTTAGGGTGTTAATTGCGTAAGCTTGGTACAGTCAAGGTAGACTCAGAAAACAAGCTAATTCCCACACTTTCCATTTATTAAAATAGAAATCCAAGTCAAGTTCGCATTCACAAGACAATTCAAATCAGAAGGTCAAACCTCAACCACAAGACGCCATGGAATCAACTTTCCTTCACAGCATAAGGAAATATAATCATTCACTGCACTGAATACAAACCAATTTGTATTTGTGTATACTGATCTGAAAGCAGGGAAGGCAAAGCATCGTTAAACACCATAAAACCATCCTATTCTCACAGCAAGGAGAAAACATAATCCATCAATAACTTCAGAAGGAAAAACAGTCTACTTTTTCCTATTTCCACGGTTACTAAAACGTATTCGCTCATTTCCTAAACAAGAAAAGGCACAGTAATGGAAATATTGCTATTACTTCATTCAATTCGAGTTCCAATACCTAAGAAAACCCAAATGCCATTTCCTTTAAAATCCAAAGCAGTAGAAGGAAGAGAATCTGTTTCCATAAAAAAATTTCAATAAGAGACAACTACAAGCAACTATCGTTTCCCTCATTCCCGTTTGTCAACGAAAGAACGATAGTTTCGGTAGTGAGAAGAACTCAAATAACATGTACAGACCCATGATACACAAGACAAATTTTCCATTATTGTCAACAAACCAGCACGTCGTGGAAGTGTTTCCAACCAATCAAAATGTAAGGACAGATTAATCACAACGTGAGGAAACTTGACTTTACCCATTATTTCCAAAAAAGACAGCAAGTATGAAGGAAACCCAAATCCCAGCAACATAACATGACTATATTTCCATTTCCTCTTTACTTGCAAAGGCATTCCCAAAAGCACAACGAGAAAAAGCGATTACACTATAAGGAGCGATTACACAACTGTTCCAATTCATATAGCATGTACTGAGAGAAGAAAATGTCTATTTTATTCCACAATACGATCAAAAATCACTGGTAATTCACATTCTAACTTGATTAGGTGCAAAAGCGCATCAAGGCGAGCAACAGAAGCCATTTTTCTTATCATTTCCCAAAGAAAGAAAGCAAGAACCAACAAAATCTAATTCAAATTGATTGACAAGCAATCATACAATCCAAACCCAAAGAGTAGGGTTGTTTTAATGAAACACTTAATCAAAGCAAAGATTTTTAAAGAGAAGGGCTTAACATGCCTGAAATCCCTTTTCCTGAACTCGAAGAAGGATTCGTTTGCCACGTTTTTCCTTCTACAAGCACAAACTCCCCACACTTCTTTCTCCTTCAGGCTTAGCAACAGCCTCGAAATCTCCATGAAAAATGTCAAATGCCAAAAGAGTGGTTCAGTTGAACAGAGCCGAGAAAAACCAAATGCAAAGCAACTTTGCCAAAACCAAATCGAAACAATGAAAATCGAATTCCCTCATACACTTTCCAAGGTGAGATGGTCACGAGGACCAAAAACAATTAATGCAATTAAGGCTCTGCCTTTTTCCTTACTTTCACGCCACCGCCACTTGGTTGGCGAACTCTAAATTTCAAATTTCCCAAGCAAAAGCTAGAACTTAGCTCTATCTCCAAATAGATGCCTCTATTTCCTACTTGCCCCGCAAAACTAGCGTCACGTATGGACTGTTTAATAGCTTTATGATGAATGCCCTTCCTTCATCCTTATCCCTTCCCTCGAGGGTCTGCGTACCCATAGATTAGGATTAGTTTAGGTTGCATGTAGTATTCAACCTAGGTCTTAGTTTAACCTTAGGTTTTAGAACTTAGGTTTATTTTCCCCCCTTTTTTTATAATTTAAAAATCCACTTAGGGTAGTAGTGTAGGATGCATGTTAGGACTTAGGATTAGTTAGGTTTAATTCACACTAACCACTAACACTACTTGACTTCCATCTAGCCTCCCTACTAACATTCACGTTAATGCGGAGCGGGACATTGAGTCCTTGGATTACGTGCAGGCCACCCCATGTCTAGGCATTTCTTGCCTCACGAGGTCCCAAGTTAGATAGTACGGGGTTCAAGAATCGAACCACCATCGTTTGGCATCTACGTGCCCGGTGTTCACACTGCAATCGGGCATTGCACATTCATAACAATCTCGGGTTAGGTTCAAGTGTGAATCGACACGAAATCACAAAGAGGACCACATCATATTTGGATCAATGGAGTTGATTCAGGTATCTGTCAATCAGCAAAGAGGGTTTAGCAAGTATACGACAATTTGTCATCACATCAAACACACAAGTACGATAAGCTGTTTGAAATTCCATCAATAAACCACGGCATGCAAGAATCAAATTAGCAACACATTCTCTTAAGATCAGTACATATCTTAACATGTTTTCCTTCATTTCAGCAGCTATAACAGTATGTAAAACATTCACCAAGTTAACATACAAAATCAGAGTGTTACTGAGGAAACTCACCTAGGAGCTCACTTGACAGCTCACCTTGCCAGATCACCTTGAACTCACCCAGGAGATCACTGAGTGGCTTGACTTGAGCTCACCTGGGAGCTCGTCAAGCAGCTCACAAGAAAACTCTCATGGGAGCTCACCTAACAGCTCACCTTACCAACTCGCATGGGTGTTTAGCTATCATCTTTCCTTGCCAGCCCACCTTAATCTTGCATAGGAGCTCACCTTGCTAACTCACCTTAAGCTCGTCTAGTAGTTTACCTCAGATTTCATTGTGTAGCTATCCTAATAGCTCACCTGAGAGCTTACCGAGTAGCTCATTGAGTAGGTTGACTTGAGATCACTTGTGAGCTTTTGAGCGGCTCACCGGGGACCTCACCTGGGAGCTCATAAAGTAGCTCACTTAGGATCTCACCTAGTAGCTTACCAGGGAACTTGCTATGTAGCTCACCTGGGAGCTCACCAAGGAGATCACCTAATATCTCACCTGGGAGCTCACCGAGTAGCTCTCTGAGTAGGTTTACTTGAGCTCACATGTGAGCTTACCAAGTAGCTCACCCCAAGGGAGCTCACCAAGTAGCTCAATTTTGAGCTCGACTAGATGTTCAAATGAAGCTTGTGAAATAGCTCACTGAGAGCTCTTCCGAGAGCTTTCCGATTAATCAAGGTGAGGCTTACTTAGGAGGTCATTGAGTAACTCACGGGAGATAGCCTAAACATCTCACCCTTCTA